>JAWNNO010005633.1:0-570228 GCA_035044985.1 Lordiphosa fenestrarum
ATGAAATATAAAATAATATATAAAATGTAAAATCTATCAGCTCTGATTTGGCAGTTTTGATTGACCCTTTGAAAAAGTTTGCTTCTTTGAGAAAATTATTCAAACTTTTATACAAACTGTACAAGTTCATGGGTGCATTCAGCAGAGCATATTTATTCATGATCAAAGATTAATTTTTTATGCTGTTTTATCCCTCAGGTCAGCTCGACTTTAATTTAGAACAGAGAATCCCTAAAATTAGAGTTGCTGTTTTTTTTTTTACCTTTACAAAGGCTATCATAATTTTGGTCAGATGTTTGTAAAGCAAAGCAGCAAACATAAGTCGATCTGTTGCTTATTTCTGGTGAAAAAAGACACATTTCTTAAGAAAAGCAGTTTCAGTTTTTCTGATCAGGGACACTCACAGCCTTTGCCAAAGGCGATCTTAGAACCTTTAACCGAAACATTTATTTCGGGATATGCCGGAACCGATATAAGGTTTTTAAATAGTCCCTGATGGAAAACTAATGGTATGCCTTGTAATGAATTTGGCTTTTAAGACAGTTTTCCGACCGATTGTTCCTATGAGATATAGTCATCCAGTCCTGTCGGTTCTGACATATTAGTAGTGGGCAGCAAAAAGAAGACTCTGTGCAAAATTTCAGCTCGATAGATTTAAAACTGAGAGACTAGTTTGCGTAGAAACAGACAGACGGACAGACGGAGGAACAAAGCTCAATCGACTCAGCTCGTCACCCTGATCAAGAATATATATATAGTTTATGGGGTCGGAAATGAAACTTCTGGGCAAAAATAGAATATGCTTTGCTAGGGTATAAAAAGAAATACATTTAATTTAATTTTGTGTTCTCAAAATTGTTTTCGACCTTAAAACTACTCAAATTGTATGTTGAGCTCTTGCTTTTGTGAATCATTAAAAAAGCTTTGTAGGCGAGGATCTTAAAGAACCGAGACTATTAAGGGTGGGAGGATTTAATATGTAATTCTAGTCGATAGATAGAAGGTAAAATTTTCTGATGTCTACTCTACAAATGCAGAAAGAGGTAAAGATAATTCAAATCAAAGTAAGCATATTGGAAGCACCAAACACCTGTATCTGTTTTCCCATAAACCATAGTCTCAATACTTTCTTAAATTGATCCAGAGCTTAAGCAGTATTTTCCAGGAATTCAGATCGGCGTAGGACTAACATTTAATTAAATTTATATGCTCTATGATTCAATTTGTATTTTCGGGTTTTTAATAAAAATTACAAGATAATTTTTATTTTTAATTTGTCAAATAGAAAGCAGATAATTATTTGTATTTGTATTTAATTTTTACTAAAACAAAATTAAATTAAATATTATTTGAAATGAAAATTGAAAAATAAGGGTAATTTTTATTTTGATTTTAAAATTTAAGTTTTGTTTGATATTAATGGAAAAAATCAGCAATCATTAAATAATAAGTTATTTCTCAAAAATTGTAACCGTTTCGATCACTAGTATTTCCTCTTTTCTAATATCTCATATGAGTTTCCCAAATGATATATCGGACAATTAAAATAGTCAATCTAAGAAAAATATATGAGAAACTGTCTGAAAAGTAGAATTTCTAAGTTTTCATATAAGATTTTTAACAGCCAACTCACAACTGAGATATTTCCACCCTTCTCGAACTCAGAACTCTTAAGCCTTTCAAACAGCTCCTGATAGAGGATTTCTCTAACCTCTAAGTTTTTACTAAAACCTAAGCCACTTATATCTATAGATAAAAGTATCATCAAAACTTATATCACACAATCACTTAAAATTGCATTTAGTCATTATTCATCAGCTTTTCACACTCATTATCGTTAGCATCCCAAAAGCCGGATATAAATACATATCACTTTAATCTGTTTACATAAGAGACTAACGATATTAATATACTCTTCCGCTACACCCCTCCTCGAGGAAAGTTGCCGGGTTCATTGGCATCCCCCCTTAAAGCGTACAAAATTTATTTGCCAGCCCCTCACGATATTCCACAGTCTCAGTCCATAATTTGATAGACTTTGGCCAATAAATTGTGCATTTTAAGCTGACTTAATTGACCAAACACGATTTCTCAATCAAGAAATTTGCCCACGAATAGTGTAGCTGGAGGAAGGGCCATCGAAAACGGAAATCCCCCAAATGTAAATTAATGAATTTCTATAAAGATTGTTTGTATTGTTTGGCCGGCTGTCGAGAGATGTGCCAAACAGGTTCCGTTAATTGGTTGCTCTTTTTGGGCAAACTTTGAAAGCCACAAATTAAATTATTTTCGTTGCGCATTTTGTATATCAATTTGTTCTTTTTCATAAATTGCACTTCACATTATTTTATTTGTCCCAATTTGGGGCTGTTATGGCTGGTATTTCTGTTGTTCTAATTCAGCAAAAACCGGTCTGGCAATTCGGTAATATTCTGAACACCCCTACCACAGAAAAATTAACAACTTTTTCTCGCATTTCACACAGATTGTTTGATTGTTCTCTGGTCGGAGCCAAAGGTGGAAGACGCACTTGTTATTCTCTAGAATTACGATTCACTAAACACACTGGGCTAGAACATGATATTGTAGATGTTTTTGTTTTGGTTTTTGCGCTGCCACCTACCCTTTCCCTAACAAATCGAAACAAAAACTGCGCCACAAAAATCGCAAGTACAAACTTATGTATATGAGCAATGTGTCCGATTGATAGATCGAAATGGGAGAGGCCGCGGCAGATGCCTCCCTAGTGTATGCTCTCACCACTCACTTGATGTTGTTTCCGTTGCCGATGAGTAACTAGCTAAAGCGTTTCTTGACCAATTTCGCGTATTCTATACTCTCACACTCGCGTCCGAACTCTTCTTCACTGGGCGACAACTTGGCAACGTCTGAGCCGGATCAGGTGAGACCAGGTCCTCTTATAAACGGTTGTGCTTGGGAGTGATGACAGAACACCTTTGGCTGTGATCAACTCTCTACTCAACAGGTATGTAGATGTGTAGTCGTTTTTTGTATATATTTTGTCTTTTTTTTCCGTAGAGAACGTATGTACATCAATGGCGGCTTTCGGTAGCTGACTGACTAATTATAATAAAAGGTAGTTTTTTTTCTGCTTTTGTTTTGATTGAATTGTGGCTTTTGACAAATGGTGTTTCATACAAGTTGGTAAGACCTATAATTTAAAAAGTAAGAGTTATATTCATTTAATTGAATTATTTAAGATCACGACCTTTTCGCATTAAACACTCAGCTCGATTCATAAAGAACTTAAGTCAACTGCAATGTTTATGTATTCAAAGCAGTTTACTACAGTGACAAAAGCAGCCAACCAAATTCATAGGCATGACCAGTTTGCAAGTATAGATAAGATTACACTGGGCAACAAGGAACAGTATATAGAAGGGTTGCTGGTGATTCTAAATGATTTTTTATAGGAATTTTCCATCAATTTTAGATATTTGTATATATTTATTTTACCTCTTTTGGTAATTTACCATGGCATGGTTACTTTACAGCTGGTGAAGAATTTGGTGAAGCATTTCAAAGGAAAAACATTTTAACTAGATGCCCACCAACTCTTGCACAATAGGCACACACACTACTTAAGATTAAAGTTACTTAAAGTTGCCCTTCCCATTTGAGTTTTGTGGGAATCCAAAACTGAGCTTAAAATATATTATTTCAAACCCCTTCTACTGTTATTGTAAGCAAAGTTATAGCGCTTTGTATAAGAGTGATCGAAATTACATAATATTTAACCGCCCATAAGTATGCAATCGTTTGATACAAGCGACTAGCTTACTGTACTGTTTTGCATACCTTTGAGCAGAATAGAGTTTTGTCACATCGTGCTTTGTCCAGGGCTTCAAACTGAACCGGTTCGAACCCGGAATTCCGAATTTTATTTTACTGCGAACCGAACCTTGAATCGAACCTCTTTAAATTTAAAAGCTGAACCCGAACCTGTTCCGAAGCTATTATATCGGTTCAGTTCAACAAAAATGGTGGACATCAGAAAATTGTACCTTCTGTTTAGCGATTCCATGTGTTTGATTTTGAGCAACTCAGTCTTAAAATGGGCAGCAAAGTGAATTTAAAAACAACTAAATTCAGAACTATCCCCATCTCTAGTAGCCTGAGTTTTTTCAGATCTTTGACTTTAAAGCTTTTCAATGATTCACATGGGAAACATTTTTCTACAAGAACTACGAAACGGTAGTTTACTTAATAGTAAATTATATTTCTAGTATTTAATTTTATCAATGTGTTCCACAAATCGTTTTCGACCCAAAAAAAACCCGATTTCTATGCGATTTGAGTGTCTTTTAGGTCGAAAGCGATTATTAGAACACATATGATTTAATGAACTTCTAAATATGAGCAATGTTTTGTATCTAATTAAATATATTGCCTTTACATAGACATAGAGTATATTAAGTTTGTGCAAAAGTATGTAACAGCCAGAAGGAAGCATCTCCGACCCCATAAAGTATATATATTCTTGATCAGTATCAAAAGCCGAGTCGATATAGCCATATCCGTCTGTCCGTCAGTCAGTCTGTCCGTCTGGCTGTCCGTATGAACGCACAGATCTCAGAGATGAGGTTTGATATGTATGGGACATATGCTTCTTATGTCTGCAGGCAGATCAAGTTTATTTTCAATTTTGGCCACGCCCCCTCCCGCCCCCGCAATTTAGAAGAAACGTCATATCTCCCAAGATAGATGGTTCGTTTCTTTTGGAAATATTTAGTAATCAGGATAACTTATCGATCCGCCAAAGGAATGGCGAAGATCAGTTGAACGGTTGTCGAGTTATGATCAAAAGACTTCGCTGCTGCTTTCAGCTGCTACTGCAGCATCAAAATTTATGCTGAGCGTATAATTTCGTTGGTACAGAGTATGTTGTAGTCGGGCTTGACCGACTTTCTTTCTTGTTTTAAGTAATATTGAGTCCAGCATGGACTGAACCATGATGCAACAATACACGGTTGGGCGTTATGAGTGTGATGCGTACTTTTGCCAAAAGCTTACGCTTCAAAAGTACGCGCAGCACTGAACGTGAAGGTACTTTGCAGAGAACTCACACTTATGGCACCTCACCTCTCTTGTTGCATCATGGACTGAACCAAGGTTCGAACCAAAACCTTCTTCCAAAAACCGCGAACCTCTTGTAAATTTTGATTCGAACCAGCGTTCCGGAGATCCAAAACAATGCATGGGTTTGCAGCTCTGGTTATGTCTTTATTAGAACAACTAAGCAAGTCGGTCAAGCCCTGCTCTAATATACTCTGTACCAAATAAATTATGTATATTGATGGTGCAATAGACGCGCTGCAGCAGCGAACATTCTTTTGCTGATAACTTGACTAAATATAAATAATGCTGATTACTTATTTATTAATTTATTTATTATTCGTCAAAAGAGCCAAATTCATATTCATTCATTTGTTGGAGTCAAAGTCAAAACGCATGCTAACGGACAAGTAGTTAAAGTTTTCCAGGGCTCTACAGAAAGGTTCATGAAGGGAATAGTTGGTTCAACATATTTGGTGGGAAATGGAGTCTAAGGCTCCTACTTGGTACGTTAAAGTTGATCTTGCCTAACCAGAAAGGACAATCAATACAATGATCTTGTTATCATTCAAGAATATTAATGAAGCAATAGTTCTCAAATCTTCTAGGGTTGAGAGATGCAACGGTGCACACCTATTAATAAATGGCGGCAAAGGATCAGATTAGTTTAGACATAGAAGCGCGATTTTCATAAATTATTTCTGTACCCTTTCGAGCCTCTTTATGTGAATTCCACCAGAGGGATTCCAAATAAATGAAGCATATTACAGCTGGCAACGCACAAATGCAGAAAAATAAATCAACCTGGTGTAAGGATCCTAAAAATGGGTTGGCATAACGCTTAACAAACCCAAACTATCTCTTGCCATCTCTGAGATATGTTTGTACTTACATATGTGAGTAGCTCCGTAGTCTGCAGTCAGAATCCTGAGGACATTCTTTCCTTGATGGATCGATTTTTAGAACCTTTAAAGGTTGTGGTTAACTGTTAAGTATCGAAATTCCTTCTTCAGGGACGCCATTAATAACCTATACATCAACAAGAGGTCGCCCAGTGCACAGTGGTCTTATAAAAAGAGATTTCTGGGTTCCATCTCTTGAAAAGGAAAATACAAACAAATAAAATTTGTACACATCCGGTCACCTTTACCAGGCACAGGCTCCAGCTGTGAAGTAATCAAGGCGACCTACAAATTTCTTGAAGACAAGTCATGCTCAAGACATGCTTAGAATTTTGGAAATAACAATGTCGTTCATAGGATCATGGATGATATTTCGTCACAGAATACTCGTCTTATGTGTCAAGATATTTTGAATCAATATTCCAATGAACCAAATTCAATATCATTATACTTCATATCGTCATCTTCTTCGTTATCCAGAAGTACCTGATTTGTGAAACTAAAAGGTATTCTATACCTTTCATATATGAAAATTAATATGTAACCTTCCTATTGTAGTCTCAGAACTTGGTTTCTGTGCTGTATTCCTTTTCCTAGTCGTAACCTATTACTTAAGTTCTTGAATAAATTTTCTACAAATAGATAGGCTCTGAAGGATCTGCTCGATTCGGCCCTGGTTTGATGAATTAGAAGTAAGCATTTTACATTAAGATGTTCAAGATTCTATATTTGCCCAAAATAGGCATCAGCCACACCAGTTCTTATTGTAGAATACATAAAATGGATTCACCTCAAGCCCTTAAAATAAAACTAGTTATTAGTGATAGGTTTTTTATGAGTGAGTGAACAAAATTGAGTATTTTACTGAACATGTTCTTCTTTAATTCTTCATTTCTATTCAGTGTGTAGCTCATGTTCAGTCTCTCTTTCATTGTGAACCGAAGCGTTTTTGCATTTAAAATTCCTTAATTAAAAAGCACATCCATTTAGAGGTGACAACACTTAACATCGCTAAGCGTCGTAATTCCCTAAGGATAGTTGATAAGCAAGTGAACTACTAAACAGATGAGCAATTTGAGTGGCTGATTGAAAAATAAAACAAGTGAATAAATTGAGTTGAATGAACAAGCGTTATGTATAAATTTGATTGTAAAGTTGCAATTAAGTTGAGTTGGTTCTTCTGTAATTTGTATAGAATACTTAAAAACTCTATTTTTTCAAGGCAGCAGTATACATGCTCCTCTATCATGATACGATACATTAAAACATTGTATGATTGATCAGTTAGCAAGTTCTTCTGCTGAACTCAACCATTGTTTCCTTCACACAATGCTCTTTAAATATCTATAGACAAACATATTCGAATGTTTTTTATTTATATCATACGCATCCATCTCATTCATCGATTTCTTTATAAATTTATTCATTTAGGGCGTAAACTAACAACAGATTAGATCTTAAAATACTCAATGTACGATACAGATTAGGGTGTATAAAATGATTATCTAGGATGAGGGCTGCAATGCATTTCCTTTGAATACCTGATTTGAAATGAGACAACAACAATATCTACGATGTATGGGGATGGATTTCTAAGAATTCACTGACCACCAGGCACTTGTGTATCCTTTCACCTATTCCACTTATTTACAATCTAAAGCTTAGATTTCTCAGCAGGTTGGGGTATTATAACATCACGCCACCAAGAGGGCCGCTGAAAGGCTCCCTCGTTGGTCATAAATTCGTTTTGCAAATTTTCATAGAGTAAACCATCGGCACGGGCTATGATGGAGTTCAAGGCGAAATCTGGTGGTGATATGGCATCGGCTATACTAACCGCCACATCTTTCATTTGCTCACAGCTCGCCAGAAGCAGTTCACGCACTGAACCAGCAAACGCTGCACCCACAGCAAATCCACCCACATAGAAGGTGGTCATATGTTTTTCCAACAGCCACATGGCATACACATCGTACAGCAGACGCAGCACCTTGGCATAAGAAGGCTCCACATTCAATCTACGCACATGTTCGGCATAGCGAGTCAATGAGAAATACTCAGCAAAGGCCAAAGACAGCTCCTTAGCCCCAGCCACTTGGGAATTGTTGCGAGCCTCGAATCGATTAGCTCCAGCCGCCAGTTGGGCTTCAATGTGCGAGGTGGTGTGGGCCATCAGATGACACAGCAGCCACTCATAGCAAGTGATGGCAACTGCAACAGAAAATATTTGTGTTAAAATAAAGAAATTTAATTGTGTAAAAATAGCACTTACACTCCCAACTGTTCAAAGGACTCTGCCTAACTAACTGATCATATTTCAGATGCAGCAGCTCGTCCCTTCTCTTTAGAAAGTTAACACTTCCTATGGGTGTCTCCAATTCCTTGGCGCTCCATTGACGTAACAACCAGTTCGAGGCCTGCTGTCCCAGCACATTGTTGTCACCTTCGTAGGTGCATAGAGGATCGTGATCGGTGCGCATTTGACCCAGCTTGGCTGCACGCAGATAACCGTGACCGCCACAGGCCTCTCGCGCCTCTTGAATCGCATCACGTGCGTCCCAGGTTATTCTTGGTTTTGAAGCCGATATCAAGGCATGTATCTCGCCGGCTTTTTGAGTCTGGAAATAAAAGGATGGAGAAATGTAATGAATGGAACTTGGCATATTCACATATTCGGTTCCTTCTAGGTATTATATCTAGTCTTTGTGTTCATTTTAGTAATGTCGTACTCTTTTGAAGACAACTTTAATAGTTTCTGCCAACTTAGACTAATTCCTAAATCATTTTTTCCATAAATCTACTTTTAGCACATTGAGAAGGAACTATTTTTCATAGGCCAGCTCGGAGTACCTTCAGTTCTTAGCGCACCCCTTTTTGATTCATACTTTTTTGTCCATCGCTCACTACACATCATGATAACACATGACGACAAAAAACTGTTATGTGATGTTAATTATACCATCATGTACTGTCATTGATTAAAACACAAAAAACAAGAACTCAGACTGATTCATCGAATATTTTGATGTTACAAGTGATAACATTTGATAAGCACAATATTGGACCGTAATTACTTTTCTATTTTTGGACACAATAAACGAAAATGTTGGCTTCGTCTATATATTTAATCATATATCTAGGCTAAACATTTGTTATTTTAAAAATTTCTTTAAGTTTTAATTGCAACTAAACGAGTTTCTAGAGCTGACTTTATTTTACAGCTTATTCAGTTTTCTAAACCAGGAAGATCATCCTTATTTTAATATACATTTGATGGACATGCTTTTTAGTAGTCGAATCGACGAAACATGACCGTCCATGGCTAATGATTGTTTCAAGATTTAATAATCTTATTACAACGAGATCAGCTTAGTTCAAGCACATATAGATTGATTGGATGACAACCTTTGGATGATGCAAAGCTCAAAAGGATTAAAACTACTCTAAAAAGCATGTATCAATCCGAAAAGGCTTATGTAAATCTTGAAAGTCGAACTTAAAAGTCAAATAGTCCTGACCTTATATTGAAGTGGGTACGAATATCCCATGTCAAAGCGAAAGAGTGAAAGAAACCGAGGGCAAGAAAGTCTCCTTCACCAATACTATTATAAGAGGTTGAATGAGTGAACTGTGTTTACGCAAAGCCTTCTATCAACTTAGTGTTTAATTTCTGGTGCCGAAATGTTGCACTTATGATGCCTTGGAATCCCTATTGAGTCCTTAGCAATGCATGAGAAGGAAGCTGAGGTTTTTTTTTAAATATAACCGGGGGTGTCCAAGCAACAAATGACCTCGACCCGGCAAAAACTTGCTGTTTTGAAAATTAAAAAGGTTGCCAAACAAGTCAGATGGGGTAACTTATAGTTCGAATAAGTCATCCAGTCATCCAGTTCGAAGCTCAATTGAATATCGGCCAAATTCAAGATCAAATCAAGTTCAAATAGTAAGTGTAAATCAGTATCGGGCCTTCTAGATTTGATCCTACAAACGGATAAAGTCGAGTTCGGATAACAAGCTAAAATCAATGCACTGTGGGATTCAATTAAACCTATATTCCAACCTAAAGTCGGGATCAAGAATTCCGGGATTGAAAAATCAGAGTCAATACCCCTCGTACTTGGATAAAACGAGAGCGTAAGTAAAATTCGGCCATGTCCGACTTCGAAATACCCGTTACTCAAGGCAATTATTGACTAATAATCATGCGGCTCAGATAAGTATGCAACGTTTTTTTAACTCTGCCATTTATTATCCGATCTTTATGAAAATTTGTGAGATTGTACATATTGGCGATATGCACTATACTGCAATATCTGATAGCTCGATAGCTTACAAATTGTAGGAGATATTCAACATTTTTTATTGCGGGGGCGTGGCCAAAATTTGAAATAATCTTGATCTGCCTGCAGACAATACTAGCTTACATCTAAAATTTGGTTTCTCCTGCTCTTCTAGTCTCTGAGATCTAGGTGTTCATACAGACGGACGGACGGACATGGCTATATCGACTCGGCTGTTGATGCTGATGAAGAATATATATACCTTATGATATCGGAGATGCTTCCTTCTGCCTGTTACATACATTTGCACGACTTTAGTATTCCCTTTTTACTCTACTAGTAACGGGTATAAAAAATCTGGGATTAACCGACTTTGACATAGTTGGAGACGTACTTTATCGTGAATATCTTGCATGTTTCTTTCTGTGTTGAATTTGATAATGATTTAAAATGTTTATTTACACTGGTAACATCTAAAATTTTTCAATCTGTCAGTTCATGCTCTTAAAAATGTGTTCAATATAACAATTTTCAAGCATTTGTTAAGAAATACAAAAAATTTCTCAAAAATATTAGCTTTAAGAAACTGATGGGGGCTATTGAAGGGATGTTAAGCATGGTCTTCCTAATCTTCGTTAATATAACTTTCCTGTTTGTATCTTATTAAATTATTTAGCACTAGTTGG
Organism: Lordiphosa fenestrarum; assembly: GCA_035044985.1. NCBI lineage: Eukaryota > Metazoa > Arthropoda > Insecta > Diptera > Drosophilidae > Lordiphosa > Lordiphosa fenestrarum. Next base: position 10,945 of record JAWNNO010005633.1, read on the forward strand.
TTATCAGATCTTATGTCTGTTGGTTTGTGAGCATTGGGAATATCGATAAAGCCACAGCTCGAACTTTCTGAGTCAGTGCAAATTGGGTGTTTTGCGAAAAAGGTGGGAAGATCTGCATTATGTCAGAATAAATTGTAGCTTGACATCAGCAAGTTTATAATGCAAGGCAAGTTCTCGGACATTACCCTATTTTATGTGGAACGATGGTATTGCAACATTTTGCTTTAAGATGTTAGAGCTTTCAATAAGAGCTTTTTAGTAAGCTTCATTAAGTTGGCTTCACCGTGTAAATGCAGCCTTAAATATTACTTTGTTGTATGTATTTGTGACAGATATTCAGTCGGATTTTGTGGAGCGTGGTTCCCAAAAGAATGACATTTGGCACACTTCTTTTTACCCACTACCAACTTTTGCACTAAGGAAGCAGGCATATAAATTGTATGAACACTGATGCATTTTCCTATTTGCAGTAGGTAAAAAGCGATAGAACATTTAATCGATCCTTCGCCAAATGCGAAATGAGAACCGAACAATCGACGATCGTTCGTTTTTTGTAAACAGAATCCCTTGCAGTACGTTGGAAGGAAATGTCCCTTATAAAAGCACGCATGCCGCATGGAGCATAAAGAGCCGAGCGATTCTATGAAGTTGAACCTACAACAACATTAAAACAGTTCCTGCTGCGTTTCGCCCCTGTACAAAAGTCCATGAAACATTACATGTTTTAGCAACTATTTCTCTTAGCTCTATGCAGAGGATAAGAACAACGAATATCAAAATGATGTTAAGAGAAAAGGTTTTGGAATCTTTTTTAAAAATTACAGTTGAACAAAGCAATATATCACGATATGATTTTTACAAACCAATTTGAGAAGTTTATGGGTTGTTTTGAATTGATTCTCTTAGTCAAATAACAACACAGCTGGCGGCTCTCTAGTTCTGATTCTAAATACAATCTCTGAATATTCTGTGAATTTGATCTATAGATTAAGTTGGTAAGTATACCCACCAACACATCAAAACCATTGGAATCGGCCTGCGAGCGTGCAATGATATCCAAATACGTAAAGGTCAGCTCCTCCACAGCAATCTTCATGACACAAGCGGCAGCCAAATAAGGAAAGATGCGGTATTGCTGAAGATTCAAAATAAAACACTTTAAGTCCAGCCTAACCATTCGATCTACCTTTCGTGTACTCACATGCAATTGATACTCCAATATGGCCATCTCTTCGCCTTGACGCTCCGGACCAAATTGCTTCCTTACTGCCGCATATCTCACTGCTATAACCGCTGCACTGCACAAAGTATTGGCCGATTCCTGCATAATACCAATACGTCCCGCCGAGAAGCTTTCCAGGGCAGCACCCAAAACCTTGCCGGGTTCGGTGAAAACACTCTCGTAGACTCCCTCCGGTGACACATCACTAGTGCGATTAAGCAAATTATCCCGAGGTATACGATAGTTAGTGAACACCACAAAACCATTGTCAATGCCATTGAGACCACACTTTTCGCCTATATCGCCCACCAGTACTCCCGGATAGGAGATCAAAGTCTTTGGATCTCTAATAGGTATCAGAAAACCGTGTAGGCCATGATTCTGTCCATCGGCCGTATACAGATTGGCAAAAGTCATGGCCACCGTGGCAGTCTTTCCCAAATTTCCAACCCAACACTTGGCGGCCTCGAAATCGGGTGTATTGATGACAAACTCCTGCGTGCTGGGATCATAAGTGGCCGTAGTTCTTATACGCTTGGTATTGCTGCCATGCGAAAGTTCCGTGACGGCCAAACAGGTAATGACCTCACGATTCCAGGCAGCTTCGATGTACTTGGTGTGTTTCTCAGTGCCCATGGCGCGTATGGCATTGTTAAACAATCCCACACCCAATGCTATTTTCACTGACAAACTAGGAGAATAGCAGGCCAGAGCTTCATTGATTTGCATCAGATATTTGGTCTTGGCAGAGAAGTTTAAACTCTCAATTTCCTTGGGTACCAGATCCAATTGCTTCATGCGATTCACTTGCATGGCACACAAACGCTTTTGCTCATCCATGGGTAAAGTCCGTGAGGGGTGGGCAAAGAGGGAATCATTCTCCAAGCGGCGCCAGACTTTGTACTGAAAAAGACAAAATCAGAAAAACAAAAGTGTTAATTTAAGGGTAATTTAATTACGCCAGGATCCCATTTAGGATACCAAACTAATAACTGAAAGCTTCGTTTCGCTTCTGACTTTAAGTCATAAATTTAATCCCATTCCCAGTCGGAAGTCTCTAAACTTGAGCTTAACCGCGTACCAATCCAAAAACTCATTTCAAGACGAATCCAAAACTAAGTTCTTAATTCTGTTCCATTACATGCTGGACCAACTACTTAATCCCGGCCCGATGCGACTTTAAATTTTGAGATAAATATATCCCTTTACTTTTTCGGGAAGGATACCAAACTAGTTTCTCAATTCCGTTCCATTTTTTGCTAAACTAATTACTCATTCCTGCTCCCTTTTCGATTTTATATTAATCCCGTTCCATTCTAGTCATATTCCCTTTTCGATTCCGACTATAAAACTTGATCCCTTTCCCGACTTTTAAATTTAGGATTAATCATGTCACGATCATTTATTTTGAAACGGATCCCAAACTATTTTCTCAATTCTCTTCTATTCCAATTCTATTCCAAATTCTATTCCAAACTAATTAATCAGTCCCGTCCCGATTCCGAGCGATTCTTAAAAACTTATAAGATTTGCAAAAACAGGAACATGAGAACACTACCCCTAGTTTTATATTTAAGTCGCCTTGAGTTGCGTTTCGATTCCTTTCGGTACGGATCCTAAACAAATTTCTTAATCACGTCGCGATCTCGACAATCGACTTATTTTAAATACCGTTTCTAACTTCGAAATATGAGTTCAATCATTCCGAATTCCTTGAGACTAAGAGTAAAAGGTTGTTAAACTTGAACCAGGAATTGTAGAAGTCAGATAATTGTTTCTTGATTTTTAAAGGCTTTACACAACACAACTTCTCTAGCCTATAAAAACCCCAAATTGACAACGAATGAAGCTCAATTTCAAGAAAGAATATATTGAAGATTTAAAAACATTTGAGCTCAAATTCATTTCTTTAATTATAAATGGATTTGTCTAAAATAATTTTAAAAAAATTGAATTGATCCTTTAAAAATGAGTCTAGCTTTATAATACTTAAAACAAGTACGAAAGGGTTGTAAGAATCCTTTAATTGTTGAATCGATCGGGGGAAGCTCATTTTAAGAACGACTCCCAATCGAAAACGAAATAATCTTGCTTCAAGATTGAAGTATGTACAGAATGATAATGAAAAATGAAATTAAAATCATAACAAGAAAATGTTTTAAACTAAACTTAAATATATTTAAGACTAAAGGTGGGAAACTACCGATAGTCGGTACTATCAATAGTCAGCGATAGTTTTTTCAAGCCATTGATAACCATCGGCGACTGTTTTTCCAAACCATCGGTCACTATTTATATACATACATATATGCTCAGAAGTTTAAAAATGTCAAGTTTGAAATTAGAAAAAGGAATTTTAAGTTAACAAAACAGGTAATGTATCATTTGCATGGGATAACCCTTGTAGAAATTATTTTAAATTATACAATTGTCTAAAACATTTCGCAAAGTTTCAAGTCATTTGGATAAAGGTCTATGAGAGCGAAAGTGATAAACTATCTTATAAATCACATGGAAACTTTTTTCAAGGAGACTTTTTTAAAGTGTATCCGGAAATAAGTTTCAAATGACCGAATTTTCTATAATTGAAGATGAAAATTATACCAAAAATTAATTTTAATGGGCTTTTTTTGGGAAAAGTTTGAAAAAATTAATCGACTATTATATCGACCTTTCACCCCAGATAAAACATTCAATGGAACGTAATTTTAAATATTTTAAGCTTAAAAAGAGCTATCGATAGCGCCTAACAATCGATAGTTCCAGGGATAGTTCTTCACCTTTGAAATAAAATTGTTTCTCACTGATTCAGTAAGAACAAAAGAGTTCACAAACATTCGCAAGGCGTCTGTCAACTTGGAGTTGTCTCCTAATGAGAGTTTTTACACTTATGCTGCTTTGAAATTCCCAAGCAGTTATAGCACACCTAAAATGGGGAGTTCCTGCCTTGCTTGGGATTGATAATAATATATGTCATAATAAATTAACGGTCACACTTCACACACTCCCGCTGGATTCACCAGTACTACTTACCTTAACACGCAATCCCTCCTCCTTTTCAAAGATCAAGCGAAGACGTTTCCAGTCAAAGTTAGCTCTTCTACGATAAACTGACAAGGGACCTCCCGCTGGTAGATCGGGTATAAAGCTGGTATCCGTATTCGACATTTTCACTGCAATTCAAAAAAAAATCAGTCTTTAGTTCTAGACAGTTGAAAGTCTACTGGCAAAGTGGAGCACCTCAGTTAATTAACAGCTAGTATGAAGCCATAGCAAAGACACTCACAAGGCAACCAGTAGAAAAGAAAAAACAGGTTGTTCGTGCCTCTCAAACTGTAAAACTTAGCCAGCTAAGACTAAACCTTGTCACTTTACCTCAAACTTTAACCAGCACAAAAATCAACATGTCGAAACGCCAACAGGAAATAAAACTTATTGAACGCCAAGTGCGGGCTAAGATGCCGCATCGCGCTTTTCGCGAAGTTATCTTTGATCGCCAACAGATCCGTGACACTATCAAACCTTTGACCTACAATGAGGCTCGTCGTCAGCATGGACCCGTCTACGAAGCCTTGGAGGATGAGCTCTATCGTGAGGGTTGTCGCATGCTACCCGAATTCCTGCACTGCCTGGCGGAACAGGAACAGGCTCTGTACGAGTCCTTGAATATACGTGCTCGCATCACCGATAATCGTCAGTTGCTCTACGAGATGATCAACAAGCTGAAGCAATCCGAATTGGCTGTGGTTCGTCACAAGTTCAAGGGTCGCAGGGAGTGCTTTACCCAATTATATGAGACCATGATACTGCTGGAACCCTATCGGCAGGAGTATGAATATGCCCTGAATTCGGTGATGGAGAAGATAGTGTCACTGTGTCATAGAATAGATGGGCAGGAGAGAGATGCAGCTGAGATGATAACTCGGATTTATCTTACCTATGCAGAATATTTGGAACGTGTGCAGCAGCCGGAAAAGGCCATAGCTTATTTACAGAGGGCCATGGGTCTGGTGAGGGGACATGTGTGGACGGCTGAGAGGGATATGCGAGCTGGCAGTCTGACTTTGCATGAGCTGGTGGCCCAGAAGCTGGCCCGCCAGCTGCTCAATCATGGCAAACAGATTGTGCGCCAGCAGCCCGAGGAGGCCATAGCCATGGCTAGGAAAGCCACCGTTTTCATAGCAGAAAGTGAGTTTCCAAGTAAAATTTAAAGCCTTAATCCTACGTCTCGTTCAGTTGGCAGGCAAAAGAACTTGGATATCTTTTGTGATACATTTCTAGAGCGTGCCAATTTCCTTATGGAAAGTGGCAACTATCATGATGCCCATCAGTGTCTGGAACAGATCAGACCCAGCATTATAGCCTGCACCGAATATCGATTTGTTAAATTAAACATCAAGTTCTATCTCTTCTCAGGACAATGTGCTGAAAAGTGAGTAAACTAGCTCTGCCAAATCTACATCTAAATTTTTACTTGTTTGTAGCTTTGAAAATACCGACAAGGCCATTTCCAGCTATAAAAGAGCGCTCCGCCTGTCCCGTTTATACCATCTGCAGAACAAGGAAGCCGATATTCTACTTCATTTGGGCAAAGTCTTTGCCCGCGACACACAAAAGACAAGCATAGCCAAGAAGTGCTACGAACAGGCCAAGAATATTTACATCGATTTCAATGACATCCACAGCAAAAAGACGGCCAACTATTTGCTGGCCAAGCTAATGGCCGATGAGATTACACCACTTTACATAGCCATGCTGAAGGCTTCTTCCACACAGTATTGTGCCTTTTTCAATCTGCGTCAATGGAAGAATCGCTGCCGTCCCTTTTGGAAGAAACTGGGCGATGAGATTAAAAAGCAGGATAAAGATGGTATCTACTGTCTGCTCGATGAGGAGAAAGGAGACGCCAGCAGTGAGAGTATTGTCTACCTGGATGTGGATCGTAAGATATTCAAAGTTGAAGAGGGTGATATATAGAGTTTAGTTTATGTTTCCAAGTGTATCAAAAAATTGTTCATGTAATCGAATCGAATCGAGTCAGAAATGGGTATGACCCACAAGTGTTTACTGCTAATTGTGACGAGGCAATGTTCTCAAACCACAATAAAACAATAATAACGATGCAGACATTAATCATTTGCTGGTTAGTTAAACTTGAAACGTAAACACACCCAGCCGATCCCATGAATGGAAACCAGGTGCTGATAACATAAACTTTCAACTTTTTTAATGGGTCAACAAGTTTCGCCTTATCGTTGGAAGCAGCTGCTAATCAAACTACACCAGCTGGTTTTTTACAAAAAGGCGGAACACTTTGCTAGGATACTTAACTACGTAAGCAAAGTTAAGTCACCTGAGTCATATCTCCCTCAGTGTTGTTGATAAATGGTTCGTAACTTCTAGAAAAATATATAGTTATCAGGATTATTTATTGATCTGCAATGCTTTCAGTTTCCACTGCAGCAGCCAAATTCATACGGAGCATACACTTTGGCATGGACTTGACAGATTTTGTAACATATTTTGAATCCTTTGCCTTATAATTTTGCCCAGAAGTTAGCAACGCATAGGCATTTATTTCCGACCATATAAACTATATATATAATACTGATCAGGTCCAACATGTTCAGTTGACTAGATCAATGCATACTAGAGTCTCAGTTTTGAAGCTATCGAACAGAAATTTATCTTTCTACTACTATAATATGTCGAAACCAATCGTATCGGATTGGATGACTATAGCATTTAGCTGACATAGAAAAGATCGGTCGAAAAACTAGCTCTGTTTTCAATGGAAACTTTTCCAAACTCCGCATGTATTAGTTTGCTATGCTTTTCTATAATTCTACTAAGTTTGGTCGAAAACTGAGAGCTATTTGGTATAGCTGCCTTAGAAAAAATAGGTATGAAAAATGGTCTTAGTAGAAAAAACTTTTTTGTTTTTAATGGTACAGTCTTTTCTTAATTTTAAATGCTTTCACTAAATTCTAAAAATCTACATATTATTCTCCAAATATATAGCTGCAATACGAACTGTAGGTTTGAAAATGTTTTGTTTTTAATGTAAGCGCTCGTCAGCTCGGCCACTTGGAATGTTATATTCTTTTAGAGGTATGTGCTGAATTTGGTCAAAGTCTGATGACTATATCCTGTACCTGCCTTAGGCCCGATTGGTCCGAAAATGGGCCTAGGTTAACTCGACTATTTATTAAGTATTAAGCGTGATTTTTTAGCAACTTTGTTTATGGCAACACTGTTTTTGGTGGCTCAGCTGTTTTTGTGTTACATGTTACTGTCAAACATGTTAAGTTTGGTTTTTCATATAACCATGAATCGACTTACAAACGAACAAAGCTTGCAATTTATAGAATTTTATTATTTTATTGGTAAATTGTGTTCAGCGACGCAGCTCGTTTTTGTTGTGAACAAACTAAAATTGCCGTATTTGCTGTGAAAAACAGGCAAAAGCATTGCAAGAACTGTCAATGCATCCCGAAAAATTCACAGTTTTGTGAGGATTAAGGATACTTTTTATAAGATGACGAAACAGGAACATTACTGTAAATAGAGAGTGCTAATGTGCGATGATTACAAACTTTGTTTGCCCTAAATGGAAGAGCAGAACTTGGCGGACATGTGGTTTCAACAAGACGGTGCCACATGCCACACAGCATGCGAAACCATGGCCCAATTGAGAGGCGAGTTTGGTGACTTTTGAGTTTGACTTTTGAGCTGCAGCCGAACACATGAGTCGTGAGAGCAAATTCAAACACGCGCATCGAACGAGAACAAGCTGCCGAGCGTTCTATTTATAGAATACACATATTCTCTTTCTCTATATATGTGTCGGCTACGACGCCGGCAGAATTATGCTTGCCAACCGTGCCGACCGCTGGTCTAAAGCAATCGAATCTTAGTAAGTCATCTTGGGGGCCCAAAATATGCGTATAAAAAAATGTTTGGGATAAATAGCTAAATAATTGCAGTTTATGCAAAGAAACAAGAAAGAAAGTCGGTCAAGCCCGACTATAACATACTCTGTACCAAGAAATTTTGTCTTTTGATCATAACTCGAAAACCGTTCATCCGATCTTCTTCATTCCTTTGGCGGATCGATAAGTTATTCTAATAACTAGGAACAAGCCATCTATCTTCAAAACTGTGGGAGATATGACGTTTTTTCTAAATTGCGGGGGCGGGAGGGGGCGTGGCCAAAATTGAAAATAAACTTGATCTGCCTGCAGACATAAGAAGCATATGTCCCATACACGTCAAACCTCTATCTCTTACCATCTCTGAGATCTGTGCGTTCATACGGACAGACGGACAGACGGACATGGCTATATCGACTCGGCTGTTGATGCTGATCAAGAATATATATACTTTATGGGGTCGGAGATGCTTCCTTCTGGATGTTACATACTTTTGCACAAACTTATAACACTCTATGTACCTACGGTACAGAGTATAAAAATAGACATTGGGACCAATATGATATGTAAATTTAGGTTAGATCCCCCGAAATGGAGCTCTGAAAAAATATCTTATTGTCGCGCTTGAATATTGCAATTTTGATTACTTCATTCGCCAAACTCTAAATATAAAGGGCGCTCTTATCAATATTTGATCTGAATAATGAGCTCATAAAGCAAATACAGTGCAAGGGCCACGTAAGTGCACATTGCAGCTTTAGAGGTGAAGTATTTCTTTACAATTCCGTCTCCAAAGAAGGCCGGCCAGTCGACACATCAACTATTTAGAATAAGATAAAATCACAACTTGAACTGATATTTGTTAGCTTATGTGACAGATAGAAGATGTGAAATTGACCCTTAAAGTTCTAACCATTAATGGAGCAAATTTTGAATTGAACAGATTTAGCCCCCCGATAACAAATTCCAATTGTCGTGCAACGATTTTTTGACATACCCTCGTATATGCCGCCTTGAAAATTCCCCCCTTAGTGATATCGAAAAACGATTTAGTGGCAATTAGCAAGCAATTATCACATGGCACACTGGCTGAAACTCGTCACTGTCTGTGATAAGATGACGACAAAGTTGGGCCCGCATAAGGAAACATACAAACATGCATATGTATGGATATTTTATGGATTTCGGAGAGCATTTACTACCACACTTAATTAGCACAGCTCACTCACAATCTGAGATATTCCTCCACATGGCTCTCTGTGTATGCACAGACCCTGGTAGCGCGTAATCATGTGTAGAGATTTGGTTGTTTGCTTACACTCATACAGTAGAGATTCAATTGCCCATTCAAATGGCAACTAGAACTTCAAACAAAAGAAGAGAGGCGTAAGTAAATATGAACAAAAATTGTAGCAGAAAAGCAAACAAACAAACAATATAAACGCAACGCGCGCAAAAACTTGATAAGGGAGTTACGAGGGGAGTCCCATGTTTATGTTGTGTACTGATTGAGGAATGGAGTTCCTAGAACTGTATCAAAATGTTATTTAAGCTTTCAAGAATGATTATCTTAGTTGAACAGTAGGCGGCGCCTCGTCCAAATTGCTCCTATGACAGCAATATGACCTAGACATACGATCCAACTTGTAGAACTATGTGAAAGCATTCTAAAATAATTAAATGCAAAGCTTGAAGACAATTTCACTGTATATAAAATAGTATTTTTCACCAGATCATCAAAAATCATCTGCCAGATTTCTAGATGAATTAGAAAATTTCAAGAATGTCTTCTTCTTGTAAGTATTAAGTACTAACCAACTAAATTCAATAAGAGGCCGTTAATATTACGTTCTTGAACCCATAACATTTCGAAATTACAGCTAACCGACAATACAAACACAAATTTTCATAGATTGAGTGCAAAATAGACTTTTAATGCAAGTTCCAAACACCGCGTGCAACAGAAAATATGAACTAGTTTTGTGCGAATCAGTTCTTAAAATTCCCAACTGTTTCTAACACTTTTCTAATGTTGTGTTAATAAATTTCTGTCATACATTAATTTCCCATTCTGGTTAATTCATGGCACTTTGAGACCTCATTTCAAGAACAAATTGGAAATAGCATTAGCATTTTTTGAGCAATAATCAAGAACTTTTATTATCTCTATGATTCGTTGACTCTTATTGGGTTTGACTTTTGAGATTTTTAGTCTTTAAGTAAGAATATTTTGTACTTATTTAAGAAATAATAAGGTTTGTCTTAAGACCATTATAACCAAAAAGTATTATCAAACAAATTGTACAATCATCCGAAATGAATGAATCAAGTATTAGGCAAATTTAACAAATCGGTCTCGAAATTAGAACTTTGTAGTTCATTCAAGTATTTTCATACTTACGCTACTATTCACCAGAGCTGCAAACCCAAAACCAAACCAAAATCGAACCAAAATTTAACAATGGCAAGGGTTTGGAAGGTTCAAGACAGCGATGTTCAAGAAGAGAGAGGCCAAAAAGTGAGAGTGTATTGTGTGCTGTGCACTGCGCACTGCCCTCATCGACGGCTTGGCATCGAATGCAAGCAAAGAGAGCGCTGCTTACGCTCATATGCCCGACTTCGACATGCGCTCGTCTCGTGTAAGTGTAAATAGACGATTGCGCTCGGCCTCGGGGGGCTATGGGTAAACATCGCTGGTCCAAAAACCATTAGGATAATAGACCTGGCTTGCAGCCCTCCTTTTGAAACAGTTTAGTCCAAATTCAAGTAAAAAGTTTGTAGTCTTTGGACAAATTGTTTGAAATAACCGCCAATATGTAAATATGTGTAAGTATATCGATAAGCATGATATCTAATTATAAGGTATTTTTAAGCGAGCCGAGCACGGTCACATTAATTGATCGACGACCGTTGGTGCCGGACGTGCGAAGCTCGGACAAATTGTACATAGTGAAATAAACAGAAAAAAACCGAAAAACCCCCGTTTACAAATCAGGTGTGGGGTAAAGCCCAAATTGTGTACTAAATGCGTTACGCCGAAATACAAAAGTTAACTAAATCCGAATTGTTGGAGCTCCTTGCTGAAAAACACGTCCCCGTGGCCGCAGACCTATCCGTACATCAACTCCGTTCCTTGACAAAAACCATAATGTCAGCCGCTAGAAGAGGAGTCGATCCTGCTGGAGACCTAGCAGATAGCGTGGAAGAGGTGATTCCAAGTACGTCCAGCCAAGCCGTTGCCGCGATGGCCGCCATTTTTCCGCCAAGTGCAGACGACGCCAAGACAAGCGTCGCCGAACAAAGCTATTGCGAAATACCTGGAAATGCGCAGTTACAAATTAAAAGCAACATGGCGACCGCTTATGATGAAATTGAGTCGTGCACATCTGTTCATGAGTGCGAGAGGGAGACGGCACTATCGACTGAGCTGAACAACGCCCGCAAGTACGCGAAAAAACTCGAATTGTCGATCGCTGAACTAAAGCAGACAATTAAAGCAGAAGCTGGTGAACATCGCGTCGAACTAAGTGACATTGCCGCTATGATGCCCGTCTTTTCCGGAGATGACACCTTATCCGTCCTCGTTTGGGTCTCCGAAATGGACAGAGCTGCAGAAGTCCATCACCTAAGTCAGTCTCAATGCATGTCACTTGGAATAAGATTGCTGCGAGGATCGGCCAAGGAGTGCATTATGTACGAACAAGCGGCTACTTGGCAAGAATTGAGAAGTATCCTAGTGGAGACGTTTGGCTATAAGATGTCCAACCGTGAGGTTTCCAAACTGCTACAGGAACGTACGTTGGCCAAAGGCGAATCGCTGATCCAGTATTTCATCACCATGCGCAACATTGCCAGGCAAGGCAACTTCGAAGACGCTGACGTCATTAAGTACATCGTCGATGGGTTGGGAGACCGCTCTGGCTGTGCATCAGTGTTGTACTTCTGCTCTACATTGTACGAGTTGCGACAAAAGCTCTTGCGTTTTCAATCCGTGCGCCCTGATTGTGACCGCAAACTGTCCGCAGCCAGCATAGTCACCGCTAGAGCCGCCGCTAAGCGTGTCGAACAGTCTCGTGAGGAAGCTGCAGCCGAAGTCCGCTGTTACAATTGCCGCCGTTTTGGTCATATCGCTGGAGAATGTAAAAAACCGAAGAGGCCCCTTAATGGTTGCTTCAATTGCTTTGAAACAGGACATCAGTACCGACAGTGCCCGAAGCGAGTTGTTGGTTTGGTTGGAGCTGGAGACGAGGAAGGCGCCTCAGATGAAAAATCGTTCGTAAGACTCGTAAGTTTAAAAGTAAAAAGCAAAGAGGAATGCACAGATTTTAATGAACTTTTTGCACTATTAGATACCGGAAGCCCAGTAAGCTTCATAAGTAAAGCGTTATTGCCGAATTCGCCTAACGAGAGAGCCCTTAAAAGAAGTGAATTCCGTGGTCTAAATGGTAGCCCGATTAGTACATATGGAAAAGTACAATGTTTAGTTAAAATGAGACATGCCCAAGAGCAGAATGAAAGGAGGTATGCACTAAGACATCATGCCCCTCTGCAATACAAAGTAAACGATTTCGTCGCTATTCGCAATGTCGACACTACCGCAGGTTCTTGCAAGAAGCTTGCACCGAAATACCGTGGCCCCTATAAAATCAGCCGCGTGTTGCCCAACGACCGTTATGAGGTCACCGATGTCGATGAATGTCAGCTTACGCAGATCCCGTACAAAGGGATATTAGAACCCGCTAGGCTTAAACCGTGGATGCGTTGCTGTACGAAAACTATTGAATCCTGTTGAGATCGAGGGCGATCTAGTAGTCAGATTGGCCGAATGTAGTCTTTGGACAAATTGTTTGAAATAACCGCCAATATGTAAATATGTGTAAGTATATCGATAAGCATGATATCTAATTATAAGGTATTTTTAAGCGAGCCGAGCACGGTCACATTAATTGATCGACGACCGTTGGTGCCGGACGTGCGAAGCTCGGACAAATTGTACATAGTGAAATAAACAGAAAAAAACCGAAAAACCCCCGTTTACAAGTTCTTGATTTTTTCCTTTATGGTTGTTTGAATGGACGTATCGTCCAAATTTGGTCAAACTTGGTGAAACTTGGCAACTGATAAGTGCCTACTTTGAAGACTTTTTTACAGAAAACCAAGAGTTCTTTTCACCCAAACCGATTTTCCAAACTATGGCAGCTACACTATCAGCCATGCTCCCATTTTCCCAAATCGTAAAAGTTGGTGCTCCGACATTCGGAATTCGACTTCGAATTCCACTTAATTCGCATTGAGGCAATACTTTAAACAATTTATTTAATGGAGATACACAAAATTGAGCGTGATCAAAACTGCTCACAATAACAACAATTTGCGATTTGGCCATGGTATATATCGATATATGACTATCGATATCATGAGTAGTGGCGCTCATCAGCTGTTTTTGTTATGTGAAATGACACAAAACAAGTTGGGAATGGAACATTATCGCAATTCGCAAAAATAAGTGAAAACCGGAGCATGGCTGTATATGTAGATATGATTTTGATCAAGCTTTACTGACATAAGCAGAAGCATCATAACCGCTAAAAGTACTAAGTTTCAAGGCGTTATCATTGAAAGTACAAAAGTTTATCGAATTGAACTAATTCATTGAACGCTTGAAGCTTTTTGAAACTGAATTTGGTGCGGAAATGATCTGCAAGTAAAATGAAATCATGGGAACTGGAAAGGATAAGGTTTGAAAGTAGATTTGATAAGATAAGACAAGGATTCGGGGCAGGCGAAACGGAAGCTCATTCATAAAATCATAAAATAGCTTGTAAAATAGTAGATTGAGTTAAGAACAAAAAAACTATAAATTCCGATTTTCAACTCTCAACAGACAACAACAGTTTGACAAGCAATGCTCCACCCAAATTAGATGATTAGTTTTGAGCGGTGACCAGGTGCTGTCGATTACAAGTAATCAAATTGATGGCATGTCAGTTGGAAATTATCAGAAAACGCTGAATGGCTTATGGCTCATCCACTCCATTTAACCTTGAATTTGACCACAGTTTGGGGGCAACTGGCAGGGGGCGTCTGCTGATAGTTAAATGATATTATAATGCAATTTAAACTTAAGTGGTCGGACCATAGCAAATGCAACTGTTCATTTCTCTTGATACATTCTTCAGACATATATATGTGTGTATACATGTATGCATTACACACTTGGATAAATTAGCACACAATCAAATCAAACGCACGCACATACACACACCCATGTTAAGAGGGCAATCAATTGGGCAGACAATACAAGCAATTGTGTTCGATTGGACATTTCCATGCGGCACACCCTGTAGATACTCCGGTTATATATATTTGCAAAAGGACTCAGGTAGCACTCCTGCTGTGGGTTTTCGTATTACATCACCTTAGGAACAACAACAAGTGGGTTGTTTAGCGTCAGTCGGCGCACACACACTCACGAGCATAGATACATACTAACTTCAACCTGTGGCTTCTCTTTCATTCTTACCCCGGTTTCTATTTCAATTTCAGTTTTTTTTACAAAATTTGCAATTTTATATTTTTTGCACACACATGTATGTATGTACCTACGTATGTATGAAGCTTATTAAACAAACCGAATTCGTATACACACCCACGCGGAACGACCAAAAACACAACAACAACAATATTAACAACCACGGCACACGACCAACACGTCCAACGGATGAAACTTAAATGAGCGAGAGACTAGGGCTGTAGCTCTTGCCTCGCTGACGACCGACTGACTGATTCATAACAAACCTGCTCTCCGGACCCTACCACGTTTATATTTATATAGGGACTCCTCACTCACACACCGAGTCGGCGAATATGGGTAAATGCCTCCAATGTCAAGTGGCGCAGAGGTGCGAGTGAGTCGGCAATGCCGGCCGGCATCTGGAAGTGTAAGTGTGTGTGAGAGAGCAGCAACATGTGAGATGACAGAGAACCAAGCGCCCCCACAAGATATACAAAACACAGAACAACTGTAAACCAGAACACGACCATGAACTAGAGAAGAGAAACAGGCCATGTGTGGTTCGAGTCTTGGCTAGGTATTTAACAGAGTACTGTTAGTTGACAAGGGGGAACCACCCCATTAACATTAACCCCACTAAATTGCTTTTTTATTGAATTAAAAATTAAGTGCAATTCAAATGTCAATTTCAATTGTTTTGACTGATTTTAAGCACCCTAAAGTGGGGTTGAAAGAGTAAAATGCTTTGAGTTGTTTTAATGGGCATAATTAGGTAAACTTTCAACTTATAGAGCAAGCTCCAAGTTCCAAGCCATAAGCCCTTGAAAGGGCATAAAATTTAATTTATTTTATACTAGATGAATACCCGGCAACGTGCTCGTCCTTTGCATTGTGAGATTCCTAAGAAAGCGTTTATATTCCAATCAGAGCCGCAAACTGGTTTTGAACCGAAACGGTTCGAACCCGGAATTCCGACTTTTATTTTACTATGAACCAAACCCCCTTAGAAATTAAAAATGAACCCGAACCTGTTCCGAACCTAAAATTTCGGTTCGGTTCAACAAAACTAATAGACACAAAAATTGGAAATTCTGTCTACCGACTTCATCTGTTATTTGCTGCGTCTGACTCCTAAAATGGGCAGGAAAGTAGAAAAAACGAGAGCGTAAGTTAAAGTCGGCCCTGCCCGACTTCGAAATACCCGTTACTAAGTTCAATTAGTGTTTAATAACTTCATGCGGTTCGGATAAGTATGCAACATTTTTTAACTCGGCCATTTATTACCCTTTTTACTCTACGAGTAACAGGTATAAAAATATGGCAAACGTAGAATATTTCCATGTGTTCTACTAACCAACTCCGACCCAAAAACCACTCGGTTCGCACTCTCTTTGGAGAGTTTTTAGGTCGAATGCTGTTTTTAAAACACATAGAACTCAAAAGCTATTAATGTTGTATAAAGCATGAACTGAACCAAGGTTCGAACCAAAACCTTCTCCCAGAAACCTCGAACCTTAAATTTCCGAACCTTAATCATTCGTTAATTTGGGTTCGAACCAATATTCGATCCGAATATTTTTTTTTGATTTGCAGCCCTGATTCCAATTTCAAATCACTGCAAATCGATACTAACCCAGTTTTTAACAAGGTAAGTATCAGCTTACATAGTTGAAACCCACTGAGCAAATTTTCAGTTAATATCGGAAATATTTTATGGGACTTGTAACTCGTCTTTCACTAGCAATAAAACCCTACAGAACATTTTTCCAATCGAATGGTGTAAACCTGAACCTCTTTTCAAGTAGTTTTGCCGTTTGAATCGGAGCCGAGCAAATGTCAAGCCTCATAGTACCCCCAGCCTACACACCAACCACACCGACTCCAAATCGATTTTGAACCAGTCAAGTATACCAACCATATTATCAACCTACAGACCAAATTGCAGGATCTTGGCTTAAGAAATGTCTGAGAAATGGCTCTGAACCACTTTTGAACGGTGATACTTTCCATAGATCCTTAGATATATCGAGCATAAAATTTGATTTAGATGTGGTTTAGATGTTTAGGTGTTGATCGAAATTCTTAAGGCTTCATATTGCTGAACTAAAACACAGTAAGACAAAATCCAACTTTTGGAAAAGACCCGGGATGAGACCCTTAAATTCTAATAGAATGGACTTCTGTAAGCATCACCTCATACTCAGTTTCCCAACTGTACCCTAGGCACACAGCGACCACAATTTAAAAATAATTGTTAATGGTTCAAGATAAAAATCTACTAAACTCAGCAAAAACACAGACAGGGTCATTGGGAATGTAATATCAAAAAATCGCTTTATTCGTAAAAATTTTTAAGGTACCTCCAGTGGAGGGCAAACCTAACTTCTTGCATATCTTTAAAAGCGCCCGGTAGAGTTTTCTTAAAAACTAAATTTATGATGGTATAATGGGCTATTTCATGGGCCTAAGAGATGTTACTTCTCAGCCAAAAAACTGTACGCATCAAATCTACTTGGCCATGAACAGTCGGTTTCAAATGTTTCAACTTATGTTATTAAATGACAAAAGAAGCCCAAGCATTTTGAAAACATTTCACATATACAGGCAAGCGGTTTAAGCTTGAAATGAAAGCGTTTATACCTAAATCTCTAGAGATTATTGGAACACCCCTGATTATGTTCCATTGTTCTATTTAAAGGTATGAAACAGATATACGCTTAATTGAAACAAGAGGAATGTAAAATGGGACGTGGCGTGGTCGGATCGTTCAAACATATTATCCAAAATTAGAGTTTGGTACTAGCAATTATCTGTGCCAAATTTCTCAACATCGGGAGGCTCGGTTCTTCTGACCATAAGTAGTTTACTGATTAACTCTATGCTTGGTTTCGAGTTACAACTCGAGTTATGCCATCATTTAGGTTATAATTCCAAAGGTTTACTTCTGTATTGTGTCAAATCGAATGAGGGGCTGCAAAGAGATACCGATGGATCACAGCTTAACAAGTTTTGATAAGTCTAAATAAGTAATGGACTTCAAAAATACCAATATATTTAAAACAAGAAAGAAAGTCGGTCAAGCCCGACTATA
Source organism: Lordiphosa fenestrarum (assembly GCA_035044985.1). Lineage (NCBI taxonomy): Eukaryota > Metazoa > Arthropoda > Insecta > Diptera > Drosophilidae > Lordiphosa > Lordiphosa fenestrarum. Next base: position 28,704 of record JAWNNO010005633.1, read on the forward strand.
ACATACTCTGTACCAAGAAATTTTGTCTTTTGATCATAACTCGAAAACCGTTCATCCGATCTTCTTCATTCCTTTTTCGGATCGATAAGTTATTCTAATAACTAAATATGTCCAGAAGGAACAAGCCATCTATCTTCAAAACTGTGGGAGATATGACGTTTTTTCTAAATTGCGGGGGCGTGGCCAAAATTGAAAATAAATTTGATCTGCCTGCAGACATAAGAAGCATATATCCCATACACGTCAAACCTCTATCTCTTACCATCTCTGAGATCTGTGCGTTCATACGTACAGACAGACGGACGGACGGACGGACGGACGGAGAGACGGACAGACGGACATGGCTATATCGACTCGGCTGTTGATGCTGATCAAGAATATATATACTTTATGGGGTCGGAGATGCTTCCTTCTGGATGTTACATACTTTTGCACAAACTTATATGTACTACTCTGTGTACCTACGGTACAGAGTATAAAAACAAGCGTGCAGTCTGTAAAATATTTCCAATTACGAACATTTATCATTTTCTTACATTATCATTAGAAAAGTTAATAATTGCTCTCCTGGAAAATAACAAAAGCCATGCTGTTATCTCTTATAACTGATATATTAGATAACTTCGACTTTAAGACTTCCATATTTTGAAGCTTGAATTTTCGGATTCAATTCATTTTTTATTCACAATCAAATCAAATGATGAGAGATTAATATCACCTTAATTTATAAGAGTTCTAATGAAAGGTTTTCTCATAGTTTCTCTCTACTATCTCGCTTTTACCGGGAATAAAAATTAACTATGCTCGGAATGGAATCAATGCGAAGTACCAAATTTTTGAATGTATTCAATAGCTTACGTTCAATACAATAAATCCTTTTTATACCCGTGACTCGTAGAGTAAAAAGGGTATACTAAAGTCGTGCAAATGTATGTAACAGGCAGAAGGAAGCATCTCCAATATCATAAAGTATATATAGTATATTCTTAATCATCATCAACAGCGGAGTCGATATAGCCATGTCCGTCTGTCCGACCGTCCGTCCGTCCGTCTGTATGAACACCTAGATCTCAGAGACTAGAAGAGCTAGAGCAACCAAATTTAAGATGTCAGCTAGTATTGTCTGCAGGCAGATCAAGTTTTTTTCAAATTTTTGGCCACGCCCCCGCAATAAAAAATGTTGAATAACTCCACACAATTTTTAAGATATTGAGCTCTAATTTTTCAATATAGTCTATGTGGCCAATATCCACAATCTCACAAATTTTCAAAAGGACCAGATAATAAATGGCCGAGTTAAAAAACTGTTGCATACTTATCCGAGCCGCATGAAGTTATTAAACACTAATTGAACTGAGTAACGGGTATTTCGAAATCGGGCAGGGTCGACTTTAACTTACGCTCTCGTTTGGTATGGCCAATGAGGGTTGAGTATACCCCAGGCAGGCAATCACCAAGTGGTATTTTTAATGGGAAATACATATACGGGAGCACCCGCATATTTATCGCTGAGATTATCATAAGCAATTCAAGTGGCAAGCTAAGGGGGAAATAAGCGATACAAAGTGGTTTATTAACGGTACTTATAAAGTGAGATAATGGCTAATGATTTCTATTAATACGAGGCGGTTTCTATGCCTGTTATAAAATATTTCGCACGGACTTCGATTTATCAGTTATTTGGGTGAAAAATAAATTAATTCCATTCTTTGAAATGTGTAGATTAATCATCTTGGATGTTAGTTGCTTGTTGTTTGTTGATTCTTGATACATAAGATCGACTGAAACAGGTTTACAACTCCCTGTATTTTGTTAATATAATCAAAAAGTAGGGAACCTTTCTTCAACACCCAACTTATAATATATCAAAGGTGCGGATACCAGATATCTACTCCAGAATAATTAGTTTCTTTTGTTATTTCGGGTTAATGTAGGATGTTCCAGAAATCTTTAGAGTTTGAACTAGCCTAGGAGGACTTTTATATGTTGAGCGACAAGAATAATGTCGGCTGCTACATTTTGGTAAAGGCCTGTTCCCAGGACCGCGGAAAATTTAGGACGCGAAATTGCAATTTATTAACTTAGCATCCACATAAATTTTTAGTATGGCCATATATAAGCCAAAACGGCAAAATAAAGAAACGGCCACATTGGTGGTCAGCTGTTTTTCGGGGAGAAATCCCATGTGATGAGCAAAATCCCAGTCAACATTGTCCCTAAGTTGTGGCTGCTCCAGCTGGAAGCCACCGGCACTTTCACTTTTAGCGCGCTTGCCGCGATGATACCTCAGACTGTCTCTGAGAAAATGCCAAGCGCTTTTGCAGTCATTCGCTGAGAGGCATTTATTAATTAATGCGATTAAGTCCAATACAATTAACTAACCTTCTTTTATTATTTCCGCACCAACACTTTCCCACGCACTCTTCACTTTTATGTGGTCAAAGTGTTTTTTGTCTGGGATATCCCACAGACAAGGTCGGAGCTCAACTGCCTTTATAAGAGCAACTTTGTCCTCGCGGTTGAAACTTTCAGTACGCTTCCTTTTCCGCTCCTGCTTTTTTCCCTCCGTTGTTTCCATTTTTGACGATAAAATAATTGACTGCGCTTTTTTTTGTTTCTGGCAACAGCTATTTTACAGTCCACTCACGATCCAAAGCGCTATCGATATGTCAACTATCGATAGGCTAATTGTGTATTTATTTTTGCTTCCTCAGAACATATGTACCGTAGGTACATAGAGTATTATAAGTTTGTGCAAAAGTATGTAACATCCAGAAGGAAGCATCTCCGACCCCATAAAGTATATATATTCTTGATCAGCATCAACAGCCGAGTCGATATAGCCATGTCCGTCTGTCCGTCTGTCTGTCCGTATGAACGCACAGATCTCAGAGATGGTAAGAGATAGAGGTTTGACATGTATGGGACATATGCTTCTTATGTCTGCAGGCAGATCAAGTTTATTTTCAATTTTGGCCACGCCCCCTCCCGCCCCCGCAATTTAGAAAAAACGTCATATCTCCCACAGTTTTGAAGATAGATGGCTTGTTCCTTCTGGACATATTAGAATATCAGAATTTAGAATAACTTATCGATCCGCCAAAGGAATGAAGAAGATCGGATGAACGGTTTTCGAGTTATGATCAAAAGACAAAATTTCTTGGTACAGAGTATGTTATAGTCGGGCTTGACCGACTTTCTTTCTTGTTTTTTTATATGGAGTTCGTCATAAAAATTTATTTTCCGCGGTCCTGGAGAACAGGCCTTAAGAGACTTTTGACATCTAATCTAGTAGTTCAGCATTTTGGAAACACTTCACAAAAAATGACAAATAGTTTTAGTTCGAAATAAAACCGCTTATACAAAAGTTTCTTAAGATATCTGGGACACTTCCGATCATTTTTTGTTTACGGGTTTATTTTTATGTGTATTGCTGGCTTAAGATCAAAGTGGATTAACATTTTAGCAGTTTATCTGTACAGCTATTTCTTTCCAATCTTCGAAATATACGAAATATATGCCATACCTCAAGTTCTCTGTTCCGAGTTTTGTCTCAAACTGCTTCCCCATCAAAACCCAACCCAAGCCTTTAAGATTTTGCTGACTTCTTTATTGATCATTTTGTGGTCTGTTTTGTTTCACATATTGAACGGGTTGCAAATATCAAGTGACCATCATAATTGGATTAGGATTAGTGTCTACTAAATGGTTACGATTCGGCATCTATCGTATTGCATATTGGCGTTAATTAAATTACTAAATTGACTCGGTTATACAAAGCACAGTTGCACAATATGGGGTAGAGGTTATGTAAAAATGGGTAAAAACGTTCGTAAATCGTACAAAAAACAGTAATGAATGCGTTTCATAACTCGACTCCTTTCCAGCGTTGCATTAACCGAATATCTTCTCGAAGCAGGCATGACAATATGGCTTATCCTTTTGCTCTTTGAAGGTGCCCTTGTTCAGCTGCTTCAGGCAGAAGGCACACACAAAATGTTCCGGATGGAATTTCTTGAACATGGCCGTAATGCAGCGTCCAGTGATGGGCTTGGAGCAGCCGGCACATAGAGAGCCACGTTTGGCATGATAATGCGTCTCACAGTAGGGCAGACCCTCGTGGTCGAAGAACGAGCCACCCTGGAAGGGTTGTCGACAGTCCTAGAAAGCAGAAAAGAAACGCAAATTATTTAGATAAACACGGGTAAAAAGTAAAACGAAAAAACAGAGGAAAAATACAAACATTGTTACTGCGCCGTAAAATCTAAAACTAATTCTTGGCAGATTATTTCAAAATCATAAAACGGAAAATATCATTTTGGATGATCTATTATGAGCCAAATGTTTGTGTGCAGCTCTCGTCGAAGGCTAATTACGACTATAAATTAGTTGCCATATAGCATGTCCGACCGCCTGGCTGGCTGGCTGCGTCTCGAGAGACCACGAGTCGAAAGTTGAACAATTTGAGGTACTTATTATTTTTTTCGAAATTTTATGCCTGACAAGAAAAACCCAATTAGAATTTTGTCAAACAGAAATGTGCCAAAGGATGTATGGAAATTACTAGGAATGTGCTTAAGCCAGGGGGCACGGTGGTGACGCTGTGTGGAATTATGAGTTCAATTTCATTGTGCGCTACTTTTAAAAATCAGCTTTAGCACTTATGCAGCAATCACTTCAAATTCGAGATTTATAATAAGCCCTAAATTATTGACTCAAGCTGCAGGCGGGAACAGCTTGTTCTCATGGAGTGTTCAATATTAAACCATATGAAATCGAGTACCTGGAAGCGGAAGTAAGAACTGAGGCTAACACTTGAAGAGAACGGATCAATAAGTACTCCAGCCAGGATGCTTTGCCTCAGCAACATCGCTCAAGATGTTTACTTTACCCAAAAGTGATTTCGTGGGCCAATTTCTTTAAGTTCAGAGGCGCAGTCTTTATATTAAATGAAGGATGAAAATATAAAATAAATAAATGAAAGACTTCAAAGGTATAAAATATTTCTGGGCCTTTGCTTATATATTGTAGAGGCCTAATCACGGAAGAAATACGCAAACGGATAAGCTCTTTTTAACAAACAGGGACTAAGCCGTGAATAAGCAAGCGGGTGATATCGAAAATATTCTAAATTCTTACTCAAATAGAAGAAATAACCCGACGAAGACACAGCCTAGATAAAGCAACCTAGCTTCCTAACTGAACCTAAGTAAGAAACGATTTCTTTTAATCAAATTATTTGTTTATGGGTCAGTTTATTTCATTAGAAAATTTTTGGATAAGTCACATGAATTAGGGTCAGAAAAACTGGTGAAATTGCATGGTCAACTTTACTTAATTGGCTCATGGGGAATTGAGACCACGGAAGGCTAAGACAGGTCTGGAGACGATGTTTTGTGCATATTGAACGTACAACGATAACCAGAAAATACTATTCCGAGATATGCATCGATTTAAAGTCGAATTGAGGCTACAACGACCATCAGCAACATAGGAACATTGCTTGAATTGGACTATGATTCCGATCTAACCTTGCTAAGACCATTTTCGATTTGCAAATCTGTTTTGAAAAATAGTTCAGCAGTAAGAAATTTAAGTCAAATAATGAGTGAGGTGTATTTTGAGGACCTGGACCAATATTTTTATTCGGATGATATAAAAAGAAGCGACCAATTCTTAAAAAAAAAACCCGCTAAGAGGTAAATCTATTCTCTTTCTCTTAAAAATATCCTGTATTCTCAATATCGTGTGTTTTCATTCATCTTTAAGCGCACTCGCACTCACACACACACGTTGAAGATGGTATATATCAGTGGTGCACAGGGTCTGTACGCTTCAGTCGTAAAGCATTGCTGCTCGTATAGGACTCACGCATAACGAAATTGCAACAACAACTTCGTATGGATCTCTCTTCACTTTCCCTCCTATGCGTCTTTCGAAATCAAAGGCAACAACAATACGTATGCGCAGCATTGATTTTCTTTTGGCCGTATGCTTCAGACAGCCACAAGCACACACACACGCACACAGCATAAAGCACTAACCGGGGCTCTCTTTCCGTTTCTTGTAGTTGCTGTTGCTACAAAGTTTTCAAAGCATCTGTGGTTTTTGTTATCTTACAAATTGGATACATATTGGGCCTTAGTTGATATATTTCAATAGTTTTTTGCCTAGGAGAGGGAAATCTCAAGCAAACTGTTGGTATACACCTACCTAAATGCAAAAACTTGTTGCTTTATCTATTAAAGTCTCTGAGATCGACGCGTTAATACAGATGGACGGATGAACGAAAAGACAAACATGGCTATATCGACTCGACTGTTGATGATGGTGAAGAATACACTTACTCTATAGGTTCGGAGTTGATTTCTTCTGGCTGTTACATGATTATAAACAAACTGAACTTTTGTATCTTTGTACCTTTGGTACAGATTATAAAAAGTGGCGTTTTTCAAATTGCGGACAAATCGATAAATTGTTTTCGCTGGAATAGAAATCGCTGTGATTGTGTAACGGGTCGACCAAATTTGGTTTTGTTTCTGTTATTCAGACTTGTTGAAAAGAGATTTGTATCAAGTTTAAGATTATAAGAAGACTCGAAAATGACTCAGGCATTTGCTCAAAATGTCATTTATTGAAAAAAGAGTCCTAAAAAGACGTTGAAGTAACTTGAAAATGAGTCGAAGCTGATCAGAAACTGATCAAATGAACGGTTTACAAACGACTCAGTAAGAAGAGTCACGGCTAGGGTACTATTTTCTCCAGACAAAAGTATTATTTATGATCAGAAATTATAACTATTTTAATTCAATCAGTTCTAGGATTCGAAAAAAGACTCTAGTGTGATTAAGAATGTTTTCTGAGATGAGACTCTCAAATTGGATCGAACTGGGCTTAGTTTGTCTAGAGAAAACTAGGCCAAGGACTTATCAACCAACTCACTTATATTGTAAAAACAAGCAATACAAAAATGCGGGCATAACAGGTATTAAGAAATCGCCCTAAAACCAAAGCATTAAATCTATTAAAATTCTCAATATACGGTATCTTTTTTGAACAAGTGACGATTCTTTATCGTTCATCACGTGCTCTTCCCTAATCAAAACATTTTCCTTTCAAAGAAAATTAGCCCACTTCTCGAGCTAATTGAAAATAAAAAGACACCTCTGAGTTGTTGGAGGAACGATTTTTGTTGATTGTTTTTCTCGCTTTGGAAAAACATATTTTGGTCCACAACAAAAGTCTTAAAGACAATAACATTTTGCGCACGCTTTTGGCCTCTGTCCAAATGGTAAAACATACAAAGAAATTAAATAATAGAACGTGATAAGTTTGAGGCAGCTGTGGCATCAAAAAGGATTGAAAACTATTTACGCTTAAGTCAGCAGTGCGCGAATTCATCAAACAAAAATTTATATATTTTTGACAGGTGCAGAGTTTCGTTTTGTAAGTGGGGCAGCAGCAGCTAAGCAAAGTCAAAAATCAATAAACGAAGCATTTTTGAAAAATTCCATAAATATGAAAATTGCATTTTTGGTATTTCCAGCCTATCGTATGACCTGACCGAGCTACCAAAATAGCTTCTCAAACTCTTGAACAATATTGTAATTTGTTTGCCACAAACACAACAGACGGAAGGTCAAAGCCCAAGTCAAGGTCAGGCGCCTTAACACACTGACCTTGAACCGATAGGCGTCGGGGTCACCAAGTAGAAGACTTGAGTGTAGTTTTTGTCTCTTGGTGTTGTTGTTTGTGTGTGTTTTTTTTTGTTTTGTATTTTTTTGTTTGTATTTTTTTTTTGTTATATTTTAATAATTAAATTTTATTTACAAAAACAAATTACAATATTGTTTTCAAGATTAAATTTAAAAAGTACCTAAGAACTTAGCCTAGTTTAAAAAGTTCAACATGTTTCAAAACAGCGAGAAATAGACAGGGGGGTAGAAAGGGCGGGAAGACTCATTTAACAAAGGGGCAAAAGACCATCATAGGGCATCTAACTGGCGGCTCGAACCGGACTCCAGCTAAGGGTCCAGCGTGCCAGCCAGGAAATGCCCTTAACAAGGGACGTTGGGGGGGGGGGTATAGAGTCTAGTATTGTCTTCCCATTTTAAATAGTTGCCAACAAAAATAGACAGAACAGCTGCTGCGGCTGCTTCTGATGATGATGATAAAAAAGTGGTACACGCCGGACTCGAGGCACTGACAGATACAAAAATGTATCTAGCTAAAGCTATTTTCGTTGACTGTATTGTGTGTGTGTGTGTGTGAGGTGTGCGAGCGCTGAACTTCTTCTGCCTGTGGCTCCTACTCTTCCTCATCAACGCCCACACACTGTGGACACACAGGTTTACCCTCCATGGCATAGAAGGATTTGCCGCGAACGGCCTTCTTGCAGTCCTGAATTATGATTAAGAGTAAAGTCAATGGATCAGTTTGGCCAAGCTCACACTTACCCTGCAGACAAAACAATCCGGATGCCACTGCGAGTTCAATGCCGAGATGTAGTTCTCCATAATGGCGCGGTTGCAGCCATTGCACTTCGGTGCAAACATCTCGAAGTAATCATTGCGGCAATAGGGTTTACCATCACGCTCATGGAATCCCTCCTCGCCGAACTGCTGGCCGCACTGGGCACAGAAGAAGTGCTCCGTATGCCAGGTCTTGTCCAGTGCCGTCACACATTTATCCAGAATCGCGCCATTGCAGTACGCACAACGTGGACTGAACAGGTTGTGGTAGTCCGGCTCGCAGTAGGGGAAGCCGTCGCGCTCGAAGAAGTTGCGGGTACCCAACTCCTGGCTGCAGTGGTTGCATGTAAAGTGCTCCGGGTGCCAGGTCTTGCCCAGGGCGGTAATCACCTGACCCACAATGGGTTTCTCGCAGGCATTGCAGCAGCCCTTCTGTACCGTGTTCACACCTTGACGACTCATATTGGCCTGTAAGTTGCCTAGCATAGAATCCAACTGATCCTCGCGACTGTCTTCGACTATGGTCGTCTCTTCGATCGTTTGAGTGAGATGAGCCTGCTGGGTGCCTTTATTGGGCCGGGCGTAGTCCGTTACGGTTTGATGATGCAAAGTGGCAGAGTGTTGACTTGGATACTGGTTGTTGGTGCCGCCGCTGCCGTTGGTTACCTGCAAATGGTCAAGTGAATAGTTTTAGAAAGCTGCTCCTTTTCAATGTGAATTCATCCTCCTACGTCGATGTCTCTGCCTCGACTGAATAAAATCTTATGCCAGTGCCAACACAAAAACTTTTGCTTTTAGCCGCCTCGGGAACACAAGAATTTTCATTCCGAAAAAACAAAATTGAACATTTTTGTTGTAGATTCTCCTGCTTCGTTGCGCACGACGCTCTTCTCCCATGTTGACGTAGTTTTTGTTCATTGCCAAAAATACGAAACCTGGGGTGGGAGGGGTAGGTGGGTAGGCGTAGATCTAGTCTTCTTCGCCCGAGTTTCCATTTCAATATTTTTCTTTCATAAACTTTTTGCACTTTGTGCGTGTATTTATGTGTGTTTGTATGTTTGCTCTTCTTTCTGGTTCTGTCTTTGCCTGCCTCCCAAAAAAAAAAGAAGAAAAAAAACTAAGTAGACGCCTAATTGAGCAGATTTTTTTTTTTGATATTTTTCAGGGGCAGATCTGAAAAGGCAGGGGGTAATTAGGCGCCCAAAAACTGATGTAAAATAAACATTTAACCTTAAAAGAGAATAACTCGAGGCTACGAAATTTGGTTTTATACAGTTTATAAATTTAATTCGGTTCCTTATCAGGAATCTGCTTTGGGGAAGTGCTAGTTTGAGCTCAAAGTTTTTCAAATTACCCATTTTTATCATTAATTCTGTAAAAAAAAACAAGCAAAGCGCTGTAGTCGAGTACCCCGACTTTAAAATACCCTGTACCCTGTATAACTTCGGTGTTATTTGTCCGATCTTATAGTACTTTTCAAATTATGATTATTTCACGTCTTTTTAGGGTCGGAAATGATTCCGTCTTCCTGTTACTTACATTTGTTCAACATTATGATCCCCTTTTACCCATTTTCAATATTTACAGGGTACACAACTGTGATAAATCGAAAAAACGTTTTGAAGGATGTAGTTAAAGCTACAATAAAAACGGTACCTTGGTTTCGGACCTTTAAATGGTCAAGGTTAGCATTTTTGGCAACTTTAACTCTAGACAAGAAAGAATGTCGGTCAAGCCCGACTATAACATAACATTTTGATGTTGCAGTAGCAGCGCTGCTACTGTGCTGCAGCAGCGAACAGTCTTTTGATCATAGCTCGACAACCGTTCATCCGATCTACACCATTCCTTTGGCGGATCGATAAGTTATCCTGATTACTAAATATGTCCAGAAGGAACCAGCTATCTTTAAAACAGTGGAAGATATGACGTTTTTTCTAAATTGCGGGGGCGGGAGGGGGCGTGGCCAAAATTGAAAATAAACTTGATCTGCCTGCAGACGTAAGAAGCATATGCCCCATACATGTCAAGCCTCTATCTCTTACCATCTCTGAGATCTGTGCGTCATACGGACAGACAGACGGACAGACGGACAGACGGACATGACTCGGCTGTTGATGCTGATCAAGAGTATATATAATTTATAGGGTCGGAGATGCTTCCTTCTGGATGTTACATACTTTTGCACAAACTTATAACACTCTATGTACCTACGATACAGAGTATAAAAAGTAAAAGCGCTGTAGTCGAGTGCCTTGACTTAAACATAACATTATAATTTCGGTGTTATTTGTCCGATCTAATTGCACTTTTCAGAATAGAAAGCTCTTGGTGAATATTTTTCGTCAAGAGGCGAAGTCTGAAACAAACTTGATCTGCGTATAGTTTACCCCTTCCTACATGCAAAAATTTGTAGCTCTTTTCTTATAGTCTCCGTGATCAACGCGTTCATGCGGACAGACGGACATGGCTATATCGTCTCGGCTGTTGATGCTGATCAAGAATATATACTTTATGGGGTAGAGAATGTTTCCTTCTTTCTGTTACATTTGCACAACATCATGATCGCCCTTGATCGTCAAAATGTTTTAAATAATGTCGTTAAAGCTACAAAAAGTACGGTACTATGAATTCTGACCTTTAAATGGTCAACGTTAGCATTTTTAGCCACTTTAACTCTAGCCACTCTAATCTAGAATCAGTACTATATTTCAGTGGTTTAAAATAAACCTAGCCTAATTTAATCGACAACAAAACCTTTACCCTATCCTCAGTAGACTTTGCCATATTCTGGACTATTTGTAAGAGTTTTTACAATTTTGTTTTATACCAAGTCTGGATTTGGAGAATAGACACCAGAAATCTAATTTTTAGGAAGCCGCAAGGTCATATCAAAAATATTCCATACTTTTGTGATTCTCTTTAAAAAGTGCCTAGCTATACTGTGGTTTCTCCAACAATTAGAAATACTCGCGACTATTAAATGTTAATTAAAAAAAAAGACAAAATTAAATGCAATTGCAAAAGCTACTTGAAGTGTAAGAGTAATCGCAGGAGGCCCTTAAAACTGTTTCTATTTTTTACACAACCCTGTTACAGCTCAGACGAAAATACCCAGCTAAGGAAGGCCCTGTTCCAAGTTATAAGTGAGCTTTCGTATAATAGTGAATTTTCCTTAGCTCAAATTTACAACTCTTCTTAGAAGGTGAAAGGATTTCAGTGGTTACTATATCAGAATGTCTCTTTTTGTCTTGGCATTGAGCAATCGGATTTTCCCAGGGCTAAGAATCGCTTTTTGTTCACAGCTCCTGCTCTCAGCTAATTGTACTCTAAGCTGAACAGTCCGAAAGCAGCAACAGACTCGCTGCTCTTCACTCGAAACTCTTGGCTTTGAGATGAGAGCTACATATCATGAGCCACAGCACACTGCTCTGAGAGCTGAGAGCAACAGCTCATGAGCAGGAAGCACCTAACGGCCCATAGCTCGTGAGCCACAGATCTGGGCTCTGAGCTGCTTGCCACAACTCAGTGAGCCACAGCAATCGGCTCGTGAACCGCAGCTTTCGGCTCTTGAGCCATAACTCGGGTGTGGTAGACCACAGCTCTCAGTTCTGAGCTCAGAAACCAACTTAAGAACGGGGAATGTTAGATTCTCTTCTTACTGGCTGAACTTTTTTTAGTTCAATGAGTGACAAATTTATGTAAAAGCCCGAAATAAATATACTTATTATTGATCATCACCAATAGCCCTGACGATATAGTCTATCTGTTCTTCTGCTTGTCAGTTTGTCCGTATGAAAAAAAACGTGTATTGGAAATGGTAATTGGTACTGGATAATTTTAAAGTGTATTCTCATCACTCATCTCTTTTTGACCAAAGTATACAAATTAAAAAAAAGTCTGGCAGTAAGAAGTGAACCGAAGAGCTTACAATCGTAGCAAAAAAATGTAACCTCCATTTCCAAGAGTCGACCATTTCCGAGTTGGACGCTGTGGCTCGCGATCCAAGAGCAATGGCTTTGAGCAGAGAGCTGTGGCTTCCAGTCCTTTTAACGGCTCGCGGCCTTCGAGCTATAGCTCTCAGCTTAGAGCCGATAGCTGAACCGTTTACTGCTCCCAGCTCTCGAGCCGAAAAATGAGAGAGCGCGTGGATTACTCGCAGACAATTTGGAACTCGGTTAAACGGCTTAAAAGCTTCCGATTTTCCTCAAAACTAATCTGATTCCTCTAAAATAAGTATTTGTATTAGTATTTGTTCTAGTTTTTAGTGCATCTAATTAAGATTTTCAAGTTTGACTTTAAAGTGGAAAGAATTACACGAAAACCGATTTGTAGTTTATAAAAGGGGACATGGTATATTTTATAAGTCCTAATTGGCAAAGAATTCAGCATTTTGTTTCAGTGCAAGCTATTTTTGCTCTAAAATTAAAGATATTTGATTTCTTAGATCAAATTTAGATTGGAACAATAATTTTATAAAGCTGTTTCCACATTAGTCACCTAAATCTTTAAAGTCGGTTATCAAAATTTTTCTTAAGAGAAAATCTGTTTAATTAGAAACTGTCCTATAAGGCAAGATACTGATATAAAATAAATATTCTGATTCCAACTTATGATCTCTGCTCTGAGTCGCCTATTTGCTAAGCCCACCCTCGCTGCGCTCCTGTATCTGGTGGCAATTGGTTTGCCATTGGCGTTAGCGTTGTCAGGTTTTCGTCTTCTATTTTAAGAAAATTAAATAATGAAAATTCAAAATCGTCGTTTTGTGTAGACTGTCTATAAAATTGACTGCTAGCCGGGTGGTGGCCAAACAGGATTTCCCCATAAAAAGCGGCGCACGCTTAAGCAATATGCAATTTGCGAGGGGGAACAACAGGAAGAAGTCGAGAGGAAATATCATTCAATGGGCATGGGTATATCCCATAGACCAGATTGCCAATGGGGGTTGGCAATGAAAGAGCATAAAAATATAGTATAAACACACACACAGCCACACACTGATAAATATGTATTTGGAAAATTGGTTATAGAAATGAAAGAAAAAGAATAAAAAACATGTACAAAAATAGCCATGCAAATGATTTGCAATGAACAAAAAAAAAGGCTGAAAAACTATAGCAAAAACGGACTCCGTGGAAAAAGTGTTGGCAAGGAGGCGGGGGCGATGGTACGTCCGTCTGTCTACCCACGTCGTGTGGGCTAAACCAAATCCAAGAGTGCCGTGTGCAATATTGTTTATATACGAAATATATTTTGATTTTTATTGTTGGTTTTGCTCAGATGAAGAGAGAGAGAGAGCCTATTTCATTTTCATATTTATCATATCAACAAAAGTCACGGACACGCCTTGTCCGTCCGGCGCAAAATTGAAAATGATATTAAATAATTAACAGACACGATTGCCTTCACAGTTGTTGTATTCTACTTGAGCGCTCATTATATTCTTTATGGCCATTCGTTAATGACATTGAAATGCAATTTTCCCATCTCTCTGCGGCTTGGCTTCATTGCATTTCGCTAATTTCGTTGGGTGTGACCATCGAACCAATGGCCAAAAAAATTAAAAAAAAAGGTTGTTCTCTTAGTAAATAATTATTAATTAATTTGATGTTGAAAACCTAAGCGACAACCTCGTCAAGTTCTGCGAATTCTTTGCATTGCTCGTGGGCATAACAGAAAGAGATTCTATTGAAAAGCTACAGCTCAAAGTGGTTGCATTTTGTTTATAAATAAACTTGAATATTATTCCTCAGATCAAAAGTGAATACAAATTGTTAACTAAAGAATTGCAATTTGTATTAGAATGTATTTTACTTTTGTCCATTTTCGTCATAAATTGAGCTATAAGAAAAAGAGCTCGAATAAGGATTTATTTTAAAATACTTTCCAAAACATTTTAGTTTATAAACAAAGCTAATGCTGATAGCTTTTAGAACTTACGGGTATGCATATTTATATAGTCCATTTTCAAAAACTGTCAATGCACAAAATTTTGCAAGAATACTTATTAAGATTGATGGATTTGGAATTGAGGCTCTCAAGAACATCAATTGATAGTTTTTGGCCTCGGAAATTACCCGCTTGTGTTTTGTCTGTTGATTAGTTCTTAATGTGACATGATTCTAAACCGACTCCGTTTTCTCGGAAATTTAAGAGAACATAACTTTTTATCTATACATATATATAAAATTGACAGTATGTTTGTAAAGGGCATAGCCGAATAAGCCTGGAAAAAGTGCCCCAGGAGATTTTTGAATATTTTGAATCAGGGATAGTAGCTATTATCTTGGAGGGTATGGACATCAAATTTCAAGTCAATAGGTCTATTGGTTGACGAGTTATATGCAGAAATACTGAAACATAAATAATGAAATATCTGGTCCTATATCCCGTTTTATCATGACCCGTTGACTGAAAATTAATAAGATTTAACGTACTTATCCATTACAAAATTCATGAATTTGTACTCCCATTTCTTTGGTCCGAAAATCGTGGTCAAAGTTTTCAAAATTTAAAATGACCACTTTCCAGATTTGACAATACCACGGAATTTTTACAGCTGATGTATCTTTTAACCGTCTAAATAATACCAAAAACTCTGATTTTTTTAAGTGGTGCAACAAATATTCAAAAAACATACGAATATATGTATATATTTAGGTTGTTAATTTATTTTAGTCCTCATCGCTGTTTTCGTTTATAATGGTACATACACCAGTTGATTTAAATATATTGGTCAGCAT
Organism: Lordiphosa fenestrarum; assembly: GCA_035044985.1. Taxonomy (NCBI): domain Eukaryota; kingdom Metazoa; phylum Arthropoda; class Insecta; order Diptera; family Drosophilidae; genus Lordiphosa; species Lordiphosa fenestrarum. The sequence continues at coordinate 43,918 of JAWNNO010005633.1, forward strand.
CTCGGCAGGCTTAATGATCCTTGACTTAAGCCTTGCATTACTCAGGTAGAATATAACTGCCGCTATTTGTGAGCAACAGCCAACTGTTCGCATGCCATTAGGGCATGTGCAATAGTGACCCATTATGCAGTCAAGAGTTTGGCCATTAGGTGTATATTTGATGAACAGAACTGAAGCTGCAATATGGAGTCACACTACTTAGCTCATTTTCGAAAAATTTCCTTAAGCAGCGATTGTCTTTCGGAACATAGAGACCTTTTGTTGCGAAACATTGCAATCTAGCTTCTTTTTGTACAACTATTAAATGGTTGGTTTTTCGACAAATGCAACAAAACTTATGTGTTGAAATCAATCGCGAAATTGGTAGGTTGATCATTTCTTCGTCCTCAATATGAAAATTAGATGATACTGGTTTGTAGTCTTCATCTTTTTGCAGTTGTTACATATCGTGTTTCCAACGCCAATGACCTTTCCCAGCTTTTTGCTGACTTCTTCGGCATCTTCCTGGGACGATAATGTGTTATTCTTACCTTTTAGCTTGCGCAGCCAGCGGTGGCAGCTGGAACACTTTTCTGCCATGACAAAGTGTATTCAAAGCACAGGAAGCAATTATAATTATAATTATAAGAAGTTCGGAATCGAAGAAAATAACAATTCAGTTAAGATTTTATCTTTTGCAAATTGATTTACAATTGACAACCCCGAACAGAAAAAAAAACTTGGAAGTCTTAATGAAGTATAAGCATATATATAGAGGGTCATATAGTAAGGGCCAAATCCCTATTTATCTTGAAGTAAAATATATATATTCGTATGTTTTTTGAATATTTGACATTGTTGCACTACTTAAAAAAAATCAGAGTTGTTGGTATTATTTAGATGGTTAAAAGATACATCAGCTGTAAAAATTCCGTGGTATTGTCAAATCTGGAAGGTGGTCATTTTAAATTTTGAAAACTTTGACCACAATTTTCGGACCAAAGAAATGGGAGTACAAATTCATGAATTTTGTAATAGATAAGTACGTTAAATCTTATTAATTTTCAGTCAACGTTGCATGATAAAACGGGATATAGGACCAGATATTTCATTATTTATGTTTCAGTATTTTTGCATATAACTTGTCAACCAATAGACCTATTGACTTGAAATTTGATGTCCATTCCCTCCAAGATAATAGCTACAATCCCTGAATTAAAATATTCAAAAATTTCCTGGGGCACTTTTCCCAGGCTTATTCGGCTATGCGCTTTGTTCCTTATGGGCGTCTAAGCCGCTGAACCGATCTTCACAAATTTTTCACAGTATATTCATGTCGATCAAGAAATTGTCATAGGCTATGTCACATGTCTGTGACTTGGTCCAAAAACCGCGAAATTTGCAAAATTCAACCGTTCATCCAATTAAAACATTCGGGATTGGTTAAACGCTTGCCGGTTAAGGTTTCTAAGTTGACGTAGTAGAGGGAAAATGGACCAAAAACCGCGAATTTTGCAAAAAATTATACCGATCATCCGGTTGCGATGAAATTTTACGGAATGGTTGGACGCTAGCAGGCGAAAATTTCTAAGGTCCAAAAATCCGCGAAATTTCTAAAATAATCATATGTATATCTATGAAAGCGCTTTAAGCTTAGATTAAAATCCAGCCGTGGGTAAATGGACGATGCAGATTGAACGGCTGAATTTGATATTTTGTTCGATATTTTCATCAAAATTTGTGAGGGTATGCGGAAGCAGATAATGTTAATGTATAAAAAAAAATCAAATGACTATACACCGCGCACCCAAATGGGCCCGCAGTCAAGCTTTTCTCAATCTCTTGGCTTGTGTGGTTTGCAATTTTTGAGAAGAGGACCCACAGTTTAACGCCGAATTCGAACGGCAGAGTTTTGAGAAGCTTTTGCATGGCTAGTTAATTCACAGCTGGCGCCAACAAACTGGTTAAGGTAACCAGGTGTATAAGTTATTAAAAGAAAACAAGAGAGAAAGTCGGTCAAGCCCGACTATAACATACTCAGTACCAAGAAATAGTCTTTTGATCATAACTTGAAGAGAAATGACGTTTTTTCTAAATTGCGGGGGCGGGAGAGGGCGTGGCCAAAATTGGAAATAAACTTGATCTGCCTGCAGACATAAGAAGCATATGTCCCACACATGTCAAACCTCTATCTCTTACCATCTCTGAGATCTGTGCGTTCATACGGACAGACATGGCTATATCGACTCGGCTGTTGATGCTGATCAAGAATATATATACTTTATAGGGTCGGAGATGCTTCCTTCTGGATGTTACATACTTTTGCACAAACTTATAATACTCTATGTACCTTCGGTTCAGAGTATAAAAACTTACTCATTAGATGTCCTAAATGTGTGACAAGCTATATAATTCTTATTAAAAAACCAGAATGAAAGTCGGTCAGGCCCAACTATAACATACTCTGTACTAGCAGTCTGACAAATAAATCTATGCTAGAATCGGTGTATCGACTTCTTGCTTGCGTGAGAAACATCGAAACAATTTTTAAGAAACGATAGAGATCGGAAAAAATTACACCCCTACTAGGAGAAAAAAAATTCAATTTATTCCTTAAATTCGTTAACTATTTTTTGTCCTATAGCTAATATGGGTCTTTGCAGTCCTTCTGTCCGCATGAGGGCACAGATCACAAATTCTGTGTTAAATCAAGTAGCCTTTTGATTGTTCCTATACAAATTTGAATTACGAATCTAGTTGTCCCCCCATAAAAATAAATATGTATTTTCCTGTTAAACATGCTTTAACTTTGCCAAATAAGCTGATTAAAGTGCGATACAAATTACATTATATCAAAGGTTTGGCTAAAACATTAATTAAAATGCGGCGATAGCTTAAAAGTGATAATTTGTTTTGGAAAAAATTGCCATAAATATCGCTTTTCATTTTTTAAAGACCCATTGATAAGTGTTATGTCGCATATAGCTCATAAATCCAGATATGCCTTGTGTGGATGGCCTAGGGTTGATTGCCAAAATTTCGACAAAATCGTTTCTCTGCCATATCTTGTAAACAAGAACTGATGTAGCTAATCCGAAACCAGTTTTGGAATCAGTGAACATAAATTTATCGTTTTGTTCCATCGACAAGGCAGCACCCCACAAAGTTTGATATTTTGTCGGCCTGAGTAAGTATGACTACTTTCAGGGAATTTTCATGTTGACACAGAGCTGAGTAGGTGTCCAGAAATGTAGCACTCCGTTCAGCAGAAACTATACCTGATATTCTGATACCTGCTCAGCGTTTAATCCTTCTGCTGAACACGGCCATTGTTTTATGGAACTTACCAAACGAAAATGAACTATTTGTAGATGTTTTCAGCAACGCTTTTTTAATTCTCTCGCCTCAGATTTTCAATAGGCGACTCTGTTAATATACGGTTTGTGATAAAGGAAGGGGAATTTGTTAAATTCTGAAACAAAGTTGGGCTGCTGGAGAAGACCATGGCTCTTAAATAGACAAATATGTATAAATTTCAACAATATAAACTGTTTATTTATTCTACAACTCATCAAATATTGTAAGCACCATACACCAATCGCCCTCACTTAATTTTATGACCTCATTTTATAAAAGAAAATTAAATTGATAACTTCCATTTGCATTTGAGTCCTTTACATATACAATTTAATGTAGTCCCAAGCAATTCCCAGTACTGAGACTGCACCCAGCCTTGACCCAATATGGCGGGAAATGGCAATGAAACAAACAAGCTGTCTGTACTCGAATTGTATTTGGAACAAGCGCGTGCTTGCGGCAACAACTACAACAACAAAAAGTCACAATTAAAATGCAGAGCACATCTGTTCAAATATATCATCATCATCATCGTGCGTTGTTTACAAGTTGTCCGAAAAGTTCTAAAAACAAATGTCAGTGAAAATATATTTAAGCCCCAGCGAGCATTCAAAAGAAACGGAAATGAATGCAAAATGAGGCAAATGTTAAATGTTTTGTTTACTCCACCTAGTACCTCCCCCACATTGATTGATAGTTTTATGGATAATCGTGTAGCTTGTGAAAGAAATATGTGGTACTCATGTATTTTAGCGCCGTGTGCAATAAATCGAGACATATAATTTTAGCTCATAAAATATATCCCATTAGGCTACGTAAATTTATGAATCTAATTAAAGTTCCACCTTCAGTTTTTGTTTGCATATGTCAAAGTCAAGAGCTTTCCGAGTTGTCAATGCTGTGGTTCACTGTGACCACTAAGGGCAGTGAGATGGGGACAAATGTGGCCGTTAGATTTGCATGAGCGATATGCGTCAGTCGATTTGTGTTGATAAATTTGTTGATTTTATGGGTTTTATTACCAACAGCCCGGCAACAAAACACATTTCGAAAATTTTGGGGGGTTTTTCGATACTAAGAATAGCAGACGGTTTGAAAGAGGGGGGGAGGGGAAAGTACAACTATGAGAACACCATATGCAATTTGTTGTTTTGATGCTAGTCAAAGTGAGCGGAACGCCTAGACAGGTGAAAAAGTAAAAACATTTGGTCAGCAAGAAAGTAGAGAAAATATTTCATAAGAATATGCAATAATTGAAGGTCAAAATCAGGTAGGGAAAGCTTGTTGAGTGTGTAAGTTATACAATCCATTTGCGCCACGTCGATTCAAATGTTGAAAGCTTAAAGTTTGATACACGGACACATTTTTAAAAGCATTGAATACAAAAACTTATTGATTTGATAATGATTTACTTTTAATTCTACAATTGACATTGTTGTTTATGTAATTTTTGTCGAACCTAAGACGGAAGGAAGATTCCAAAAAGAAGTTCTGGTTTTATATTGACGCAAAGTTTGAACTAAAAATAACCCATGGGCCATGTAAATTTAAAATTCAACATTAAACTCAGTGCTACATATGCTGGGTGGTCAATGTTAAAAAAAACTCCAAATTTTGAACAAAAATTTAAAACCGTTTGGCCAAAAGTGCCCGTTTTAGTGCCAGTTATGAAGTCAGAGAGATTGTCTATTTAATTAACCTTTAGAACTCACTAAAAGGAAGCGAGAATACAGTTTCCCACCAACTGAACAATTTATTGCCCCTGTAAAAAGTATAAAAATGTATCATTCCACGCCAAACTTCATCTGGGTCTCTCAAGCAAAAGAACGAAATCAGTGGTTGATCGTGTCCAATCGACTCATGTGCAGTTGCTAATTGAGAGTACCCAAAATTTAAGTAAGTCGTAAACGATATTCTAGCTTTACTATAGAAACGATACTAAGAAACACTTCGAAGAAATTAACAAAAGATCTCTTTAAAAAAATAGGCCCCATTTAAAACTCATGGGCAATGGCTTAGTGACTTTTATCAATTTGTATACCCTGTTCCCATTGAAAATGGGAAAAGGGGGATCATGAAGTTGTGCGAATGTATGTAACAGAGAGAAGGAAACATTTCGTTACATATTATTGATCAGCGTGGACAGCCGAGTCGATATAGCCATGTCCGTCTGTCTGTATGAACGCGTCGATCTCAGAGACTATAAGAGATAGAGCCATGAAGGTAGATGTATGCCGTACGCAGATCAAGTTTGTTTCAGATTTGGAAAATTTCCCCCGTCTCCCTCTTAACCCCAAAAAAACCGTCACCTCCTAAACAGTCAGATCCACAATTTTCAACTTAGAGCCTCGTGGTTTAGTATACAACAACCTAGGCCTGATATCTATCTATTCTGAAAAGTTTATTCAAATCGGACAAAAAAGACCCGAGTTATAAGCAAAAAAATTGAGCTGATAACAATTGACAATTGAGATTCGGCAGCTTATTTTGGTTTTAGTTTTTGGTTTTTTTTTAAATCATATTTATTAATTGTTTTCACAAAATTCTCAAAGGTACATTTGAGCAATGTGAAACATATTATATATAAAACTAAAGACTGTTAAGATAGGAGTTATAAAGATAAAGATCAAAGACAGCATTGCGTATGAGTGACAACCAAAACTTTGGATAATGTATAACCTTCTTAGGTTATTTTGGGTTTTCTCGTTACATACACTATAAACATACAATTCAAGGGGCGCCAGTAAAGCCTAAATATTTTAATTTTGTTACAATAGAAATAAAAAATTCTTCACAAAATTAAGAACTGTGCACTGGCAAGTTTGTAGTACAAATGGTTCGTAGCCTACGTAGCCTAGCAGCGAACAGTCTTTTGATCATAACTCGAAAACCGTTCATCCGATCTTCTCCATTTCTTTGGCGGTTCGATAGGTTAGCCTGCTAACTAAATATGTCCAGAAGGAACAAGCCATCTATATGTAAACTATAATAAGTATATCGATCAAATCTTAAGAAAGTTATTTTCAAGATGCCAATAAACTGCGTAACTTTGATTCTGATATTACAGAACCGGTAAATCATATATAATAGAGTAAGCAGATTGTTTCATTACAATTTACACTGACTGACGAATCATTAAGTCTAAAATATATCCAATCTGCAAATAGGTTGACATCAGGTCTACCATTTTTGCTGTGTAACTAAGTAGAGAAACATGCTAGAGCGAGATTTTTATACTCTGTACCGTAGGTACACAGAGTATTATAAGTTTGTGCAAAAGTATATAACATCGAGAAGGAATCATCTCCGACCCTATAAAGTATATATATTCTTGATCAGCATCAACAGCCGAGTCGATATAGCCATGTCCGTCTGTCCGTCTGTCAGTCTGTCCGTCTGTCTGTCCGTATGAACGCACAGATCTCAGAGATGGTAAGAGATAGAGGTGTGACATGTATGGGACAAATGCTTCTTATGTCTGCAGGCAGATCAAGTTTATTTTCAATTTTGGCCACGCCCCCTCCCGCCCCCGCAATTTAGAAAAAACGTTATATCTCCCACAGATAGATCGTTCGTTCCTTCTAAACATCCTATCTAACATCCTATCTAAACATTATCGATCCGCCAAAGGAATGAAGAAGATCGGATGAACGGTTTTCGAGTTATGATCAAAAGACTGTTCGCTGCTACTGCAGCATCAAAATTTATGCTGAGCGTATAATTTTCTTGGTACAGAGTATGTTATAGTCGGGCTTGACCGACTTTCTTTCTTGTTTGTGAACATGTCAGTAGAATTGTATTCTTTTATATTTATTGTTTTTGAGGTTTAAAAAATTCCTCAATTCAACAACTCCACAGCTCAACTGGAGGTGGTGACTATCCTAATTATTTCACACTATTTCTGACTATGTATTAGCAATCTGCGTATCTATTCTAGAAGTTGTATTATCGATATTAAAAACCATCACTAATATTAACCAACAGGCCCCCCTTCAAGCACGATTCGATCTAAAGAAGAAAAAGATCCTAAATAAAGCGGACATATCGAAGTGTGTACACTTTTAGACAGATTCTAAGTCTAAACTGATATGTGTGAAGACTTTGAGACTCTACATACCAAATTTGATGTGAGATCTATGGGATGTAAAGGCAGTCAGAGACTTGAGGATAACCTTCAACCGAGGGCCGTGTTAGGGTTTTTAAATTAGAAGAGCTATGTGCTTCTTAGGCTAATATCTTGTCTATTGAAATCGAATTTATGAGCCACATAGTAGGTACGTAAGATACTGCACCATCTACAAAGATTTTGACATCTTCCCAGGCTTAGCCTGACCCTTTTATGACAAGATTTCCTTTCTTAACATAATTTTATTATCATATTAAAAGATCTTACGTAAAGCATAATTGCCTACATTAAACGAATACGAAAATCACTAATTTTCTCACAGAATACGTTTTAGGATTATGTAGCCTGATTGATCAGAAAGCGAACCTTTGACGACCACTGGACAGTTTTACTAGTCTGGTACGGGGTGTTTTGGTTTGTCTGTGCCCATTTTGGGGCCAATAAAACTTTTAAATAATTCTTAAAGCTTTGAATGACATTTCAAAACTTATAGTTTGCCAGGCCCTAAGTTTGCTAAGCTTAATTTTCGCATCTTTAGGAATGTATTGCATCAACATATAGACTCTACTCCAGGATTAAACATTGAAGTTTTGCAATCCATACGGCACTAGACGGTTTTGCTGATTCTCTTCTCTTCACATCCTGTTCACCATCATCACTTACCTTAAAGTCCGATAGCGATGCCATTAAATCATCCAATTCCTTGGTAGCATTCGATGTATATGACTGTTGTTGTGGTCCTGGTGGCGCCGCATGATTCGGTGTATAGGATTCTTTTTGCTGTACAACCTGCTCTTCAACTGAACCAACTGCAAACAGAAAAGAACACCGTTAGTACTCAGGTTCAGAGTGTCGAGAGATTACAATATTTAAATACCTGGACCATCGGGTCCGGTAAGCTTTTCCGTCTTTGTTTCGCGTACGGTAATGGTGACATGCCGTCCGGGTGTAGGAGATTTATGGGCAGATCTTTGACAGAAGAAAAAATCAGTGTAAGCAAACTCTAGTTAATCTTTCAGAGTAAAGTGCAATAACTTACCCATTGGGTATGGCGTAGATGTGGGCATTATCAAGTTCATTTAAAAGACTATCCATGGTAGGACGTTCTTCCACAGTGGCATAGCTATTGTAGGTATTAAATTTCGAGACAGGCGTGCTATAATTGACGGGCACATCGACTTCTGTAAGGAATGGCAAAGGAATTAGATCTAAAAACCAGTTGAGGTATTTATTGCACCACCTACCCTTCTTTTCGGCTCCATTGTTGTAACGCGCATTCTGCAAATCGTTCAGTAAAGAGTCTAGCTCAGACAATCCCGAAGAGTTCTGCGCTGTGGGTCCATTATTATAACCAGTAGCCCCTCTACGTGGTAGCGAACCCTGATTCTGATAGCCATTGGTAGAGCCATTAAAGTCAGCGCCTGGAGGTGAACGAGTTTCTACGCTGTAATGTTCTTGGTACTGCAAAAAATTGAATAACAAAGCTCAATTAGTTTTCGGATTGATCTCAGTAGTTCTCACACTCACCACCTGAGGCTGGGCCTTGCCCCGTAGACTGCCATAGCCTGGCGTGTTATCCACAAACTGTGTTTGCTGTTGCTGCTGAAGCGGTTGGATTTGCTTGGGCTGAACAGTGCCGTATTGAGGTTGAGGCGGTTGCGGTTGACCCGGCACACTATTCTGCAAATCAGCTAGGAGAGCATCTGCAAAAAAGAAGATAGTAGAGTTTATTTCAGGACAGAAATTTAACTGTTTAACGCTACCCAGATTGTCATAATCCCCATAGTTGGCCATTACAAAATGACTTCTACACCTTGCCTAGCAGGTCTGACGCATAACTGAACGGAGATTCCAATACAGTTTTCTCTTTGCGGCATATCTTGACACACAAAATAAAAAGTTTCTGATAAGACACTGTCAACTTTTGTTTGCCTGTTTTCCTATGGGATCTTATCGCTAAAAACTTGAAGGGGGCTTTCATAGTTTTATTGATACAATAGAAGGGTTTGTGTCCAGGTTTAGAAGTAGTATGGAAATGAAAGCTTTAACAAGGAGAATAATAGCAACTGATATTTGATTTAAGTCGCATAATACTTGATTTTGAACAGATTTGTAATACATGTAGTTCTTTTAAATCTGTTTTAAAATCACCTATTTAATTTAAATAAAAGTAGTTCACAAAATGAGTTCTTCAAAGCATTAATCTTCATTCTTGAATGCATAAAATAAGTATTAAATGTCTTTGGCTTGCGCCAGTGTCGGGCGTTTGACCAATTTTCTATGATATGTTCATAGGTCAATGACAACTGCAAAGCGTGAGTGAATGTCCACATGTACAATAGCTGAGTGCGTTGTTGTTGTAGTTTCTTCATGCATCAATTAGTCATATACGAGCTTTAATACACGACATAAGCGCAACTTTTTCAAATATGCTGATTGAACAAGAAGGAAAGTCGGTCCAGACCGACTATTAAATACTCTGTACTAACGAAAATATTCGCAGCAGGGACAAGTATTTGGATCATAACTCGACAACCTTTCATTCGATCTTTACCATTGCTTTGTCGGATCGATAAATATTCCTAAATATTAAATATGTCTAAAAGGTAAGAACCATCTATCTTTAAAACCGTGGGAGATATGACGTTTTTTTTCCAAATTGCGGAGGCGTGGCCAAAATGTAATATAATTTGATTTGCAAGTATAAGAAGTTTTTGTCCTACCTCTATCTCTTACCATCTCTGAGTTATGTGCATTCGTACGGACAAACGGACATGGCTATATCGACTCGGCTGTTGATGATGATCAAGAATATTTTTACTGTTTAGGGTCCGATATGCTTCCTTCTGGCTGTTACATACTTTTGCACAAACTTATAATACTCTATGTACCTACGGTACAGAGTATAACGAGAAAGCTAAGCTTACTTCGTATGTGCCGAAGTTTTTATACCCTTGCAAGTGCTCGCTTAAATATTTTCAAAAAATACTCTTTTTCCCATTTTCCGACCGATCGTTCGTATGGGAGCTATATGATATAGTCATCCGATTTGGACAAAAACTTGTAAAATTATGTGAAAGCACGTGAAACAAACAAATACAAAATTGCAGGATGCTACCATAAAAAACAAAAAAGTTTTTCTAACTAAGACTGTTTTTCAGACCTATCTTTTGTATGGCAGCTAAACCATATAGTTGTCCGATTTTAATAAAACTTGGTAGATTTATAAAAAAAAAACATATAAAACCTACGACTACAAAATTTGGAGACGTTTCCATTGAAAAGAAAAAAGTTTTTCATACTAAAACTCGATTTCCGACCGATTGTTCCTATGGGAGCTATGAGATATAGTCATCCAATCCGGTCGGTTCCGACATATTAGTAGTGTGCAGCAAAAAGAAAACTCGGTGCAAAATTTCAGCTCGATAGCTGTAAAACTGAGAGACTAGTTCGCTTAGAAACAGACAGACGGATAGACAAAGCTCAATCGACTCAGCTCGTCACCCTGATCAAGAATATATATAGTTTATGGGGTCGGAAATGAATATTTCTATGCGTTGCAAACTTTTATTCTGTCTATTCGTAAACCGTATTGTTTAATATTCATGATTTAAATCATAATAATTTTCACTATTTTAACTTTTTCTATGGGTTTTGAAGATGCCGTCTAGAAATTAGTACTAAAAGCTTACACCAAATTCTAAAACATTTTGTCAAAATCGGTTGACAATAGCATATACCTTCTCAACGGCTAGTGCTGTTAAGCTGGGCTATTATGAATTTTATATGATTTTAAAGGTATTTGCTAAATTTTGACAAAATTGGATGACAATATCTCATGATACAATGAATAGAAGGTAGTGCAATGAGAAGCTTGTCAAACAAAAAATTCCACTGTGACGTCACAGGCTCACAACTTGGTGTTTTTTGACATATTTTGAATTGTGTGCTGCGCCTACCAAAATGTAAATTAATTAAAGTTACCGCAACAATTAAAATAAATCAAAAAAATCTGAAAAACTCAAACTCCCAGCCTTAGGCTTATTTGTCAAATGACGTCACAGACTCACATATTTTAACGCATGCGCAATGGAGCCAGTGATTGCACTACCTTCTATTTATTGTATCATGACTATATCTTATGGCTGCCATAGGGACCGTTCGGTCGGAAAATGGGTTTAGGCAAAAATAAACTCTTTTTTTGCAATGTTAGAACGTTTTTAATAATGTAGGCTTTCAAACAGATTTTGAAGAAATTGGTCAAAATAAGTGTATCAAATCGATCAACAAAGTTAGTTTTTTTCCAACAACAAAAAATAAAATTTTTTTAAGGTTCTTGGACTTGCCAAAGGATTTTTTGGAGAACAAATTTCATATATGCAAATATGAGCTATTTCATTAAGTTTAGTTAACTGATTCTATACTCGAAAATTTACAAAAAAAAAACAGAAATTTTGTCATATGATTTGAAAAAATCCAGAAAATCCTAGAATTAATCGACCCTATTGTCAATTCCGAGTCGGTTTTCGTGTAAACGTTGCCATGTAGAGCTTAAACAATGGTTGCTAGATGATTCAATGGTTACTTCAATGGTTTGAGGAAAATTTGGAATTGCTTAAGCAGTTAAAACCGATTGCTCAATACCAAATGGATTTAATTCGCCACGATTCGTCGTCATTTACACGAAAACCGACTAGAAATTGGGACCAGGGCCGAATATGAGACTCTCGAAAAAACCTATTCCATGAATGAATTCCCCTAATATCCCGTTTACACGCAAAAAGAATATTATGATAAATGCCCCTAAAAGTATGCCATTTTCATTTCCTTAAATAATTATCAATTTAAATAAGTAAATGGGAGTCAGTTACGCCTGCGTCATATATAGTCCATTCACTCAGATTGCATTCACTAAGATTGACGGACTAATTGAAGGTATTTAAAATGAGTTAGTAATCAGCCAACTATAAGACAATTATTTTCCTGAATTAGTACTATTATCAAGCATAGCATACTTTAATGAGCATTAATCATGATAGTTTTGGAGTGTATAAACAGGGTATAAGTATATTCCTAGTAATTCTACATTGTGCATGTTTCTTTACGTTGCCTACCAAAAATGCGTCAATGCTAAATGTTTGTACCTTTAAGTCAATGTTTAATTAATGTATTGCTTATTACTGAGCCGAGTTCTTGGTTATTCTATGTGCCGATGTGGGACGATATAATATTTCACATTCCTTGACTTTTCTTGGCTAAACTGTGGTATCTATGCACAGTTCAATGTCCCACAAATGTAAATGGAAATTATAACACTTGAACTTGATCTAATATGGTTAATCAATACCAGCTTGATTAACCCATTCGCGCCCACAAGCGCTCTTACTTACCCAAACGTCTCTCAAATGCGCCCACCTTAAAACAATCGTTTAGGGGCGTACTGTGAAACGATGATGATATCAGTTTTGAAGACATTTCTCACACAACAAATTTGGCCAGAATCGAAAACTTTTACGAATTGTTTCGCTTTTGATGTGCAACAACACTATAAACGGTAGTTTAAGTAAAAGCTTAAAAGTCATCCAACAAACAGGATCCGAAAAATTTGGTTGGCAACGTTGTCCAAAAAATATTTAAAAAGACAGAGACACCACCCACATTGCACCCAAAGTGGCCATAGACAACGACCGTAGACCAACGTCTACACACATTTTAGTTTTATTCCAATATATTCGTGGGACGAACGAGTTGTTGAACTAGCTAAAAATCGCACCAGGGCATGAAATTTTATACATACATATCTGAACACATACGTGCATGTGATGTTATAACATTTGGATACATATGTGTGAGAATGTCCAGTAGACGATATATTTGATCAAATTAATGTTGTTTGCATTCTCTTTTTTTGAACCATTATTTGGCTTAAAGCAACAACAAAGGCGAGGGCGGCATTAGGCGACATGGAAATAAGACGCTAAATGGTGAGATAACATGCCAAAGTGTTTGATGATGCCAGGGGGAGGGGAGTGGAGGAATGGATAAACAATATGTAGCATATACTTGGCATTTTGCTTAGCATTACTTAAAAGACACCGCAATAAATATGCAAAATTGAGTCAGGTATTTTCACTCAAACCTAGTAACAACTGTATCAAACAAAATCTAACGAATGAGCGCTATAAATACTATTAGATTTATTGCCTTAATTGTTTTACTGGTTGTATTTGAATGGATTTATTGCATTGCTGATTTATTCGATCATGGTAATGCATTCCTCTTGTCAAGCTTTTCAGGAAACTTCAATATTGTTCGAAATTTACGAGTTTTTCTTCTGAGTTATTGCCAGTCAATTACAGAAACATTCTAGATTTGTACATTTAATTTTTGTCTATTAGTTTATGACATACTTAAACACTGTACAGAACATTTAACAAGTTTTTAGGTATTTTAAAACAGCCAAAATTAGTCACGTCACGGCATAGCACGAACATAAAGAACACGATGTCTCTTCTTTTTATACTACACTTCTCAGAATAATGCCTAAACATCGAACCAACATCGAAAAATAAATGAAACATAAATAACTGAGCACCTACAACGAGAAACTTTTTGCTATCAGCTTTTCGTGCCGCTTTTGCTGAGCACGAAGATGCACGAAATAGATTTTTATGATTCCACCTCTTTCCAAACTATAAATATTTTCCCACAGCATCACAATATCTCTCGATAAGCTTTCAAAATCTGTCCAGATAACCTTCACTGTCAAATCATCAAAACTTAACCAGAAAAAACCATTTGACCCGCCCAAAAAGTCTAAGCACTAGTCCAGCAAAAAGCGGAAACATGACAGCCAGCGATTAAAACATCAAAAACAATGGCCAAAATAATAAATAAATCACCCAATGAAATAAAAAAAACTCAAGAAGCCTCCAAATGAAATCAAACAAATTTCGCTCCCATCCCCAAGAAACAAAAAATGTGTTGGCATCGATTTTGGCGCCTCACAAAAAGTTCAAAAGTTGATGCCAGACCCCAAACACCTGTAACGGGGCCAATGCCAACAGAGACAGCCAAATAGAGGGAAAGAGAGTGCTCGTTGAGTGAAAAACTTTGAGTTATATAAAGGAAAAATCATCTTATATGCGAATAAGGTGTGACGCTGATTTTCTTGTTTCTGCCAGCAAATTTATTATTTGAGTATAATAAAACCGCCAAAACGAAACGGGCAGATCTAAATTTAACAAACATTTTTTCATTATTGAAATTTGGCAATATGCTTAAAGGACGGATCGAACATGTGGTTGATGGCTATGCCATATGGTATTGTTTGGTGTCTATCTTATGGAAAGTCTAAAATTAGCTCAGGGCAGGGTTATCAGAACGTCATGCATCAGTGGGTCAACGTCAAGATGTTGTGAATGTGGCGATGAAGAAACAGAATTCAGATTTATAACCCAACAAAAGACGAGGCGAGTAAACGGAAGTAAATTTCATAATGTGCCATAATCCAAACGAAGGTGTGACTGAAGGGGGGACTCGATTTGATTATATAAATAAATAAATATAGCAAACGATCAAAACAGAACAGAGAAAACGCTTATGGGAGCTAACATGAAATAGATTTTAGTTGACAATCCGGGGATGCAAAACGGTTCTGAACCGGACCGAACCAAATCTCTAATTCCAAAGCCAAACCACAGACCGTTCTAAGCCTAACCAAAAACCACCAAAAACGGTTTGGTTAAGTTCAGCTCACTGACGAGTTTGATTTAACATGTAAAAGGACAATAATACTTGTAAATTTGGGAGCATTGAACGATTCTCTAGAAAGCTTTAAATTTCGTACGAATTATCTATGGACCGAATTGATCCTTAGCGATACCTAATTGATGTAGCTTCTTAAAATGACTAGTCACCATTTCATTTATGCAACAATATTCTTAATTATCCACAGCACTTAGCGATTATAAGCCCAATAATGATAATGTTTGCTAGGACTGACAAATTCACTTTAGAAATAATATACGAAAATGGAATCGCGCTTTTATAAAATATATAAATTACGCGTGAGCCACTAAAACAAACCAAAACCGATGTTCAGTTAGCTCCATAATTCATTTAATGAACCGAACCGGAGATTTAAATGCTGCTGGAGCCACTGAAACGAACCAGTCCTCATTTTCGAACGATTTTCATCCTTGTGAGAATCTCACAGTCGAACTTCTACGTAGCGATTCTTAAGGGGACAACAGTAAACTTCGTTGTATAGAACATTCGTTATATAGAACTGCTATAATATAGAATAAAATCGCAGTGTTCTGGAAATAAATTCGCTATTAAGAAAACTTCCATGTACAGAAGTTCTTAATAAAGAAGTTCGACTGTTCCAAGCAAACTAATCCAAAATGCGATACATAAACAAATAAAGTGGCAATAATGTTCGATGTTATAAGCTTATGCCAGAGGTGTCCAAAGCTAGCTTAATCTGTATGTACACACCCTGATTTCTTAGCTGTGATTTTCATTGGATTGCCGAAAGCCCGTGAAAACAGGCGTCTGAGTAGTAATCTGAAAGCACAGCTGAGTGATCAGGTGAAGTCGAACCGGATATATTTGAACAAATCGCTCAGCTGAGCTGTCTTCTGTTATTCTATCTATTTATTTTCATCTATAATCGCATACAGCTGGGTGTGGTGTAGCGGGTAGTTTGTGTGCCTGCTGAACGAGAGATTGGAGTGGGTACAATCACGCTTTGGGACATCTAATGAAAAAGTTATTTTTTACCACTTACACACGGTCACCACCTTCACTAGCTAATGGCGCCAGCTTATAAGTCATGAAAAGAGTTTCTTTTAAACTCTGCCTTTCTCTTGTGCGAAAATTAGAAGCACACAATCCAAGCTATTGAGAAGAGCTCGGCTTTGGCCCCTTTGGGCTGTGTAAAGCCAAATACAAAATCGCGTATAGCTCCTTCTTTAGTCCCCATAACGCTTTTGTAAGGCTATCTTCAAAATGAAAAATTTTAAAAATATCAAAATTTGTCGGAAAATATTTCATCTCTTTTAGATATTTCTCGGTCTGCGATTCTCCCACCAATCAAAGTCTAATCCTTCGCCCAAGAAAGCAAATTTATATTAAAGCTAGGCGAAGGAGGAAAATTAAAAGTATATTCCGTTCTAAGCCGGATATATTCCATTAAATTCGTTTCCTATTACTCTAAATGTATAACTGAACCAAGCCGGTTCGAAAATAGGATGCCATTTCTATTTTAAGCTGAACCTTTAACCCCTTTAGAAATAAATGCTGAACCTGTCCCAAACCTCAAAAATCGGTTCGGTTCAACAAATATGGTAAAAAAAAGGTTGGTTTTGAGCGACTGAGTCCTAAAATGGGCAGAAAACTGTAAACACAGAAACCTAGAAAAAAGATTAGAATAACTTATCAAATCCCCACTCATAATAGTTTCTGTTTTTATAAGATCCT
The DNA here is from genome assembly GCA_035044985.1 of Lordiphosa fenestrarum. Lineage (NCBI taxonomy): Eukaryota > Metazoa > Arthropoda > Insecta > Diptera > Drosophilidae > Lordiphosa > Lordiphosa fenestrarum. The sequence goes on from JAWNNO010005633.1 coordinate 60,866, forward strand.
TAAGAGGAGTTTTAGTTAATAGTGAATTATATGTTAAATGGGAGTTCTTGGCTTTATCAAAAGATGGTCTACGGAATCTAACGACCCATATGTCACCAAGCAACTATATGTTTCTTTGGTCAGACCGATTCTTGAGTTTGGATCATGTGTCTGGTCTCCACACTACCAAAAATTCCAGGACCAACTCGAATCTGTACAGAAACAGTTTTTAATTTTTGCCCTCCGTGGCCGAAATTGGGATTCTAATAGGCACATACCTCCATACTAGCATAGACTACGCTTGTTGGATCTTCCAACCCTCAATAATCGTAGGATTTATCTTAGTGTCCTTTTCCTTTATAAGATCCTGTCAGGTGAGATTGACTCAAGCGTTCTGCTTAGCCAAATAAGTTTTGCGGTTCCGGCTAGAGTAACACGGAACTATGTCCCGATTTATTTACATCCTTGTATAACAAACTATGCTCATCATGAACCCTTTCGAAACCTCCGTCTAAATTATAATAATTACTATCATCTCTTCTCTGTTAACTCTAGTATGCTTGATGTAAGAAATAATCTACTCTCTAATTTAAATTCGTAATGTTCACAAACAGTTTGACTGAACTTTGTTAAACTATAAACAACAATAAACAACAAAATATTCAACAAACCGCTTGCGAACCAAATATCAGCCGATTTCTATAAGATTTAAGTAGTTCTAGGTCGAAAGCAAATAATAGAAGACATTGTATTAAATGTATTGCTTTTCATTTTTTATTAATATTGTGTAAAGAAGGGAGTGAACCCAGGCTTGAACCAAAACCTTGGCCGAAAAAGTTCGTACGTCAACATTTTCGAAACTTTACAATTGATAAGTTTTGGTAGGTTTGCAGCCCTGAATAGTACTAACCAGGGCTGCAAACCCAAACAATCTTTTGGATCTCCGGCTTGCTGGTTCGAACCAAAAGTTACTAATGTTTCAGGTTCGAATACTTCAGGTTTCAGGTTGTTGGGAGAAGGATTTGGTTCGAACCTTGGTTCAGCCCATGTTGGAACAAATATTATCAAAATAAAAAGGACTACATTAATTTAGTTACAAAATATTACTAGATTTACTAGTAGTTAGTAAGATCAGTGTTCTGAAAATGGCCTAAGACCTAAAAACTACTCAAATTTGATAGAAATCAGGTCGTTTTTGGGCTTATGAAATGCCTGAGAATATTTAAACTATAATTTACTGTTGAGTAAAATTCAATTTCGAAGTTTTTGTAAAAAAAAATTACTTCAAATGTTGTGTTAAGCGCTTGCTTTTGTGAATCATTGAAAAAGTTTTGGAGTCGAGTATCTTAAAAACAAAGTTCTGAATGATAGTCTAGATTTTTTTTACACTTTTCTGCCCATTTAAAGACTCAGTCGCTTAAAACCAACCAGATAACAGATTAACTCGCTTGACAGAGTTTCTCATGTCTTCCATTTTTGTTGAACCAAACCGAAAAAAAAGGTTCGGAACACAGTAAAGTAAAAGTCGGAACTCCAGGTTCGAAACGGTTCGGTTCAAAACCGGTTTGCAGCCCTGATACTAACCCTTATGCAAAGCTGGCTACGCCCTTGTAATTAAGCACAAGTGATTTACCAAACTCCATTGACCTTTAGAAGAATAAGTTTTACAAATGTTAAACCACGACTTGGAAACATTTATAAAGATATTCACAAATCTTTTCTTTACAAAGAGGCCTTCTAAGCCTTTTCCAAAAGCAAGTTGAAAAACATCACATCGTTTGCCTCATCATTTAAGCTGCTTTAAGTGGTAAGTAAAGAACCATCCATACATAGTAACTACATTTTTTTTTATCATTCTTAAATTATTTGTTAACATTTTCGTTGATTAAAATGCAATTAAAATCAATTAAATGCCACCATAAAAGATGAAAAGTGGTTGAGCATCATTTGTTGTCATCGAGTTGTTGCAGAGTTGCAGGCAATCAAGAAAAGTCAACAACAAATGGAGGGAGGAGGGAGGAAACACAGTGGATAGTGAGAGAGAGGGAGAAGAGAGCAAAGAGGCAGATCAATTCAGTTGTCAGTTTTGCACAATGTGCAGTGCGGCAACAACAACATCAAGAGAGAGTGGAGAGACAGACGACTGAGGAGAGGCGGCGTGGGTGAGTACAACCGCGTAGAGCAGGTCAAAAAAACGCGAATTGTTGTTGACATTGTTATAAAGATATTGTTGTAGTTGTTGTCTGCACTTTCATTTTTTTGACAATTTTTTTTGGCTTATTTTCGGTTTTCTGTTGTTGTTGTTGATATTGAACACAAGATTTATAACACACACACACACACTCGCACACCCGCAGACAAGACGGCAACGAAAATACTTAATTTCGCTCGGCAAAATCTTAAAAGCAACTGAACAAGGCGAACGAAAACAAATGTTGTTGAAGCTGCTGCCGCTCAAAGCATAACACACTCAAACTGAGAATTGAGTGGAACTGGGCAAATGCTCAATTACAACACCAGACGAAGAAGTTGAGTAATTAAAGAGCCTTGTTGTAGTTGTGGTTGCTGCCTGCTGGCTGCGTGGGCGTTTTGTCATCTAAAAAGTGGCTGAGCAGAATTTTCTCTGTTTTCCTTTCTGTTGATGAATCACTTGACTTTGAACAAAAACTAAATTTAGTTGATACCAAACAAATGGGCAAACAAATTAAAATTGCTTGTGTATTAATTTGAATTTTTGGCTGTGTGTGTGCTTGCATGTGTGTGCCTCTATTTCGATTGATTAACCGAGGTTTAAAAGGTTAACTGGAAGGGAGCTGCTGAATTGGTTTTCAAATTAACAGATGGCCGCAACTTCAAAAAACTGTCAACGCGCAAGCGGCGAGAACTCGTTTACGAGTAAGTCGCTTGGTATTCACTTCCGTACTAGTTTAGCGTCCAATTTTTATGAGATTTTCATATCTCAGCATCGTGTAATCAATCAAATTATAATTTGTGTAATATAGCTTTAGGTTATCAACCAATTAAAATGGTTTACATAATGCCTTTCCATACAGGTAGATATATTGTTATACTTGGATTGACTAATACATTTGGGTATCTATTCGACAAGTGTCGTGTGTGGCAATAAATAGAACACAGCAAAAACTTAACTGAAAACTAGAGATAGGAGCCAAGACTCACGATTAGAAATTGAAGTGGTACGGAAAGGGAATCACAAGGAAGAAACGCGAAACAAAATGCGGAACGAAATTGAATTTATAAGAGGTTAATTCTTGTCGGGTCTTAAATTAAGCGAGTCTGTAATTTTTCATAGATCTAAAGAAGATTCGATCAAGGGGTTTGTGGCAAACTTATGGCTTGGTTCGAGGTGCGATTTCTGGAAGCATTTTCGAGCTTTGGATTTGGCCGGTGCAATATTAGGAATTTCTTGGTGAATTTTTTTTTTGATAATAGTTAAAACGAGAGCGTAAGTTAAAGTCAGTTACTCAGTTCAATTAGTGTTTAATAACCTCATGCGGCTCGGATAAGTATGCAACATTTTTTTAACTCGGCCATTTATTATCCGATCCTTTTGGAAATTTGTGATTTTGGAAGATTGTAGATATTGGCCACATAGACTACACTGCAAAATCTGAGCTCGATATCTTAAAAATTGTGGGCTATTCAACATTTTTTATTGCGGGGGCGGGAGGGGGCGTGGCCAAAATTTGAAACAAACTTGATCTGCCTACAGACAATACTAGCTTACTTCTAAAATTTGGTTGCTCTAGCTCTTTTAGTCTCTGAGATCTAGGTGTTCATACAGACGGACGGACGGACTGACGAACGGACAGACGGACATGGCTATATCGACTCGGCTGTTGATGCTGATGAAGAATATATATACTTTATGATATTGGAGATGCTTCCTTCTGCCTGTTACATACATTTGCACGACTTAAGTATACCCTTTTTACTCTACGAGTAACGGGTATAAAAATCCACATTAACACACACAAGTAATCGAATTATATAGTATTCATGATAAGTACACAAATTGCTCGTACACTATCTCTCAATTTATAACAGAGTATGTCTTGATTGACTGATTGGCAATCTGAATACAGCCTAGAGTTTCCGTGTGTGGGGAAGTTGGAGATAGAGTTGGACACGTGTTGCTTTTCTTCGTGTCACAGACACGCACGACTCTTATTCGTGTTGCAAGATCTGATTTCGTTCGTGCATGTGCGTGCCTACTTAACTCACGGAATGCTCAGAAAATTTAAATTAAAAAAAAAACAACATTTATATTAATGTTATTAACGTTCAACATTCTAAAATAAAACATTGCACACCGAGCTTCCTGGACTTCCGCAAGTTTAAGTCAAGAACTTGGAAGTCACTGGAAAATCGTACTGTACCCACTGATATTCATTATGTAGGTTTGTTTTAAGTCCAGAGAAATAAATTGTAGTCTTGAATAGTTAAGAACAATTTGCTAGATTATTCTAACCAACACATGACCCAAGAATTTGATAAGTATAGGCGGAAAATTAGGCTAAAGAAATAAAGTCGTGCGTGTCGTGTCTTGTGGTGTGCGTGTTTTAAATATCCCATTCAAGTTAGAGTCGTGTCGTGTTAAAAATAATCGACACGTGCCCATCTCTAGATGGCATCTCTAGGAACTAAGACGTAGTTTTGGAAAAAGGTAGGGACAAGTTTGTTTTGGTACATTTTTTTTCCGATTTACTTGAAACTTGTTTTGTAAAAGCTGCCTGTACACTTGTTTTATACCTCTAAAGAAATGCTCTGAAGATGGTGTAATAGCAAAGCAAATATCTTTAACTATTTACAAAATGGTGCCTTAGAGATAATCGAAATAATTAGACTCGTATTACACCGAAATTCATCCGATCGACTTAAATCTCGGTTTGTAGAGATATTATGCAATTTAATTCGATCATCCGATTGCCTGCAAAATTGGTTAAAGGGGATGGTAAAACAATTTCTTAATAAGCGGTTACTCAAACTGACCTGCGGTTAGAAGTATTTGAATGTCTCATGCTGAGCTCTAGGTTCTCTAGGACCTATCATTAACAGACTATGCCCATTAACTTCATATTAGCAACTTCCTTCTCATGCCAGCATTGCTTTGACTGTTTGGGAATTCCAAGGCAGCAGAAGTGCAAAAGTCGACACACGAAATCAAACTAATAGTTCAACTCAATTAAACCGCTCATTGGTTCAGTTGATCATTTGATTGTCAAGTGAAAATCTTCATAATGCGCTGTTCTTAGGGCTTTGAGTTTTTTCTGATATGTCGTTTCTAAAAATATCAATATATCGTCACAAAAAATATCATATCGGAATAACCCTTTTCGTCAAACAAAAATATTGATATATCTATTAATCATCGACAATCCTAACAAAATGTTGTGACCTATAATTCAAAAGTTTTTTTCTTTAAAAACTTAAACACCCGGTCTCCTTCACTAACTATTGGCGCCAGCTTTGAAGTAACTAGTCATGAAAGATCTTCTCAAACATTGCCGTTTAGATTCGGCTTTAATGTGTAAAATTAGAAGCAAACAAGCCAAAAGACTGAGAAAAGCTCGGCTGGGCCTTTTGGGCTGTGCATCAAAGTATTTTTTTTTATTTTTCCCACTCACATTCCACCAAACTTTTACTGCTTTCACAATAAACCTCACGCTTACATCTCCAATCATAGCTATTGTGGTTGTTTTCTACTATCGAAAAATAGAACACAATAGCAACAATTTCCAAATGACGCCCACAACAAGAAACGATTCGGTTGTCGCGCCGATTCTGAATACACACTGTTGTATGAATGGTGCGAACAAATGATCTAATGAATGAAACTTGTAGTAAGGTCATCTACTACACCGATACGGTACGCTCGATTGCCAGATTGCAGCTTACCGATTCTCATTATATCACTTGTTAGCACAAAGTCTCAATGCAAACTGAATTGGAAATGTACAAATTGTAGTTGAACAACTGGAGAATTCACTTTGAATGCAGCAAGGTGTTCGCTTGTATGCGTAGTGTAAGAATGTAAAGTGTAAACAATGTGAAGCAAGTGGGCAAACAGAGACAAATTAATGGGCGAGCCTCTTGGCCAAAGAAGCTAAAACTAAAGATGAAGATCCCTTTCGATTTGGAGATTACGTCATGTGTGTGTAAGTGTTAACGCTTGGATTGCTTACATTAAATTACGAGCCATTTGCTTTTATGATTATTGCTTATGATGGTTGGGTAATGCATTTGAGTACACTTTTTTTTCTTGAATATTTTACGAACAAAAAAGTGCTGATTTATGGCTGAGTTTTGAAAATGTTTTCTGTAGCTTAGTTTCTAATTCTTTGGATATTTAAATGTAACGTGCAGCTGTTAGTTGCAAACAACAGGCTCTAGATGTCGCCACAGTGCTGGCGCACTAGCGCTGCAGCGTTAAAGATCTGCGTTGATTGTGTAAAACATTGCCTACTTTTCGAGCAAATGGAGAAAAGCTTAAGGCTGAAATTATGCTGCACTTTTTTAATGATGTATTGAGTATAAACCAATTTACCGTATTTACTTATTTCTAAAATTTTGACAATATTTCTTTGATTTTTGCCCAATTTTTGATTGGAATACCCACAGAAAGGCGAGCTTTAAGAGCTAAGACAACTGATAATAGCCTTCCCGGCCAAAATATTACAAATTATATTTTATCAACTTAGAATTCAGTTAAGGAGAAGTTATAGGGAGAACTATATCCCTTTTTGAAAATACCTTAAAGTGGAATGAACTAGAGTTGGGCGGGAGTCGTGTTTTTCTTCGTGTCACAGACACGCACGACTCAACACGACGTTTTTGTGTAGCAAGATCAGATTTCGTGCGTTCATGTGCTTGCTCGGCACTACTTAACCTCACAGAATATTTATAGAGTTTTATAAATCGAAGAAACATCGACATCCATATTTGCGTATTTATGGAAATCAAACATAAAAAAAACCTTGCACACTAAAATTGTTGGACTTTCAAGCTTAAGTCTTCCGAGCTTAAATCAAGAACTCTAAATTGCGTTCAACTGGATAAGCGTAATCTAGCCACTGATTTTCATTATGTTGGTAAAACAAAATGTACTTTTGAATAGTTACAGACATTTTGCCAGATTATTCTAACTAACACAAGAACTTTACCGATAAAGTTCCAATAATTTGATAAATATAGGGCCGAAAATCAGGAAAAGGAAATAAAGCCTTGCCTGTCGTGTCGTGTTGTGCTTAAAAAATTTTTAACCGTGTGTGGTGTGCGTGTTTTATTTGAAATATTCAAACCCGCTTGGAATCGGAACTTGACAATTGAAAATACATGTAAATAAAAATTTGTTTTTTTCTCTATTGGTTTCCTATGATTTTCATAATTCTACTAAGTTAAATGTAAATGGGAATTCATATTTTATAAATGCCAAATAAAAACTAGTTCTGAAAAACAGTCTTAGTTCGAAAATCTTTTTTGTTTTTATTGGTAGAGTCGTGAAAATTAGTAAGTCTTTATATTACAGTCGAACTTTTATATGGCGTATCTCAAGTGGACAAAAATTAACTTCTTTAAATAGAATATTCGTACTACAAAGCTAAAGAATAAAAATAAAGTGATATAAGTCAATTTTCAAATAATTCATTATCTCGAAATGATTGTCGAAAGCAAAATCGCACAAACATAATTTTTTTTTATTTTGATATTAACATTAATTTTTTTTGTTTCAAAAAAAGGTCCTACAGATTGGAGTGCTCAGTGCTCTCTCAAATCTTTCAATGGGTGCAAAGAGTTGAAATAGAATGATTATGAAACCAAAGCAAACTATTGCACATAACTGCTACTTATTGCCTTTAATTGTAGTAGAAAAAACATAAATATAATGATGTAAAATTATGTCTCGAGATTGATATTGATTGATATTGAAGTAAGACAAGATTTCCAATGTCCAAGCGAAAGAGCGAATGAAATTAAGAGCAAGAAAATCTCTCCTACCAATACAGTAAGGCTAAATGGGTACACACATACGAAAAGGCTTCTATTAAGTTGTGTCGATTTTTAGGCTTATGCGCCTTGCATTTCTCAAACGAAAAGAGCATTGCTCGCTTGAGGAGAAACCTGAAATCTATTAGAGATAAAACTGGGGAGATACGGGCGTTTTGGTTAATCATTAAATCATTAAATAAGTCACATAGAGCTTTTGCGGGAAGCTTATTTTGAGGTAACATAACTTTTGAATATCGAGTTTTAGTCAATCTCGGTCATTTTTTAATCAATCCTTTTTAAGGATTGAGTGCAGCTTGATTTAATCTCGCACAAACTCGTCCCAAGCCGATTTCAATGTTGAATTATGTGCAAATGTCGTGCTTCAATCATTATAGGGATTTCTTGTTTTGAATTTACCACTAAAGCGAAAATCAATCCTTTATGTCGTTTCTTTTAGCATATATCGAGCTAAAATTAGGCTCTTGCGATCAAGACAAGAATTCCGAATTCTGACATCGTTAGATATTGGATTTAGCACGGATATCTCGGCGTTTTTATCTTTGTACGTAAGATACAACTCAAAATTCGAACCTAAAAACGAACGGTCAGTTGGACAGATCTATATAGACTTGGATGTTGATGCTGATTAGGAACGTATATAATTTAAATTATCGGCGATGCTTCTTTTTAGCTATTACCTGCATTTGCAGAAACTAATTTTGCTCTTTATATATATTTTACTTAAAGAGTACAAAAATCTAATCAATGTATTATAGATAGGTGTTATCATCACAATAATGGCATAAAAAGTTACAGAATAAAAGATTAGTCGTTAACCAAACCTGCTGAAGTGATGTTTAAACTACTGCAACTTCTATCAATATGGGTGCTTTACCTAGAGGCCCTAGAGGCTAAGCCCATGGGTAAAATGGGTAAGAAAAACATCTCCCAACACACCAAATGAGTAATTTAACAAAATCATTATTCTATAGTACGAATCGAAGATAAGTTCTATTATATAGAGCCATCAATCAAAGTCAATTGGTTTGAAGCCACCAATCAATGCCGTCAACTGGGAGGCACTTTGGTAAATTTCGAAAGCGAAGAAGAACTGCGGCTAGTTAGTCGGCATCTTCACCCCTCCAGCGATTACTGGATATCCATAAACGATCTGGGTGTATCAAATGTTTATGTGTCTCAAGCTACGGGAAGAGAACCTAAATTCGTCAACTGGGCGGAGGGACAACCGAACATTATAGATGGACAAGAACACTGTGTGGAACTCTGGCATGCCACAAGCTCTTTCAAAATGTACAACCTGCCCTGTGAGATGGCGCTGCTTTACATTTGTGAAATGTGAACTTAAATTGAGATACTTACAACCCGGCTGTATGCCTTTACTCCTGACAGTGCGATAAGGCTGTCGTGCTCCAGGATCAATTTTTCCATACATTGTTCTATCCATTTTGAGTTAATGTTGAGATTCACTATTCAAAAATAATTCACTTTAAAAAATGTTTTTTACCTAATAAACAAAAATTGGGAAAAATCAACGGATTTATTTAAAAGTTTTTTTTTTGTAGTTTTTTTTTGTTTTCTCATTTGAATTATTTATAAGCGCATTTTTATTTTTGGCCTTACGGGACCCGTCGACGGATTTGTCGTTTGTTGTTTGCGTTGAGTTTTTCCTGTCAGTGAATGTTTCTGTTGTTGTTGTTGTTGTTGTGGTCTTTGGCTGTCTGTCAGAGAGAGCTTTGCCCCGGTCTGAGAATTATTGCAGAGTTTTCCCCCATCTCCCTGGGGTACATTTGGATTTTAATGTTGGGAATATGTTAACTTGGGGGTGTTCAGACGGCTTTTTAATTGTCTGAGAAATGACAAAATAATGCACTAATGATGCGATCAATTGGATGGTTACAGTAACCTGATGACGGATCAAAGAAAAGTGAACTGATTTTGCAGTTCAATTCGGTTTGAGAAGCTTAAAATGCTACTAGCCTATCCTATTTTAGCTCAAGACTACCAAACTTTTCCCAAAGATCAAAATGCTTAAAGGTGGATCAATAAATCAGTTCAATGATCACCAAACTCATGTGGGATGATCTAAGAATTTACGATAGTGCATAAACTTGGTTTAGCTCACGTTGATCCAAATGTATCATAAACACAAATTTATGGATTCATAAAAATACCCAAACTGGCAGACATTTCACATTTGTTTAGACCAAATCAAACGACACATTGAAAAAAGGTAAAAAACAATAAACATAAATTATATAGAAACTAAAAAAAAATAGCAGGGAATCAAGGTTGCCAAATTACGTCAACACCCATGATCGGGAACTAAAATTAGACACAAACATTGAGCAAATCAAAGGCGACGTTTTGCTCGTCGTAGGGAAAATTAATTGAAAATACAGCAACATTTCCGCAGAGCATTGCCAAAAAAAGAAGAAAAAAATCTCACTTTCGTTCCAGGTCTTTGGTAAACAAATGAAAGAATCACCGACCAGCCACTGGCAATTGTTTCGCGCAGGTTTTTTTTTGTTTGTCTATATTTAAAAGTCAAAGGCACGATTTTCGTTTTGTTTTATTTTTTTTTTATCGGGCGAAAGGAAATTCCAAGAGATCGAGCGACGAGCGATTGCGATCTCTATATAAATATTTTATTAGTAAGTAGATAAAATGTGTGTGAATGCGAATGTTGACCTTGCCGAAAGGCGCCTGAGGTGAAAACGCAATGCGTTAAAAAAGAAAAACGCTTCTGCAAGTGTGGGTGATCAATGTATGTGGCTACTTGGGATGGCCTCTGCCCGCCCAGAGGTTTTTGGTGGCAATAAACTTGGTCAGTTTATGCCGCTTTAAAAACGACCCAGTGGGCGATCGAATTGGATTTTGACATTGGCTGAGCTTGATAAGATTAAGGGAGGGCCTTACTCATAAGCCAGACAAAGAGTTAATCAAATGCTGGAATGAGAAAGTAGATGGAAAAATAAAATAAAATGTTCTAGGTGTGTTTTTATGGATGCGCGGGTGAAAATCTGAAAGGTAAACAAGCTAGAAAGTCGGTCAAGCCCGAGTGCAATTTACTCTGTACTTTCGAAACTTTATGCTTACATGCAGCGCAGCTACTTTAGCGAACTTTCTTTTGCTTATAACTTGACTATCGATTATCCGATATTTACCATTTCTTTGGCGAATCGATTCATAATTCTTATTAGTAAATATGTCTAAAGGTACACACCATCTATATATAAAACTGGAGGGCCTTGGCAAAATGTTCCATATAAATCGAACCTCTATCTCTCACAATCTCTGGGATCTGTTTGTTCACACGAAAAGACGAATAGGCATACAGACGGACATGGTTAAATCGACTCGGCTGCAACCAGCAGTGAAAACAAACGATGATGGATTTCAATAATGCAAACGATCGTTATAAATTTTTTGAACAATTCGAATTAATCTGATTAGTATAAGACTAGATACATTCTAAGCTATTTCTCTTAAATCGCTTAATGAAATTCTTATCTCTCCAAGTTTTTACTGCTGTCAATGCTTCCTGAAGCTCAGCAGGACTCTTTGGAAACCAAATCTTGTGCTTGTGAAGAATCCAACACAATTCTTTCGAATTGAATTGAGAAATTCATATTTAAACTGATAAAATAGTTGACATTTCATCGTCTTGAAACATTCAAATGGTTTGTCAAGGATGGTTGAGCAAATTAGCAGTTAAAATGGAATATTTGTAAGTCGGATTCACTCAAATCAGTTTTTCATACACTCACGCACGACTCAACACGCCGATATCGTGCTGCGAGATCTGATTTCGTGAGTGCACATGCGTGTCTGTCTTTTAGCTAAAAACAGTAAAACGTCGATACATCTTTAATTCACAGAATTATAAATTATTAAGTTTTCAGATCAAAATATACTAAGTTTCCTGTTTTAGCAGCAATAATATCAAAAAATAGTATCCAGTAAAAATCTCTGTAATTAGGAGTAGCCAGGATGTTTTCAAGAAAGAATTCTAATATTGTCTATAGAAGCTTCTTTCTTAGTGATCACTGTGCACTGATGTGTTAATAAATAATTGAACCTGTGCCTGAACGGAACAAATATTTCGCTTCGGTTTAACAAAACTCTGTACAACTACCAAGGGTTTGTTTTGAAAGCAGATCGAAAAAGTGCGAGAGCGTCTTGACTGGCCATAAAGGAGAATGTTTTTAGATCTTTGAAGTTTATTGAGCGCTTTCCAAAAGCAAAAGCTAAAGCAAACATTGTATACATTTTTACAACTTAGCTTTTAAAATCTCTTTCAGAAAATGATGTACAAAGTCATATCCGAAATGTGGACGCTCCATAAAGGATTAAAAAAAGAGTATTGATATAATTTGAGACTTGGAAGCCTTCTAAATCAACATCAATCAAGTCTAAGTTGAACAATTTTTATATATGTGAAAAAAACGACATAATACTTTGTGTATTAAACAATATAAGTTAAGAATGCATTGCTTCAAAACATTTTAATATGCACTGTTTCGCCTTCCGTCTCAAAAATACCGAAATAGCTAAACAAAATATATAGCTAATAGCATTTCCACTTTCAAAACAGCTAGATTAGCTATTAAACAGCTAAAATATCAGCTTTGTCAGCGTGTTTTAGGCTTGACAATCGCTTTAAAGTCGTGTCGTCTTTAAAACATTCGACACGAGCATCTGAATTTTGAACATCGAATTGTTGGGTAAGTATTGTACTACTTACTTGGAAACAAATGCCTTATTTGCTTCACACATAACAAAAATGTAAGATGAGATGAAGATGAGGTTGTTAAACCCTCCAAAGACCATTTTTTTTAAGGTAACACTTTCTGAGCGGAAAATCCATAATCAGAGTTACAACATAATGTTTTAAAGACAACATTACATTACGTACAACATAATGTTTTGAGTTTGATTAAGCTAAAACATTTTCACTTTTAGGTTAGATTAGAAAATGAATTGCCCCTGCACGGATGCTGAGATATTTCGCTTGCGATATTCTCTATTAAAACCGGTGGCGCTTACACTATCTCAGATACTTCCGAGAGGAAAGAGTAGTGACCAAGTTTTTGAAGAATCGTAGGAACATGCAGTACCTGCAGCTTCTACAAACAACTTTTTGTGATCGACGCCCAGGCGTGCTCAATGCCTACCGATGAGGCAGTGACCCATCGGGGACTAGAACAAAGTTTACATGTTTTGTCTACTTTGGCGCAGTAGAAACTGCAATCGATCCGTAGCCAGGCACCATGAATCATTTCTTGTTGTTGGTACAAGGCCAATCCTCTCATGATCTGCTCTGGAAGTAGCTGTATGGAGGTGCCTTTTATAACCAGTCGTCTGACTTGTTTCCCCTAATGTTATAATAGTTCTAACCTTGGCCATTTCTTTAAATAGTTTTAGAATTTTGAGCACAATTTAACCCAGAACCTATTGTTGTACGGTCACTCTGTCTATGATTTATGACATTGTCTGGGAAAAAATGATTTCGATAGGAAAACGGACATATTACCTCTGAGCCGTCAATTGGCACGATTTTCGATTGGTATCATTTGGCTTAGAGTTTTCGGGTTTTCAATGGTAAATTACAACAAATGGTCACCTCTTTTATTAAAAAGCCCGAACATTGAGCTACCTTATATATATATGTATATACAACGTAGTACAACTTATCGCCCACAGTTTGATAGATGGAACCTTCGTACTTATTGGACATATTTAGTTATCAATATTATTTGTCGATTTGCTAAATGATTAATGAAAATCGGATGAGCGGTAGGCGAGTTATAAGCAAAAGACAATTGCAACAGCAGCAACAAAATTCATAATGAGCATACACTTTCGTTGGTACAGAGTATATTATAGTCGGGCTTGACCAACTTTCTATCATATCCTAAGATGAACCATTTAAGTTGGCTCTGCATTTTGGAAGCACTTCCAACCAAATACTTGCGTTAGAAAATCGAAGGATAATCAATTTAGAGTGCTATAAAAGAGCTTCAGTTTGGTTTCAGTTTTTAAATGTTTTGCACCTCTGCATTTCTTACCAAGCTACCCTTTCCTTATTCCTGAAATACGATGTCGTCACTTTATGAGACAATCACTCTTCATCGTCATCAATAGTTCACAATACACTCTCCACCCAAGGCTAATTGAATATTTCTGAATCAGAGATAAGAATCTATGGTTGTAGCTGTTTTTTATTTTTCAGAAACCTGCCATACACAATCGAGCAGTTTAAACCTCAACCCAGCGATGAACTCATTGCAACTATCACTGAACCTCAAATGAAACGTCAGAGTGAGCTGAAAATTGAGGTGCTAACTCAAGCTTAGACAGGGAATTTCTTCACAGAATTGTTGCACAAATATTTGTTTTCTCATTTACAAGTTCTCCAGACGAAGACCACGGACGGAAGTGGTCGGAAAACAGATCAATAGTCTAACAATTTGCTTGTAAATGTAGAGACCGGGCAGACAATGAAAGCAGCTGTTTGTCATAAACAAATGGCAACCACTGAATGCACTCAGATGGATATGAGTGGGGAAATGAGTTTCTGCTTTCCTGGGTGGGCCCATTGATACCAATTCTCTTAAGTGCATTTTATTGACGGGGGAGGATATTAATTTTGTGAGCACTTTGTCGGGCGCACACACAAACAGCTTACAACACTTCCAGAATTTCGTAATTCGAGAAGGGGGAACACTGCATTTAATTGGTTATGTGAAGAATGTCATCATTTTTAATAGATCAAGTGGGCACAACATTTCAATTTCATTTCCTTTCTTTCAGATATTTCAAATTTCAAACACAAACGCCCACAACGTTGTTTTTATGGTATCATCGTCCATAATCCGTTTGTCCCCATTCATCAACTTGTTTGTTATTTTTTATTTTTTATTCTTTTAAATAATTAGTTCCATAATTAGTTTAAGCAAATTTTGCAGTGATTTAGTGGCATCTTAAGTGAGTGACACAGATCATTAATCTCTATAGAAATTCCGTTGTTATCAAAGAGTAAACAATTTATTAATGCATTTTTAAGTAAACAATTTTCCCACGCTTTAAATTGCCGCAAATGATTTTGCAATTAGTTGAATTTTTTTATTTTTTTTTGCTTAACTTTTCACTACACTTGGACAAAAAGTTGTCTCATATTTTTGTTATTATTATGCATTTTGTTTTGTTTTATTTATATTTTTTTTTGGTTGCGCGTGCGTCTCACTCGCGTCAAAGTAAAAGCGTCGCAAACGACTGAAAATTGGAAATGGTATCCCCAACCGAACGAGCTCCATTAGAAACACTCTGAGAGCGGAGAGCCAGCCAGTCGGAGCGGAAGAGCGACAGCAAGATATGAATAAATAGAGAGTGCGGTTTCTCGGCTCTCAGTCGCAGTCATTGCCGCTATAAAAGTTGTTGTTCAGTTTTGTTTATTGCGGTGAAGCATCACAAACACAAACCACAAGTGGGAGGCAGGCAAGAAAAGGAACCGAGACAAACAAAGATTGTCAAACGGCGTTTTCTTGTATCTGGGGACAGTGGGATAGAAACTAATTGGAGGAGCAGCCACATACATATATTTTCAATAAAAGTCGTATGTAAGTTATAGCTGATTATATCACCTGGAGCTACTGCTAGATAATGAAAAGAAGTAATAATAACAAGAAAGAAAGTCGGTCAAGCCCGACTATAACATACTCTGTACCAAGAAAATAATACGCTCAG
Source organism: Lordiphosa fenestrarum (assembly GCA_035044985.1). NCBI lineage: Eukaryota > Metazoa > Arthropoda > Insecta > Diptera > Drosophilidae > Lordiphosa > Lordiphosa fenestrarum. The sequence continues at coordinate 76,622 of JAWNNO010005633.1, forward strand.
CATAATTTTTGATGCTGCAGTAGCAGCTGAAAGCAGCTCTGCTACTGCGCTGCAGCAGCGAACAGTCTTTTGATCATAACTCGACAACGGTTCATCCGATCTTCACCATTCCTTTGGAAGATCGATAAGTTATTTTGATTACTAAATATGTCCAGGAGGAACAAGCCATCTATCTTCAAAACTGTGGATAGATATGACGTTTTTTCTAAGTTGCGGGGGCGGAAGGGGACGTGGCCAAAACTGAAAATAAACTTGATCTGCCTGCAGACATAAGAAGCATATGTCCTATACATGTCAAACCTCTATCTCTTACCATCTCTGAGATCTGTGCGTTCATACGGACAGACAGACGGACATGACTCGGCTGTTGATGCTGATCAAGAATATGTATACTTTATAGGGTCGGAGATGCTTCCTTCTGGATGTTACATACTTTTGCACAAACTTATAGTACTCTATGTACCTACGGTACAGAGTATAAAAAGTCTGTCAAGCTCGACTGTAATATCACTAGTACCTGTCAAATCTACACTAGCTGTTAAGAACTACAGCTTTTTCTCTATTAAATTGAGTACATACATAAGTAGCAAATCTTCATTTGTTTATACATTCGTTACCGAACTTGGTGCATAGGAAAATAATGCTGATAATAATGCAGATTTTTTATCAAATTTCGGTGCAGCCAAAGGAGAGACAAAGAACAACAAAAAACTATTTTTGTCTGCATATAAGGTATTCGAAATAAGTCACCTTACAATCAAATAATCTATGATTTAAGCTATTATTTTTAAACTTTGCAAAATTTCCATTTTAATTTTATATCTTTATACCTTTCTTAATTAATAATGTACATTATTTTATAGTTACTAATGAAAAATCCATAAACATAACTTTTACTATCATAAAACATGAAGAGATTCAGAATGCTGCTTGGTCAACTTTTCAGCTGTTCGCTCTCTGAGTTATTAGTGGACAATGTCCGTCTCACTTTAACCACTGTGTTTTCCTATGTCACATTAGTTATAAGTAAACTTGAATGAAGACAATGTTCTGCAGGTGGACATCCGGATCACCTAGCGGTATGAAATATACTTAAAAATTCTTCCCTGACCAAATAAATGGCGATTTTTTTAGCAGCTCTCGGATATGATTTAAAAAAATACATACAATTCAGAAAATCGTATGAAATCCTTATTTGAATCGATAGAACCATCTATATTATTTAATTTATAAGGATGGGCAGCTGGCACCGTATTGTTGAAACCATATATCAGCCAAATCCAGGTCTTCCAATTTGGACAAAAAAGTGTGTAATCATAGCACGGTAGCGCCCCCTATTCACAGCATCGTCCCTGCCTTCGTTATCTTTAAAAAAGTACGGTCCAATGATACCACCGTCCCATAATCCACACCAAACAGAGCACTTTTCGGGAAGCATTTGCAGTTCTTGCAACACTTCTTGCTACTCTTCACACCAAAGACAGCAGTATTATTTTATAACATATCCATTTAACCAGAAATGAGCTTCGTCGCTGATCACATTAATCCCATTACAAAAAGTGGATCTTCTTTCGATAATCTGTAAGCGTTGTTCGTTTGTAAGTCAATTTATGGTTTAATTATAGACCAAGCTGAACATGTTTGACAGTAACATGGGACACGAAAACAGTTGAGCTGGGAAAAACAGTGTTGTTGTACTACATATGCTGGTGGAATTAATGTTTAGGAGTGCCTCAATCTCACAATATTGTCACTTGACTATCTTGCACTATCAGTTCACTCACAACATCGATGATTTTTGGCACAATAAACGATTTTGGGTGAACTTCACGAAATTCGTCGCTAAGCGAACGACGACCATGTTTGAATTCACTATACCAGCGAAATACAGTGGTTTTTGATGGTGTTTTATCGATTTACAAAGAATTGAGTTCATTGACACACTATAGTTGAGTTAGTCCACGTCGAAAATTGTAAAAAATATTGCCACAAAACAACTTTTCTTGAAACTTCCATCTTAAAGCCTAATTTAATTTGTCAGCAACCTGTAAACTACACAAATAGCGCGTTTTGATAGACCGTTGAGACCGTTCCGTAAAGAATGTCAAACTTTATTTTGGTATTACCAGACTTTAAATACTGACATTAGTGATATCAGTTCCCGATATATAAATATTACCCCAAGTAAATCAAATTTAAGTAGGTTCTCCCATATTTCATTCTGTTTTAGTATACTTAGGGCCGATTTCTAATCTTCTAGAAAGCTGCCATATGCGTCAGATCACAATTCACTCTGTTATTTGCTAGTTTATGCCACAGATAGCTTTATGTAGAAGGTGAGAAAACGGCCCTAAGTAGATAGAGTGATGGAAAAGAAACTTAAAAAATGAATATTCGCAATTCTCCTCTTTTATTACTACATTACTGATCAATTTCGTACCATTTATTTGAATCAGGCGTTGTTTTGGATTTCCATTAATTAAGGTAGTTCAGTTTAAGTAGTTCAGTTTAGGTAGTTTTGCTTTAAAAAAATAGCTCTTTTGTTTTTAATGTTTCTTCTAAACTTCCAAATGGATATGTGCATTTCTTCAACCACTGTGCCTTCTCCCTTCAACATAATCAGTGATCATTATGTTGCTTGCATGAGAGATGGTGCTCTCCCTAGTTAAAGTGCCACTCGGAAACCATCCACCAACGATGCTTAAAACCCAGACATGATTCAACTTAACACTAAGGAGATCACCCAAGTCAAGTCCAAACTTCAGCAATGTGCATGCAACACGCACACAACTGTCGAGTGGGTAGAGCCATCAATAAAGTGGGCACACTCACTAATAACTCGCTAAGTTGTGGCAGGAGTAGAGTATGGAGACTTTCGAATTCATTCATAAAAAAAAGGGAAACACTTTTCGAATCATAAGTGAACCAGTGTGCGTGGGCAGCGATTGCAGACATCTGAGCTTTGGAATGACCTAGCCCTTTAGTCATATCTTAAGAATGTCTGACAAGTCAGAAAACTGCCAGCTCAGAAAGTTACTACTAAGCAGCATATTTGTACGTATATATACATATGTAAATATGTGTGCCTTTATCAGAAAGACATTCAGTAAACAGCCAAAGAATTGTGTCATAAAGAAAATAAAGTAAGGAGATTTAAAACAAAATAAAGTGGAGATGCGAGCGTGTCACGAGGTTAGGTTTGGAAGGGTCGCAGGCTTATGTCTTTTGTATTTGGTTCGGAAATTATGAATATACTAAAGTGTGATATCTTTCGGAAATCCGGACCAATTGGACGTTCAATAAACTATCTAAATGTAAAATCTAATTTAGTTGCTCCGCTAATTAACTGCGCTTGTGTTTAAACTGTTAGGTGCAAATGTCCCAAGATTGTTGTTTTTAGAAAACTTACTGTGAGTTAATATTTATTAGAGAGACAAGAATCCCGCGAAACGGAACTAAATTCAAAATTAAAGAGTCGGAATCGTTGTAGGAAAGATTTACAGGGTTACAAATCTAAACAGAGCCAAACCAAACCAAACCAAAAGCGGAAAACAATCCCTTCGAAAATGCTAAACCGAACCTTTCAATCCATTATCGAGTTTTAGGATGTATACAGGGTTGTCCATATTCGACGGACCCATCTGGCAACGCCATAACTTTTGACAGAGATGTCAGATCGCTTAAAGACATACCGCGTTTGAAGCGTCAGTCCAAGCAGATTTTTACCATGGAACAATTCACGCGAGCGCTCTGAAATAGTTGAAATTTACATACAACAGAACAAGTCAATTGGTGAAAACTCAACGTGCTTTTAAAAAATTAAAATTTCACATTGAATGGGACCGTAAATAAGCAAAATTGCCGTATTTACGCCACTGAAAATCCTCAGGAGATTCAAGAAGTGCCTCTTCATGACGAAAAAGTCACAGTTTGGTGCGGCGTTAGTGCGAAAACGGTCATTGGGCCGTTTTTCTTCCAAAATGAAAATGGCCATGCTGTTACCATCAACCAGGAGCGTTATCGCGACATGATGACCAATTTTGTGATGCCAATTATTCGTCGAAAGCGTATGAGGCAGTTCTGGATTCAACAAGACGGCGCTCCACCGCACACAAGTCGCATTACAATCGATTTTCTGAAGAAATTGTTTCCGGGCCGTTTGATGTCGAAAAGTGGTGATTTGGACTGGCCACCGCGTTCGCCCGATTTGACGCCGCCTGACTTCTTCTTGTGGGGATATTTGAAGTCAAAGGTTTACGTTAACAAGCCAAGGACCGTAGAAGAGCTCAAGGACAACATTCGTGAAGAAATAGCCGCTATTCCGGCCGAAATGTTTGGCGAAAACGATGGAAAATGCTGCAAAAAAGGCACAATACGCCATCAACGCCAGAGGCGGCCATTTGAGAGATAGCATATTCAAAAATTGATGTAAACAAATCTACTTGGAACAAATTAAATGATTAAGATTGCCAACCGCCAAATTTTTATTTTTTTCTTTGATTTTTTAAAAAAAAACATGGGTCCGTCGAATATGGACAACCCTGTACATTGTATACAACATAAGAAATTATAAATGCCGGGTTTATGTAGCCACATTTTATAACATGTGACATCTCCTGCAATTGTTCGCCGTCCTCTCAATATCAATATATTATAAACTATTTAAATAAAAGTTACTAAACAAATACATAAATAATCCAACATTACTCGAAAGCAAGGTTTTTCAGGTGAAATCAATATGAACGATGTCCGCAAATCCGACTTTTCAAATGTTTTCTAGGATATTCCGATATTGTGGAATAGTAACTTTAGGTAAGCTTTAACATATTAAAAAGCTTTGTCTAACATAATGTTCAATATTATTATTATTATTATTTATTTGAAAAAATTGACACAGAATTACAATTTGTGTCCAATTGAAAGCCATTGCAACATGGGCCTTAGGCTCATGTTCAATATTGTAAATGTTTAAGATTATCTAGAGCTAGAGCTCAGAGTTGATTCTAATAACATGAGGTTGTATAACCTATACAAACCAGACCTAGTTCTTTATAGAGTGATTAGGCCCAACGAATGATATGTCACATCAAATCGTATCGGACACCTAGATTCATAGTTTTTTAAACATCCGAATCTTCAAAAGACCAAGAATATTAGCTTTCCGAACAGATTTAAGGACATTTCTGAAGGTTAGACTTTAAAACGGACATTAAGGTTTGCGTTTCGGTGATACTTGAACAGCAAGGAGCTTTTGACTTTATTTCGGATTTTCCACCAATTGCAAAAGTCCAATATATATGGCTTTCCTAGCAGATTTAAGAATAAGTCGCCACGAGAAAGGGCTTCTAGAGTTGAGATAGGGTGAAATTAAGTGCAATTGAAGAACATAAATGTATTTTTCGTTAAAACGTTAAGTTTACAAAAAATATCTTTTGCAGATATAAGGGCAAATCGCTAATTTATAGGAGTTACTTTTCAGATTGCCATACCTTCAAAAGTGCGGAAAGAATAACTTTCCAAACAGCATTAGCCTTAAGTACAGGCATTAACTGTAGATATTTGGCCTAATTAAGGGAAATTCTAAAACATAACTGCTTTATTGGCATTTTTTAAGCTTGCTGTAACTACAAATATCTGAAAAACAACTTTCCATTCATATCAAAAATCGGGTCGTTATTTCAAGGTGAGAAGGTGTTGAGATTTGACAATATTTCTCAGATATTTAATTTTTGGCAATTTGCTTGCTTGCCTTGCCTTTGAAGATAGGAAAAACTTCTATTTCGTACAGATTTATGGGAATATTTAGATTTTCTGGGACAACGAATATTAAATAATTATTGAGTGAACCACTTAGCCGAATCGAGACAGCGGCTTTAAAAACTTTATGAACCACTCAACCGAACCAGTTATTACTTCTGACAGGTTTGCATCCCTGCTGGTTTATTATCCCTAAATCATTGTCGAGTACTCAATTTATTTAATGACTGATATAACAACTGTTTTTTTTAAATATTTCAAAATATTTTTCTTTAATCAATTTAATTAGAATCAAATTTTTGGGTTTGATCTCGAAAATTTTACTTTTGACTGATCGCAAATAAAAAGGGTTACTTGATCTTCTTTCACGCTGTCATCTCCAATATAAAAACGAAGTTTTTTTTGCTGATGATGACTAAAAGTGTGTTGCACACACATACATTTTTATATGTATTGTATGGGATGTGAACACAAAACAAATAAAAGCTGCTAGGTACAATTAAGAGTTGGCTTAGCTGGCTTACACTGAGATCATTAACAAATCCACAGGCTCCGCAAGCTCACACACAAGCAAACGACTCCTTAAAGGCCACACCCTCGCTTTTGATAGGGAACATAAAGTCAGCAAGGTTAATGATTCTGTTTTCTTCGTTACGTTTTGCAAATTTCCAGGAATGCGTATAAATCATGAAGGCCTTAAAGAAAGCGATAAAAGAAACTGAAAATACATACCAAACGATATGCAACGATAAGAGCATTGCATTTGGTGGCTAAGTTTGGAATCGTGTTGATAGCTAATCATACAATTCCGATAAGACTTAAGAATTGGTCAGGAATTAATCATCATGATTCATTACAGGATGAGCGAGCGCCACCCAACGGCCAGCATGCTAATTAATCGACCTTGAAGTCGCAGCATAAGATTTGGTTCCCCCTCCCTGACTCCAAGCACACATACACAGAACTCTACTTCTGCTGGAATGTTAAGTTCCGGATAGCTGTTTTTGTTGTTGTAGTTCACTCACCTAAATCATCCATGTCCAATTGGAATCGGCTTTTCTTAGATTGATATGACTTTATTTATTAAGCTATTAAATTATGTTTAAGATGCACACACACACACACACAGACGATATAAACTTTAATCCACGCAAACAGTAATAGCTTTGGATTTCGTGCATCAGCTGCTCACGTCTGCTTCATACAAAATGTGCAGTGTGCCCAGAAAAAGTAAGGAAGTAGGCCGCCGTTTGCAAGTGGGCAAAAAAATTAATTTGATTTCTGCTGAGACGACGCCAGAGAATAACACAAGGAACTAAGGCAATTGAATGCGAAGAGACAAAGTCCTGAACGAACCGACGTGAGTTTCAAGTTTGGAGACAAGTTTTTTATGAGTCACAATTCACATACAATTTTGAGTCGGCGACCATAAACAACAATAACATCTCTGTTAATCAACAGACAGTGTGACCCTTGCAAGCTTATTGGTTATTCAAAGAGTAACATTGCTAGAGATGTGCTGCTGGTCAAGTAAGTAAGTCGTCACTCACTCATGGGCTCACTTTTAAAAAGACTGGAATGAAAATAAATATACTTTACAGAACTCCCATTAGCCATTTGAACACCTTTTTACAGCTTTTCAAATAAACGTCAAAAGCTGAACTGTCAATTCGTCTGTCGTATATATTCCTCCTCATATATTTGCTTTTGAACCCAAATGGATAACATCACGAAATAAAAATGTATAAAAAAATTAATTAGTCCCCAGTGAATTGTTTTCTGTTGAACTTTTGAGTGTTGTCTTAGAACAAAATGTTTTAAAGAGTTTCAACCAAAATAATTGCCTTTTATTTCGCCTTACTTTTCAGTTACCGCAATGGCAGAAAACACACCATACCAAACCACTCTACTCGATCTTAACGACGACTGTCTGGATATAATTTTCCAACGTTTTCAGCTCGATGATCTTTTAGAACTATGTAACGAAGTGCATACCCGATTCAATGATGCCATAGAACGACAAATGTATCGTTTTCGTCATTATGAGTTTAACATGCGATTTCCTCCCCGCTTTGAAGAAGGCAAACTTCGGATTTTGGGTAGCCATTTGCATAGTTTACACATCAATGTGGGCTACTCGACCAGCCATCAGGAAATTATTCCATTGCTTCTCCCTTTGTGCCAGGGGGCAGCCGAGACTCAACGACTTCGTGCACTTAAATTGGAACATGCCGGTTTTTCGGCTGAGTATGTGAGAGCAATTCGATTGGTAACCCCGTTTCTGCGTATATTGGACTTGAGTCGCTGTGATGTGAGGGATCATATGATAATACGTCTCCTGGAACCGGCACAGAAGTTGCAACATCTGGTTTTGCTAAACATTTACAATTTGACCGGTGAAAAACATTTGAAACAAAATGTCTTCAATCGAATTCCTACCTTAAGACTAGTGTGCATTATGATTGTAGGGAATTTACCCTATAATCCTGAGGATTTAAGAAAACAATTTCCCAAGTTGAGTTTTCTCATCTATGATCAAATCGATTGTGATACTTTTAAGATTTATGGACCTGCTGTGAATGTGCAAGCTACCAACAAATGGTATCATGAGTATTTTAGTGAGAGTTCAAAATAAAATATATCCAAAGTTGTTGGTTTATCCTAATTGTAACAGCCGTTAAGGCTCACTCTAAAAAATCTAATGTTATAAGATGTTGGTTCATCCTAACTGTAACAGCTGTTAAGGCTCACTCTAATAATTCTGATGTTATTTTTCTAGTACGGTCACATTAATCACCAATACCGGCAATTTGATGAAATTACAATTTATTAAGCAAAACTACTTTTAAGCCTCAACATGGTGGTCCGTCCGTACAACGATGAGTTAAAATATTTGGAGAAGATAAATGACCACTGCTGGCGCATCAAGAAGGGCTTTCAGCCCAATATGAATGTGGAGGGCTGCTTCTATGTAAACAGCCGTCTGGAACGGCTCATGCTGGAGGAGCTGAAGAATTCGTGTCGTCCTGGCGCCGTTGGAGGTTTTCTACCCGGCGTCAAGCAGATTGCAAATGTGGCTGCCTTGCCGGGCATAGTGGGGCGCTCCATCGGATTGCCGGATATTCATTCCGGCTATGGATTTGCCATAGGTAACATGGCTGCCTTTGATATGGATAATCCTCTGTCTGTCGTCAGTCCTGGAGGCGTGGGCTTTGATATCAACTGCGGTGTTCGTCTGCTGCGTACAAATCTGTACGAGAAGGATGTGCAGCCCGTTAAAGAGCAGCTGGCTCAGTCCTTGTTTGATCACATACCAGTGGGTGTGGGCTCCAAAGGCATCATACCCATGAATGCCCGTGATTTGGAGGAGGCCCTGGAAATGGGCATGGATTGGTCACTTCGTGAGGGCTATGTCTGGGCAGAAGATAAGGAGCATTGCGAGGAGTATGGACGCATGTTAAATGCGGACCCCGCCAAGGTCAGCATGCGGGCCAAGAAGCGTGGCTTGCCACAGTTGGGCACCCTGGGTGCGGGCAATCACTATGCCGAGATTCAGGTGGTGGATGAGATCTATGACAAATGGAGTGCTTCGAAAATGGGCATAGAGGAGAAGGGTCAGGTGGTGGTCATGATACACTCGGGCAGCCGTGGCTTTGGTCATCAGGTGGCCACCGATGCTTTGGTTCAAATGGAAAAGGCCATGAAACGGGACAAAATCGAGACAAATGATCGCCAATTGGCCTGTGCTCGCATCAATTCGGTGGAGGGTCAGGACTATCTCAAGGCCATGGCAGCGGCGGCCAATTTTGCTTGGGTCAATCGCAGTTCCATGACTTTTCTAACACGCCAGGCTTTTGCCAAAATGTTCAACACCACGCCCGATGATCTGGACATGCATGTAATCTATGATGTGTCGCATAATATAGCCAAAGTGGAGAATCATATGGTGGATGGCAAAGAAAGGAAGTTGCTGGTACATCGTAAGGGCTCGACGAGGGCCTTTCCCCCACATCATCCTCTGATACCAGTGGACTATCAGTTGACGGGGCAACCTGTTCTGGTGGGTGGCACCATGGGCACTTGCAGTTATGTGCTGACAGGCACAGAGCAGGGCATGAAGGAGACTTTTGGAAGCACCTGCCATGGAGCGGTAGGATAACATCTCAAAAACTTTTGTCTGTGACCTCTTGAATTGCCTTCTTTTATGTTTACTAGGGTCGCGCCCTGTCACGTGCCAAATCTCGTCGTAATCTGGACTATAAGGAGGTGTTGGATAAGCTAGAACAAACTGGTATAGCCATACGCGTTGCCTCACCCAAGCTAGTTATGGAAGAGGCGCCCGAATCTTATAAGGACGTGACCGATGTGGTGGACACTTGCCATGCGGCCGGAATAAGCAAGAAGTGCATTAAAATGCGACCCATAGCTGTTATCAAGGGTTGATAGGCGAATGGAAACTAACTTATTTATCTGATTCGGAGTCTGAAAGTGAATTTTTATAATATTTATAAGACCAAATCGAACAATACTTTGTTTCAAGTTGGACTTTAATTTTGAAAATCACTTTAAAAGCAGAGTGGATGTTTCCACAAAACCAGCATAAATGGCAGAAATCAGCTAGTCAATTAAAGGCACCTTTTGAACACGCTTTACGAACCTAAATGAATCTCTTAAGAATTTTTATGGATATAAATCGGCTGTATATGGATCCGTTAAATCCAACTCATAATCCAATTCGGCGAACTTTCTAAAAGTGCTGAGCCGAATCATAAATCGCAACACAGTAGGCAAGGCTTTTCAAAAGCTGTAGAACTCATTGAATTTGCTTCAGAGGGGTATAGAAATACTGAAAGAAAACCATTCGGTATTGAACAGGGTTCTAAAAAGCATGGGGGCACGGATTTTAAATTTATTAATAATCTATTACTCAATGAAACAATCAACAGCATTAAAGTTATAACACAGCTCGAGAAAATCAAACTTTTCGGAAAAAAATCGGAAAGAGACCCTTGATTTCTGATAGAAATCTGAACTGTGTATGAGGTATGTATAAAAAAAATTGTTATTTAAAGATAGTAAGATAATAATTAAAAAAATTTAACGCTTCTTATTCATCGGAGAAATAATTTTTAGTAGTAATTTTTAGGTTTTCCAAATGAAGTGAATGGGCTTTTTATTTTCTCCTTTGAAAGCCTATTAGCTATTTTACAGCGAGAAAAAAAACCGGAATAGGCTACTTTGTTAAATTAAATATATACAATAATTTCACGTTTTACCTAATTAAGATTTTTTTTAAAAATTCCAAAACGGAGTGGTTCAAAATCTTACCTGTACAAAAACAAAAATGACGTAAGGCTTCCCTCAACTTGGTCACACTGTTGTGGTGTAAATCAACGCAATTGCTGTTAAGTAACTGTTAGTTGTCAGCTGACATTCCATCCAATTGGTCTTGGCTTTGTGTGTTGTGTGCCAGAGAGCGCGGCGCGTATTTCAATTGAATTCGTTTGTTTAATTGTTTTCAAATTGCACGTTGGGATAATTAACAAAGTGCTAGCCAAAGTTAATTTAAATCAAACAAATAAATTGCGCACAAAACTTGCATCGAGTGCGGCGGGGTGTAAGAAATATCTAACAACAACAAAATGACAAACATGCGCCCACCGCAGAAATCCAAACTACTGAAGGTCGTAATATTGGGGGACGGGGGCGTGGGTAAGTCCTCCCTTCTCACACGCTTCGTCTCGAATCGCTACGAGGAAAACAATTTTCATACCATTGGAGTGGAGTTCATGAACAAGGATATAATGGTGGATGGGGAAAAATTTACACTACAGGTTAGATTTTCCAACGTTTGTCTAAAAACAAACATACTCACATACAAATGTATGTAAGTAAGTATTTGGTAAACCGGCATTTTGTTGTTGTATACATTTGAACAACGCTTCTGCTTTGTTTGTGTTGGGATGCGCGTTACAATTTGCTCAACTGGGCAGCGATCCGAGATCTCTATCTGTCCCCTCCCCACGTACACACACATACAGTGTTTTCGTTGTCAGCTTGCAATAGCGAAACGCTTTTAAAAAACTTTGTTTTTATTGCCCCAGAAAAAAAAGCCCTACCAGTCTTAATCTCTATCATCTACATCTACCCTACCCCGTTTCCCCTCGCTCAGGCTGTCATTTTCCATTTTCACACTCCGTCAGTCGCAGTCTCCGGGGGCAGCTTATAAATATGCAGTGGGGTCTCAAATGAGTAAGCAAATTGTTGCAAAATGTCAGGCGCTGCAGAATAATCATTATAATTGATTAAGTCGATCGAGTGGCGGCGACAAGTTCGAAAAATGGTGCATATTCAAAAATGTACGTAATGTGATTAATCCCACTGAAATGTACAAATTACTTTACACATATTTATGATGGTTACTCATCGGATGGTCGGACTTAAACGGATTTACGCTTGGCTTGTTGCTGGGATTTTTGGGAAAAATGTATGCCTATAGAGTCGAGGGGAATTCACTTCTTTTGGTTTCTTTCTTTTACTGCATTTGGGTTCTAGTTTTTAAACAGTTTTAAGTCGGGAACTAATTTGGTGTGAATTTTTTCAGTTTTGTACATTTTTTACCGGTTGACTTAAATCTTTTCTTTACTTAAGTAGAGGTTGCAATACACTATGGGAAAAGTCAACCGCTGTTGTTGAAATTTTGAAAAAAGCTGCATTTCTCTTGCGAGGTTTTCCTTTTTTATTTAAAGCCTAAGCTAGCCCAAGCTCTGTTCTGCTCTATTTCGTTTACGAACTTTCGTTCTTAGGTTTTCTTATGGCTAAAAAGATAGTTTAAATGCTGTCATATTTATTGTTTCCGTTTCTCCAGTTCTCTATGGTTTTTATTTTAATGGCTCACCCCCAGTTTCAGGGTGCTCCACACTTTCTACCAAACATTTGGAAGATCTTATTAACAAAAATCAGCCTGATGAGATTTTTTGGGCACTTTTGATCATTGAAAACTGATAACTATGTATAAAGTGAGAAGACTGAAAATCGATTATGCATTTGCTGCAAAATGTAATTTATTGAAATTCGACTTAAAAAAGACTCGTAAATGAGTCGAAAAGAAGTCGAAACACATCAGAAGATAGGGCTAAAAACATCTCTCCAAGAAAAATCGCGGCTGGAATACCATTTTATTCCGAAAAAAGTATAATTTACAATCAGAAAAGGGAAGCAATAATGACTGTTATAAAAGTGAACACATTTTAGCCCTATTCAAGCAAAGAAATGTGTATATTCGAAACATGAAAGTTTCGTTTATAAAACGTTGATTGATGTTTCCAAACCAATCCAATAACAAAATAACAGTTCTTAACAACTTTTGGTTCATGTGGGGTCCTATATTCCCGGCATTCGCCCTCTATCTACGTTTATCAACATTTTATCAATCGCTTAAGTACAACTAATCCCTTATTCTGATAATAGAACTAATCCCTTAGAATCTAATGACGTTCGTTCGGAACAACTCCCTTGTTTAGCCAACCACCGTGGGTTAAAAACAATAACAAAGATGATACCAATAACAAATCATTTGACAACGTTCTTCTGTAAAAAAAAAACAATATATCTGTTTGTTGTTATTACTTGGAATATGTAAGACGATAAAGCTTAGGAATAACATTGGATTTAGAAAGAATGCATCAGTAACGAGAGCGTAAGTTAAAGTCGGCCTTGCCCGACTTCGATATACCCGTTACTCAAGGCAATTAGTGTTTAATAACCTCATGCGGCTCAGATAAGTATGCAATGTTTTTTTAACTGTTGCCATTTATTATCCGATCTTAATGAAAATTTTGAGATTGTATATATTGGCCACATGCACTATACTACAAAATCTGAGCTCGATAGCTTACAAATTGTAGGAGATATTCAACATTTTTTATTGCGGGGGCGGGAGGGGGCGTGGCCAAAATTTGAAACAAACTTGAATTGCCTGCTGACAATACTAGCTTACATCTAAAATTTGGTTGCTCTAGCTCTTCTAGTCTCCGAGATCTAGGTGTTCATACAGACGGACGGACAGACGGACATATCTATATCGAATCGGCTGTTGATGCTGATGAAGAATATATATACTTTATGATATCGGAGATGCTTCCTTCTGCCTGTTACATACATTTGCACGACTTTAGTATACCCTTTTTACTCTACAAGTAACGGGTATAAAAATTTAATATCGTCGAACAGTTTGATATAAATAATGTAACTTTTCTTGCCCTCTTGGACCTTAGCAAGGCTTTTTACTCAGTAAACCATCATATCCTCTGCACAATATTAAGCCAGATATACAATTTTTTTATGCATGTGGACGAAGTCAGGCAATTGTGAGTTATTTTTAGAGATCTCTATCACCTAATCTTCTGCTTAGGAATCCGTTCTCGGATAGTTGTTACTTTTGTTGTATATAAATGACCTTCCAAGCTTTTTGTCACAATTTAAAACTTGGACATAACAATAAAGAGCACACTATCATATCAAGATCACTTGAATAACACTTCAAGAAGAATCTATGGTAAATCTAAGAAATTTTACTATATGCTGATAACAAGTCTAGAATAATTATCTATGCAATCTTCGGACAAACTTAAAGTCTCCAGCCAATTATATAGGTAATGACTTCGGAACCGGCACACTTATAAGATAAAATTGACTTTGCTTCTACACGACGAACAAAAAATATTAAACACGTAATAAATCGATTGTCATGCTCAGATAATCATTTCTATGTGCATGATGGGTTGTAATAAGTGTTAGCTAGGGATAGGTTTTCCGTGACTAATGCAATAATTTATAATTTTCTGTACTTATAGCACACACTCAATTAATACTCAAATAAATAATAATATACTAAAACTTAAGAAAAGTCCCATAGGTAACTTATCGGACTTAAGGCTAAAATATCAAAGTTTTTGATTTGGTCTCTGAAAGTATCTAGACCAATTATTAAAATATTAGGGCAGTCTTACTGGCCTGACTTTGGCCATCTTGAGTGACTTGAAATGTAAAATCTGATATAAAACATTATATTGATTAAAATATGGATCAGAACTATATCTACTAAATAAATATAGGTAGATTATCATATTTATGATAATATCAAATTATGACATGCACATATTAGAGGGAATAGAAACGAAAGACGAATGAAATATTTAAAAGCTTTTACATATATCCATCAACAGTACATTAACATTAATGTTTATATCTTAACATAGCGAATATCACCTGCTAACCCCGAAACAGAAGTTGAATTTCTTAAAACTCCGCTATTTATTATTTAATCTCAATGAAAACTTAATAGATTAAACTATGCAACAGACAGAGTGTAATATATAATAGAAAACTAAAACTGAAGAGTTTTTGAAAAAAAAGGTGCAAATTAACTAAGCACGAATGCTCATGCACGATAAAAATTCATCTCCATAAGTGTACACAAACATACGACGGCTGCATAGCCCCGGCCATGCGGTAATGAGGTTAAAGCAATATTCTCCCTATCACATTTTTATTGTGACCTTTGGAAATTTAATTGTGTAAGTCCGATTTCTAAATTCTTCTCTTCTGTTGAACCCTTTATTAATTAATCCTAAACCCCTTATTCTTGTTGAATGCACCGGAGTCACAACATCTTATCTGTGCCACGCTGAGAGGAACATCCTGAACCGCATACCGAAATAATTTAGGACCAAAACAGAATAAAAGTTTCGGTATGATTCGGTTTTATTCCAGGGAAATAGATGATATTTTTTCAACACTTTGACCGATATTTTGTCTTTTAAACTCAGGGAAATTTAAAAGAAAAAAAGGTTTTAAGCAGATTATTGTCATAATCATTTAAAAAATATTAATAAGGCGTCAAAAAAGCTATAAAGCAAGTTTAAGAAGTTAAAGCAAGCACTTGAAACACTTCGGAACAATAGGTTTTACACGGTGACTCAAACTTCATGAAGTTTTTCAACAAGAGCAGGAATGAGGAATGAAGAATGTAGAAATGAGGTGAGGCTTTAAAAAAACTAAAGAAAAATCAGTCCAAGTCGGTGTTCGGAACAAAGGCCCCCTCAAGGCTAACATACAAATTCTTAGGCTCAGGGGCTTTTTTCAGTACCTTCATTACTTTGTTAATGTTGAATACCTATTCAACACTTGTTCATAGTTGAAATGATTCACCAATTTTAGAATTTAAGGCATGTTTCCAAATTTCTGACTTAAGGCCGCTTTCATTACTTTAATCTTTTGTGTTTTAAAACAAAAAAAAACAAGACACACAAACACGGTTTCTTAAGGTCTGTCTACATACCTAACTTTCAATTGTTTACTCATGATTTGTTTTAAGGCTGAATATTGTTTTCATTAATGTTTGTGGGTTTTTGTTTCATTTTTTGTCTTATCAGTACTTCCACTTTATCAGTCACTTGGTAAGACGTTGCTACTAAGCTCAAAAGATTTCTACCTAGTATAAAAATACGATTTCGTTTGAGTTAGTTTAAAATGTAACAGTGACGTCAGCATCTAGTTACCTGCCTGTGCTTTAATTAGTCACACCAATTGAATATTACTTAATTGAAGGTCAATTAAGTTCAATTCTATTATTCAAATTTCTAGATATGGGATACGGCTGGTCAGGAGCGATTTCGTGCCCTGCGAACACCCTTTTACCGAGGCTCTGATATATGCTTACTCTGCTATGCCTTGGATGATCGGGATAGCTTAAAGGGCTTGGGTATTTGGCGCAATGAATTTCTTACCTATGCAGATGTGGATCCAGATAAGTTTCCCTTTATAGTAGTGGGAAATAAGGTAAGTTAACTGTTTACCCGATTGACAGAACTGTTTTACCAATTCCGTTTACTTCTCCACTCTAGAATGACCTTCATGCTTCAAAGCGGCAAGTTAGCTATGAGAGTGTACAACAATGGTGTGCAGAACTGAAGATACCCACCCACATTGAAACCTCCTCGAAGACGGCCACCAATGTTACAGATGCCTTCATACTAGCCCTGCGCCAATGGAAACATTTGGAGTGTGCGGCGGAAGCAGAGCTGCGTCAGCAGGGTGACACCATCGATTTGACACGACCCATACGCTTGATGCAGAAACGCTATTGCTGCACAGGAGGTGGTGGTGGAGGTGGAGAGGGTCGTAGTGGCGATGATGATCCTAATAATGATGATGCCATGCGTGCCCCATCCCATTCGTTGTTTAGGCAAAAACGTAGTGCAACCAAGGCGCCAGTGACCAATTACCGGCTATGAAAAGCTGTCTGGATTGTAAATGGTAACTTAAATTGCTTTGATTGACTTGATGCATTTCGTGAAAGAACAACAAGAATATGTTAAAGCACGGACCAAAAAGTACAGAAGAAAATCACACAAGAATTGAGATGCTTAAGTTAAAGCTACAAATATTTAAATATTTAACTAGATTTAAGCAAGGTAAGCTGAACAGCTTTACACTTGACCGATTGTTGAACAGTTGGTAAAAAAGTGAACAAAATGGTAGAGAGTATAACAGCTTCTGTAACAGTTTACAGAACAGCTGTGAAGCCTAAACTAGGCTTAAAAACATTTGCACAACGATTTGACATTTGTATAACAGGCCTATAACAGATTTTATAACAGTTTGACAGTTTTATTCATATAATGAATATAAATGAAGTTAAAATCATAAACTGTACAACAGTCTTTCTAATCGTATTTAGAAAACAGTGCAACAATTATGTGTGAGAGGATAAAACAGACTATATACAAATTGTCTAACAGTATAACAGTTTGTATAACCATATACAATAACAGAGTGTGTAACATTTATAGAAAAACGTTTGACTACAGTAAACGAGTACAACAAATAGAGTAGAATCAGCTGTTAGAGTGTTATACAAACTCTTACTCTTTGTCTGATATTATAGCCCATTGATCAACAGTTTGTATAACTGTTTTCACATACTATTACAAAGCTTTTTGAAGTATTAAAAAATCTATTCATGTGCAACTTACTGAAACTTGAATAGAATTTTTTTCAATTTTGTCAGAGGGCAAAGCCTAGTTCTGTTGGTGTACCTAATCCTAATCAGATTTTAAGTATGCAGTTTAGCAGGTCATCAGATGAAAGAATACGAAATTAATATGACCTTTGCTGGTACTCTTTGATTTTCGTACTGAATCCTGCCTACCAAACAGCCCACATCAATGCTTTCCTACACAACAAAACAGATCCAACAAGATCCAATTGGAATGGATAGTTTTTAATATACTTTTTTGGATATTGAAATATCCATTTTTCATATCCTTTGGATGATTTTCAGCTTCGTTGGATGAAAATTTAAGATCCATTTACCATTAATGGAGACCGAAATCATCCAATGTATATTTTTTTTAATTTTCTCTTTTTTCTCCAGGTAGTTAATGCCTTAAACAAAAAAATATTTCGAAAGAATCTTCGAATTCGACTAATTCTGATATTATCAGCTTGCTGTCCAAGCCAAGTGCAGTTGCAAGTACAGTGTTTGATTTTTCCTATACTGTTCTTACATAGAAGTGTTAAAATCGCTTGGACGGGATTATGTAGTGAACAATATCTGGTCAGTTTTAGTAGACTGAGTATTACAATCGTCGTAAAACATATAGAACGAGAAAGCCAAGCTAACTTCGTCTGCCGAAGTTTTTATAAATTTGCTTGCTTAAATATTTTCAAGAAATTCTCTTTTTCCCATTTTCCGACCGATCGTTCGTATGGGAGCTACATGATATAGTCATCCGATTTGGACAAAAACTTGTAGAATTACGTAAAAGCACGAGAAACAAACAAATACAAAATTGCAAGATGCTACCATTAAAAACAAAAAAGTTTTTCTAACTAAGACTGTTTTTCAGACCTATCTTTTGTATGGCAGCTATACCATATAGTTGTCCGATTTTAATAAAAATTGGTAGGATTATAAAAAAACATATAAAACCTACGATTACAAAGTTTGGAGACGTTTCCATTGAAAAGAAAAAAGTTTTTCATACTAAAACTAGTTTTCCAACCGATTGTTCCCATGGGAGCTATGAGATATAGTCATCCGATCCGGTCGGTTCCGACATATTAGTAGTGTGCAGCAAAAAGAAGACTCTGTGCAAAATTTCAGCTCGATAGCTTTAAAACTGAGAGACTAGTTCGCGTAGAAACAGACAGACAGACGGACGTACAAAGCTCAATCGACTCAGCTCGTCACCCTGATCAAGAATATATATAGTTTATGGGGTCGGAAATGAATATTTCTATGCGTTGCAAACTTCTGGTCAAAATTATAATACCCTTTGCGAGGGTATAACAAGAGCTTTCCATAACATTTCTAAGTTTTTCCATGTGTTCAAATTCTCATACGATTTGTATCGTTGTTAGGTCGATTAGTAGAACACATTGGACTAAATTGATTACTAAATAAATTTATTGTTGGAGCTGAACCAAGGCTCGAACCAAATCCTTCTCCCAAAAACCTAGAACCTTAACCTTTGGAAATTACTATTCAAAACCTTCAAGTGGTGCTCCAAAACCCATTTTTTGACTTGCAGTTTTTTTCTGTAAAATTCTGAAACTCTAGCCGCTTTCCATTCCTATTTGTAGACTGGGTTATTGGATCTTGAAAAATAATTTTTTAAAGTTATTTTTTGACTTTAGTCTCAAAAACACACATTTTCCTGTGTTTTAACACTTACTCACTTTTAATTTATTTATTTGGAAATCTAGCAACTTTTAGATCTCTTGCAATATTGATCCTGACCAACTTCTTAGTTCTTTCAGGAAACTTAAAAGCGTAAAACAAATTATTGAAATTTTTTTAATGAAATGTTGTTGGCTTGAAAATGGCTTTTTGAGGTAAATGATAAAATTTGTGCATCGTGCACAGAATAAAAAACCACAAAAATACAATTGAAATGGATAGTTTTATATATCCTGTTTTTTATGGTAAAATATTAAGTTCTTATATTATTGGATGATGTTCAGCTCAGTTGCATAAAAATTTAAGATCCATTGAACATAAAATGTATATTTTAATATCAAAAAATAGATGTTAAAAAAATATCTATTACAAATTTATACCAAAATCATCCAATGTATATCATTTTTTAACCCTGTGTACTAGAAGTATACCAATAATCTTTTTATTATTTTCGGTTAATGATCTTTAAACCTGCATACTTGAAATATGAGTAGAATTGGGGCTGTTACGCCTAAGGAATCAGGCTGTGTCTTTTGCTTGAATATCTTATTTACTTGGAAACTTAATTTTCTAGCAAGTGAAGCCATGTATCGGTTGTAAGACAGTATAAGAGTCTGTTTAATAATTTGTATAACACTGGCCGTGTTCAGCAGAGAACTTGCTCCCTGATCAAGTATTCATTTTCAATGATCTTTGTTTAGAACTCCAGTGGTACGGTGTCTCATGATAAAAGAGCAACAAGTGATGCTGCTACCACCAGATGCAATTATATACGATACCGATTTGTCGTATATTTTTAAAAATTTGTTTAATTTTGAATTTAATTTAAAAATAATTTTTTTAAACTAAAAAACATATGAAACTAAAGCTTGACTATTTTTCTGCAACTTCCATGATGACACGGAGCGCCGCCAATGTCTGCGGTGCCTTGTAAAAAGTGCCTTTACAGGTCTGGCCTAAAACAGTTTTTTTGATACCTGCTCAACGATCAATAGTATATTTCTGCTGAACACGGCCACTGTTACAGCGCGCGCACACATCCGGCTGAAAGATGAACTGACGGCTGAGCACGAATTTTTAGCGCGTCAGCAAGCCGAAATAAACAAACAAGCTTGATTGATTCCGCTTAGCTGAAGTTTAAAGACCAAGCCAGTGCTTGTTGTGCAAAGTTGCATGCTCCGGGAGTGATTATTAGTCAAGATCAGCCTTAAGTTCTGCAGTAGTTCATCTTTCAGCCGCATGTGTGCGTTCGCCCTTAATGTCTATGTGCTTGTTTTCAAGTTGTAAAAACAGCAAGCCTGTTACCGTTTTCGATTGCGATCAGATCATAATGGCTATAATATGGTTGAGCTATAACTAAATAACGATTCGAACCGGCATTCGAAAAGAAAATCGGTTTCAGTTTCACTTAGAAATGGGAACTCCAAAATGAAAAGCATACGGAACTGCTATCGTTTTACTTTTGAAGTCCACTTGGAAAGGGAAAACGGGCCTGAATAATAGGAGTTTGTAAGAATTGATGTATAGCAGTTTAACTATTTATATATTAAAGTGTGACACTGGAAAAAATTACATCACACTACAATTGACATCATTTCAGTTTGAACGGCTTTAAACAGTTTACCAGTTGGTATAACAGATTTGTAAACCACCAACTAAGCAACGAATTAAATGCAGCTGTGCTCCCATTTTTACAAAACCCAACTAAAATCGCAGTGTTTTTGCGAAAGTTAATATTAAACCACACTCGACGCCTTATGTATATTAATCCTATACGTTTGATGCCTTCTTATATAACCTTTGCTTGACATACCAAAATGTAACACCAAGTCTAAGTGGTGCCTTTTCTCTATGATTGTCTATTTAAAAGACAAATCGCCTTAAAAAAATTGTGCTTTTAAACTCAAGAGGACTAAGCAAAAGATGCAAAATTTTCGAATAATATTAAATAAATTTTTGTATAATACTTTTAACTATATTAAACTACCATAATTATACCTCTACCAAAACCGAAATAAATTGAATGAAAAATAATAATAAAAAAACAAATATATATAACATTTTATACAAATTTATTATAATAACAAGATATAAATACGCTTAAACCCGTTTTAAATATATATAACACTTTTTTTTCTGGAATAGTTCGTACGTTTGTTTATCTTAGACTAAGGCAAACTCTAGGCGCTATTTCACTAACTGGACAAGCGTATAACAGATTTCAAGCTTAATTTATGGGTTTCATGATTTAAGTGTTATTTTTGGGTATACGAGGAATTATCACTTGCTGTATTTAGGTAGAAGAGCTTGCTCCCCCACTTCACTTCTTCTTATAGCCATACGAGTTGATGGCATCAAACTCCTTATCGCACTTGAGCAACAATTCATACCACTGATCGCCATCCACACGCTTCAGCTCCAGTATGCCACCATAGCAGGGGGGCAAGCATTTGGGCGACATGTACTTGTGCAACGAATCACGATCGGTGCCATGGAATATAATGCGACTGCGCAGCTTCTCGCGCAAGAAGGGCTTGAACAGGGCAAAGACCACATTGAAGATTTTAGGCTGATTCACTATGTGAATGGCCTTGATGCGCAGTGGCACGGAATCCTGCAACCAATCCACAATACGCTTGGCAAAGGGTGGAGTGAACTGCCAGGTCTGCTGTAGACTCAAACCATCCATATCAAAGATCACCACAGCGCCATTGATCTGAGTCTCCGGTTCCAACATGGCAGCCTCCAGAAAGATAACCGCTCCTTTGAATACCTCCTCCAGTGTGACCTGTTTGTGCTTCCAGCGTTCTGGTTATAAAAAATAGATTAGCATGAGTATGTAAACATCAACTTCAAGTCATATGTCTACTTACTGCCCAGTTCGAGTAGCAAAATACGACGACCACATTGATCTCTATTCGGAAATACCGTGAGTATGTTATGTTGAAAGATATTGGCTTCCCGGGAAGGCTTTAGATCGTTGTACACATCGGAATGCTTCACTTTAAAGGAATAGTAGCGCTTGATCTGTGGAAGATTAAATTTATATGAGTTCTCTGGGTGAAAAAGTACATTTTGTTTACTAACCAAGTCGCGTGCACTTTCCGGATAATACTTGCAGGGACGCAGAAAACGTATTAGCCACTGTTCATTGTCCTTGGGGCACAGAAGATCAGTTTCCGCTGTGGATATAATTATTAATTAGTTTAATTTTTAACTCGAGCTTTGATTACCTTAAAATTAAGGGGAATATTTGATTGACGCCAGCACTGAGTTAATAATAGTGGCTTATTTAAGTACCTCTAGAAGGCGTGTCAGCATTTGGTTAGACATGTTTGCCATGTCATTACGAAAACCAAATTGCGGGGGCATTGTTTGTCGAGTTTAAGTCGCGTAAATCTCGTGATGAGCAATTTCAATTCAAGTTTTATACAGAAAATGGCTAAAAGCGTTTGCAAAAATTTAATTTTTATTTTTTAAATATGTCTAAAGTGACTTTATGTTTAGCAAAGTCTCCACTTAGTAACTCATTTAAGAACTGACGTGCTGTGCAACTTTTCAACTTTGCTTTTATTTTATGTAGAATCCATTTCTGCGCTAGAATGCTGGAATACAGTCATAACCTAATCAAACAATCAATAGTACAGTTTTTAGCCACAAGTGACTGTAGCCCAGCTTTTGCTACTCAAGCAATTATAGCATTTCGATATAAGAAGGTAGTGTAGAGTCGTGAGATTCTCTATAAAGCAGTATGGAAAATTCTTTGAAAGCAATGGTTTTATTTAAAACCTAACTTTTCTAAGGCAGCTATACTATATAGTCTTCCGATTTCGACCAAACTAGGTGAAATCATGAAAAAGCTAAGAAAGTTTTACGACAGTTCCATTCAAATTAGCTTTCCGACCGACCGTTTCTATGGTAGCTATTCGGCCGGTTCCAACTGTGTGCAGCTTATTTGTACCACAAGACTTTTTAGAAAGATTCGTGAAGATAGCTTTTAAGCTGACGAAGGAAATGGCATAGAGACAGACGGACATATATCAACTCAGCTCGTCATGCTGATGAAGTATATATAAATCATATGTGATCGAAAATGTTTCCTTCTATGCCTTACATCTCGACAATTTTAACTTAACCTCTGTAATATTCAAATCACACTGAACACATCTAACGTACCACATCTTGAGTTTAAATGCTAAATAGCTATTTGATATGCCAACATTTTTAGACTTTTGTTTTTTAAAATTATTGAGCGAGGCAGTGTCTAATAGAAACATGCTACAATCTTGAAACATTTCGGCTAGGATATATAAATAAACAAGATTGAGGAACTACATTAAAAAATATGTTAAGTCGGGGGTGCCCGCTTGCTATAAGCATCGGACGCATTGGTTGTAGCTTTGCGAACAACAACTTCGTATGTGTCTCTCTTCTCTTTCTCTGCCAAGCGAAATGTTGCTTTTGATAATGCTTTTAAATAAAATCAGAAGCAGCAGTACAAGTAAAATCAAAGAACTATTTTAATTAGAATAAAATAGTAACCACTGAAACTTTTGCCAAGTTCAAAATCCAGAGTATTGAAGTAGCTTTCGAAGTCAACTTAAACTATGCCGAACAAATTCAGAGTTTAACTTGAAATTAAAAGCATGTGTGAGCACAAAGGAATGAGAAATACTCGCCTTTGGCCCTCTATAATTATTTTTCTACTCGATGCCAAAGGTAAACAGAGTATTTTAAGTACACAGAAATATAATATAATTTGAATCATTCAACGGATCTAAAAATCATAAATGATGATAATTTTGTATATCCTTTGGATGATTAAAGGGATATTTAAGACATATCAAGTCTACATGGATACGGAAAATCATCCAATGGATATTTTTTGTGTAGACTTTCAACATCAACAACCGAGTCGATGTGTAGTCCTTCTATCAGAGATGTTAAAGAAAAGGAGCTCAACATGTTTGGGACAAAATTTTCTTAGCAGGCAGGTCGATGTTATTTATTTCGAACCGCCAAAAGAAGGTTAAAGATCGAATGAACAAAACAATATTGCTGGGCTGCACCGCTCGCAACGGTCATGGTCAGCACTTCTCACATCTTAAAACAGAATTAGGTATGTACAGAGTATATTATACTTGTGTTTGACCGACTTTCACTCGAAAATTTTCCAAAAATTGTACTGTCAGAAAACCCTCAGAGTATTGGATCGCTGCATCAAATCTCGCTGACCATCTCAGTCGAATTTGATAGTCTTGAAAGTGGACATAAGCTGGATAACAACAATGTTGTTCAATGACAGGTGTAAGTGAAATAAGTCTACTATTATTTATCACATCAAAAGTGGATTGGATATGGTTCTAGCTTGTGGACGAAGAGTGTACAACATCTCGGCTTATGCTCCTGGGCCGGTAAAGTAATTGGTTTTAATTTGGGTTATCTAAGAGTCATTTCATTTCTATCAATCATTTCTACAATATTGTAGAATGTTATTACTACTTAAGATAACTTTCTAGCTGGTCAGGGAAATATTTAAAGATTCTCTTAAAAACGTTTGCATTTCCAATAAAACTTGTATAATTTTAAATTAGATGGAATGTTTCAAAAAAAAACACCACTGATCAATTAAGCTAAGCATCACTTACCCTCCAACAGGCGCTTCAACTCCTGTGCGGCCTCCGTTTGACGTTCGGAAGATTCTCGGAGTTCCTTAATGGCCACCTCTTTGGTAGGAGCCGTGGGATCGCCCAGTTCAAACTGTAGCGTAAAATCGCCCAATTGGATGGAGGGCAACTGATCGATGTCAGACAACATGGTGGGCACTCCTGTAAAATGATTTAAAAAGAAAATAAACAATTATAGTAACTTCTGTGTACTTTGAACTAAGTTGAAACTTGATACCCCCACTCATCAGCCACAATTCTCAAATCAATACTTACTCATTTTGCTGTGATTTTAGTTTTTTGCTTATTTTTAATTGCTTGTAACAAGTATTTGTGAGCTCAGGTATCTGTTTGTTATTTAAACGACAAATTGTGCATTTAGAAGTTGAGTTGTTGAAAGAAATTAATAAGTCGGAACCGGCTGAGATCACTGATCACTGACCTAACCTTCACCTTGACATTCGCAAGTTCGCAAAATAACGGCAGATAATTAATTATTCAAAAATATTGGAAAGAAAACAATGCAATTTGGAGATCAATGATCAAGTTTTCGGAGTCCTTGAACTAAATGCTCATGTTCTTGACTGGTTCCACTTGAATAAGTCAATTCTTGTTTAACTTGTTTCCAATTACAGGCAATTTGAATTTAATTAAAATGGGATTATTTGGTTGGTTCGTGATTAAAGATCTTTTCTTTTTTTTTGTCTTGTTATTTTTTGCACAACTTATGAATTGTAAATGTGTCTCAAAGTATAATTTAAATAGTACACACTAAACTGAAAACTTGTTTTTACGAGTCGCACACCAAAAACGGAAAGATACGCGCGGATGCGTGCAACGAAGCCAAAAGCGCAGATGAAACTGTTGCGACCAAAAGCGCGTTACGGAGATTTTATGCCATAAGCCAAGAATGAAAAAAAAAACTGGAAATTTACTGACTTTGAATTTGGGTTTTTTAAGAGAGTAAGTTTACTTTGAACTTGAGAGTTGACTGGAGAGGGAGACAGAGAGAGAGCACGCGAGCTGGTGCATCACATTGGGAAATGATGGCACTGACAAGCCGGTTTCGTTTTCGGTTTTCTCAGCTGTTGCTGGAATACCCCCTTGAAGACCGTGGTACAGGGTCAGTTAGAAGCCAGTTGATTTGTGTAGAATGTTTAAGAGTTAAGAGGCTTGGTATGTGGCAAGCCCGTGGTGTTGAAAATTGTATCTAATATGAATTGGGAATATTTTTATACCCTTGCAGAGGGTATATTGAAAATGTCCAGATGGTTATAACGCATAGAATTAACCATCGACCGACCACATAAAGTATATATATTCTTGATCAGCATGACGAGCTGAGTCGATATAGCCATGTCCGTCTGTCCGTCTGTTTTTATGCTACCTCGTCCGTCAGTTTTAAAGCTATCGCCACCAAACTTTGCACGAAGTCTTCTGGTCCAAATACGCTGCACATTTGTCGGAACCGGCCGGATCGGATTACTATAACATATAGCTGCCATAGGAACGATCGGTCGAAAAACTAGTTCTAGTGAGAAAAACTTTTTTGTTTTTTATGCAATCGTCTCCAAACTCCGTATTTACTAGTTTTTAATGCTTCTCCATTATTCTGCCAAATTTGGTCGAAATCGGACATCTATATAGTATAGCTGTCATACAAAAGTAGAGTCTGAAAAATAGTCTTATTGGGAAAAACTTGTTTGTTTTCAGTGGATGTGTCCTTTAAATTAGGTAGAAAACGTGCTGCAAGGGTATACAAAATTCGGCCGAGTCGAAGTTAACTTTCCTCTATTTTTTTCCTTTAAAAGCTATTTATTGGTATCTTGAGTAAGGGCTTAATAATAATTAAATATAAGCACTAGCTATTATATATTAAGATTCTAGCACAAAAGTAACTCTGTATACAAAATTTGATTCGATTAAGGTTTTTTTCCAATTCTTTTGGATCCGATCGGGTACCAGGATTTAAGATTTTCGTACTACGATTTTCGTACTACTACGTACACTCAGAAAAATAATGACGTTTTAGATTTAGGTACGTCAGTACATGAATTTATCCCGTTTTTAACTTAAAATTTTAAGATTGTTTTGTACTAAGATTCTTGAAATAAGACTGAAACGAACTTGAAAAAAAAATTGATTGTTAAGTACAGATTGAATATCTTGAACCAAGTACAAAACAGGCTTGAAATTAGTATATTTATAATGTAAGATTGAAAAACTTCAATCAAGTACAGGACAGGCTTGAAGTTTGGTTGACGCGCGCATAAGCAATCGTTCGCCTCTATTCGCTCTGATCTGTG
Source organism: Lordiphosa fenestrarum (assembly GCA_035044985.1). Taxonomy (NCBI): domain Eukaryota; kingdom Metazoa; phylum Arthropoda; class Insecta; order Diptera; family Drosophilidae; genus Lordiphosa; species Lordiphosa fenestrarum. The sequence continues at coordinate 104,098 of JAWNNO010005633.1, forward strand.
CTGCTCGTCTTTTGATTTTTTCGAAGTTCAAGTTTGTTTTGAGCTTAAGCTAGTATATCTTGAACTTATCCAACATTTTTACAGGCTTAAATTAATCCCAAAATGAACTTAATATATCCTCAGAAAATATTATTTTAAGATTTATGAGAATACAAAAAACGAACTTTAAACAAGTTTGTTGTTCGCAGATTTAGGAAATTCGAGCTGAGTCAGCTTTTGAGATCGTTTGCAAAAATTGCAGTTTGAGTAAGCAAAACTTGATTTTCGTTTCTGAGTGTACCAGTATACGTTTTTTTTTTTGGTAATAATATAGCACCAGAAATTGTCAAATTGATATTTTGGGTATCAATTTGATCTTAAGTCATTTGAAACTGAAACTGATACCAGTATACTTTTGGTTTGCTATTTCTATAACACCAGAAGTTGAGAAATTGATATTTTGGGTACCAATTTGATCTTAAGTCAGTTGATTTTGAACGAAAAAGTTTTAATTTGGAACTAATCGTTTTGGCATGTAACAGTAATCCGAAGTTACTTTACTAGAGATAAATTCTGTGGTAGAATATTAGTTAATCTGGTAGGAGACTTCGCCAGACGATACAAATAGTTTTCTAGTATTACGTAATATTATAAATGTGAAAGTTTGTACATTTGTTCCCTAATCACGCAGATATGTCTGAACGAATTAGCTTAAAATGTTGCACACAGATGGTTGATAGCCTGAAATAGTAAGTAGACTAATTAAATTACTTTTAAAATGTCAAAAAATTGCGAATTTCAACAAATTTATTAGAAATTAGAAGTTCAGAAAGTTCTTCGCCAGCGGAGCACAAAAGACTGCAACAGGTAAGCCGTCAAAATAGACAGAAGAGCTGTCAAAACGTCACCACAGGCTAGCAATCGACGTCACAAATTTGCTGAGCCTATTGTGAAACCTCTAACCACTGTGCCTGAGTCTTTTATTTATTTACCCTCTTTAGATGTACGATTATTTTCTTTCAGTATAATTACAACAGTGCAACAATCAATCCTCTCGCCTCTAAGTAATTACCCAGCTTGTGCTTCCTAAGAGATGGTCTCTGACGTACTTCCGACCCTGAAACTTTGTACTCACGGTTCAATGTTGGATCACTTTACTCTCCCAGCCAATTAGTGCTGACACCAGTTCCACGTACATGCAACATACATACTTACTACACATACTTAATATTATTAACACGTTTTCAAAGCAACCCACCCTAAACATGGGCATGGACAACCTGTTTTTTTCGGACAAAATCACGATCACACGTGCATAGACCAAGTTCCATTCATGGTTTATACTCGGACTCACTCTCGTTTTCATTTCGTGTATTTTGGTCTATTTTTAAAAATTGAACTTGGACGCTCAACGGAATGAGCTGAGTGTTCAAAAATTATGCGCGGCTGCAGCAATTGTTGAGAAGTGGGGAAAACAGAGAGTAAATGGTAAAAGACCGCCAGCATTGTCGGCCAGCACGCCCTTCAACGCTGAGCAAATCTTGGCGAAAAAAAAGGTTATGAAAAAAACATGACAATGACAAGGGCAAGTCCGATGTAAAAAGTACTTTGACCTTACATGGCAAATAAAAAACAAGATGATTAAAATCAACAAGCATACATAACATACATACAAGCTACCGTACCTAGGAATATCCAGGTACAGTGGCAACTCGAATAAAAAGTTTTATAGTTTTCTTTTCAGAATAATACTAATAAATATTAACATTCGTAAATATTGCTGTAGAAATGCTAATGAGATGACAGCAAATATTAATAATTGATTTGCTGTAAACGAAGATAAAATGTGCTTGGTAATTCCTAAAATTATCTAAAAAACTAAAAAACGAGAAAGCTAAGCTAACTTCGTCTGTGCCGAAGTTTTTATACCCTTGCAAGTGCTTGCTTAAATATTTTCAAAAAATACTCTTTTACCCATTTTCCGACCGATCGTTCGTATGGGAGCTATATAATATAGTCATCCGATTTGGCCAAAAATTTGTAAAATTATGTGAAAGCATGTGAAACAAAGAATGTTTCGGAATGCTACTATTAAGTACAAAAAAGTTTTTCAAACTAAGACTGTTTTTCAGACCTATCTTTTGTATGGCAGCTATACCATACAGTTGTCCGATTTTAATAAAACTTGGTAGAATTATAAAAAAACATAGACAATCTACGATTACAAAGTTTGGAGACGGTTCCATTAAAAAGAAAAAAGTTTTTCATACTAAAACTAGTTTTCCGACCGATTGTTCCTATGGGAGCTATGAGATATAGTCATCCAATCCGATCGGTTCCGACATATTAGTAACATGCAACAAAAAGAAGACTCTGTGCAAAATTTCAGCTCGATAGCTTTAAAACTGGGAGACTAGTTCGCGTAGAAACAGACCTACAGACGGACGGACAATTCTCAATCGACTCAGCTCGTCACCCTGATCAAGAATATATATATTTTATGGTGTCAGAAATGTACATTTCTATGCGTTGCAAACTTCTGGGCAAAATTATAATATCCTTTGCAAGGGTATAAAAATGATAGACATAAGAAATTTGACCTTCTGCCTAGCGACTGTTATATGGTTGGTTTGGTGCGACTGACTCCTAAAATGGGCAGGAAAGTGAAATAACAAATCTAGAAAAACGTTTAGAACTACTTATAAACTCCACACCCATCATAGTCTCTGTGATGCCTAAATTAATGATTTATAAAGCAGTATTTAGGGACCCGTTTGTGCCATTTGTGCTCCATTTTTATACCCGTTACTCGTAGAGTAAAAAGGGTATACTAAAGTCGTGCAAATGTATGTAACAGGCAGAAGGAAGCATCTCCGATATCATAAAGTATATATATTTTTCATCAGCATCAACAGCCGAGTCGATATAGCCATGTCCGTCTGTCCGTCCGTCCGTCCGTCCGTCTGTATGAACACCTAGATCTCAGAGACTAGAAGAGCTAGAGCAACCAAATTTTAGACGTTAGCTAGTATTGTCTGTAGGCAGATCAAGTTTGTTTCAAATTTTGGCCACGCCCCCTCCCGCCCCCGCAATAAAAAATATTGAATAACTCCCACAATTTTTAAGATATCGAGCTCAGATGTAGTGTAGTCTATGTGGCCAATACCTACAATCTCACAAATTTTCAAAAGGATCGGATAATAAATGGCCGAGTTAAAAAAACGTTGCATACTTATCCGAGCCGCACGAGGTTATTAAACACTAATTGAACTGAGTAACGGATATTTTGAAGTCGGGCAGGGCTGACTTTAACTTACGCTCTCGTTTTTATGTATCTTTGGTACAGAGTACTGATCTCGAAAATCATGTTAAAATATCCAACAAGATACTCAAATTTCATTGTTCGTTTCTCCATTTTACAAAACCCAACTACAGTATTTATCCATAGATTTTATTTTTTTCCGAACTTAGAAAAAACGAGAAAGCCAAGCTAACTTCGTCTGTGCCGAAGTTTTTATACCCTTGCAAGTGATCGCTTAAATATTTTCAAAAAATACTCTTTTTTTCCCATTTTCCGACCGATCGTTCGTATGGGAGCTATATGATATAGTCATCCGATTTGGACAAAAACTTGTAGAATTATGTAAAAGCACGAGAAACAATCAAATACAAAATTGCAGGATGCTACGATTAAAAACAAAAAAGTTTTTTTTAACTAAGACTGTTTTTCATACCTATCTTTTTTATGGCAGCTATACCATATAGTTGTCCGATTTTAATAAAAATTGGTAGGATTATAAAAAAGCATATAAAACCTACGATTACAAAGTTTGGAGACGTTTCCATTGAAAAGAAAAAAGTTTTTCATACTAAAACTAGTTTTCCGACCGATTGTTCCTATGGGAGCTATGAGATATAGTCATCCGATCCGGTCGGTTCCGACATATTAGTAGTGTGCAGCAAAAAGAAGACTCTGTGCAAAATTTCAGCTCGATAGCTTCAAAACTGAGAGACTAGTTCGCGTAGAAACAGACAGACAGACAGACGGACGGACAAAGCTCAATCGACTCAGCTCGTCACCCTGATCAAGAATACATATAGTTTATGGGGTCGGAAATGAATATTTCTGTGCGTTGCAAACTTCTGGGCAAAATTATAATACCCTTTGCAAGGGTATAAAAAGTTGTAGAATTTCGTCTGAGCTCAATCATCAGAAAACTTTCTCACTAATACAGTAAGGCCAACTTGGTGTTGTCTTTTGGTGTCGGTTTTTGCACCTATGCTGCTTTAAAATTCCCAAGCAGTTATAGCCATGCTTAATGAGGAGACAGCTGCTAGCTTGGAGCTGATGATAGAAGCGGCAGGTTCATGTACAGTCTAACAGCTTCCTTGAAGGTGTTTTGTGTATCGCTTTGCCTTACCAACATCTAGGATCAGGTCTGCAAACCTATAACAATTTGAGGGCTTTTGGGTAAGCGTGCTCGAACCAAAGTTTATCAATGGTAAATGTAAGAACATTAAAGATTCGAGGAATTGGTTCGAGCCTTGGATCGGCTAAATCTTTACCAATTTAAAATAGAAATTGGTTTTTTTAACAAGCAAAATATTAAATCGAATTTCATTATTTTTAACAGTAAACTTTGTTTTTTGTAACACTTTTGAGAGCGAGCACATTTCGGATATGGCTTGGTACATCTTTATCCTCTGAAGGTGAAGGCTTATTTAAGTTATGTTTTGTTCAGGGATGCAAACCTAAGCCGCGGGTTCGGTTCGGTTCAGTGGTTCCCAAAGGCATTATTATGAAATATTATGATTTTTTGTAGTAATGTGACTTTTCGAACACTTTTGAAATTGAATTCCTATAATCCCTTTGAATATCTCTAAAATCCTTAGAAGAATTTCTAAAGTTTACTATGTCGGATTTTCGTCTTTAAGTTTCTAAAGGAATGCTCTTCGAAAAGAGAGAATATCAACTAGAAATGAATATGTACCATGCATCTTACCTACCCTATTTATCATATTATATGAGATAATAAGGAATAAGGAATTACCAAATAAAATTAAAAATATTGTCTACTAGAAGGAAAAAATACAGATGGATGACATGTATATGAGGAGTTTGACGGCATCGCTAAATATTTCGAGGGTCGAACGAAATGTATAAAAATTATCTAAGGGAAACGATGAAAATTCCCAAAAAAAATCGTTGGGAAGAGCAAAGCGATTCCCTCTAAAACTCGTTTTATTTGTGGATTTTGGTTCGGTTCAGCATTTCTGAAAGAAAGTTGGTTCGGTTTGCGGTTCGATTCACCAGCTGGAACAAGCGGTTCGGTTTGGTTCAGGACCGGTTGCATTCCTGCTTTTGTTTAGCTTCTTGTTTTTGGGAATCATTTAATAAACTTCGAGGATCTCTAAACATTCTACACCTTTATCTAGAATTGCGAACCCTCTCGCACTTATTCGACCAACTATCAAAAAATTTCTTGGTAGTTGTTTAGACTTTTTGGGGAATATTTTTGGTCAAACCGATCCAAAATATTGGGTACTGAAGAGGTTCAGGTTCAATAATCTTAGCACACTAGGATCGGTTTAAGGTTCGGTTCGTGTGTGAACCGGTTCTCCTTTCCCATTGTTTTTCTTATTTTTGGTACACTACCCAATCGAATTGTAAGCTAAATTTTAATTTTTCCGCCATTTGAAAAAAAAGTCTTTAGTTTATTACACTTAGCAAACCTCTTAACGAGGTTTGTCTGTACCTAAACATGTGCATGCAAATCATATGTATACATGTATATACCTATATATAGGAAATGTTTACATATGCAGATATCGGACAGTCATTTTCTCACCCGAAGCAAAAACCGCTGCCAGAGAAGGGCCCGCTGATGCAGCCTTGGGTAGGCAACTGGCCGCAGCTGCAGTACTCAGCATAGTCATGATGAGGTCGATGAATGCACAAAATCACACAACTAAACTGAGTATTGCGCTGACTCAATCGCACACACACACACACTCGAATGCAAATAATTAATATTATCTTCCACTTCAAATCACAGCCAAATGCATTAGCAGCGGAGCCTCAAGTAGTCCACACGTGGTTAAATGGGTCAATGTCACCGAATTACTGAACTTTGCATAACCGAAATTCGGCCCACGGAAAGGCGGAGAGAAGGAAAGCTCACAAATGTCGCGAGCAATTGCTATGCGTGGACATTGAATTTGAAAGGAGAACAGGGGAAACCAGAGAACTAAACCCCGAGTAGGGTTAGCCACGATACAACAAGAAAGGTAAGGTGGCATCAGTGTGAGTTCTCTGCAAAGTACCTTCACGTTCAGCGCTGCTTGTACTTTTGAAGCGTAAGCTTTTGGCAAAAGTACGCATCACACTGATCCCACCTCACCTCTCTTGTTGCATCATGGGCTTAGCCTAGTGGGAGGCGAGGCAGAACAAAAGAAGCAAACTCACCAACAAATACAAAACGTACTCAAAAGCTCGGCTAATCCAAAATGGCAATGTGGCAATCCTTGTGAGCTTTAAACTGAAGCTCCACACTTATGGTTCTGGTCTAGTTGGGTCTGGTCACGTTTATAAACTGGAAATATAAAGCTACTTGACAAACGATTTTATACTCGGCTTTTCAAGTACGCTTTGTATGTACATAAGTACGCACATATATACATGCAGCAGATCCATCAAGTGAGTCCGGCCCTATAAAGCTAGTGTTTTAGTAGATGATTAAGGCACAAGTTTAAAAGAGCAAGATACAAGTTCATACATTTTTTTTGTGTTTTATTCTGTGTAATTCAGGTTCAAAAGTTTAATCAGGGGAAGTCGAAAGGGCAACTACATTTTGTGGTAGGAACATGGCTGGGGGCTTCAATGTTGCTAACAAAATGTTGCACCAGCTTGTTGAACAATGTTGCTTCTCTGGATACCGGAATATCTAAGCAAATTGAAATAGTTTTAATATAATTGCATGTCTAATTGTACACTACAAAGCACTTTTCAAATTTATGTATACCTTTTGAATGGAATTGAAGTGGAATTCTATTGCCTATAGCTGACAGGTAGTTCACGTTAAGGGGTTTTCCTTATAATATTGGAGCTAAGAATAAAAAGGTTTTAATAGAATAATTTTTCTTCTCTTTTACAATGAATTTATTAGTTGTGGAACCAGGAAATCAATTGTTGTACCCAAGAAAAGGAGGTGTTATGGAAATCGTATAACTTTCTACAAAAAAAATGTGCTTTATGGACCTTCAATTTTACATTTGTATGCAATCTCCCTAGCTTATTTTAGTTTCACCTAGTGAAGTTTTTGCCTGTATGTAGCCTTGTTTGGTAAACAACTAAGGTAATCTGTATCAAACCTTTAAATTTTTACTTAGTATTAAAGGATTTCAGCCGATTTACTACATGAATTTTGTACAACAACCTTTGAACCAAATTTGAATTTGACAAATCTTGTCGAAAGTAAAGACGCGTAAAGCGCATATTTCTCTTGCGTTTCTAATACTCTTAAAACGCCCAGCAAAATGGTTCAATCTGATTTTAATCTGTATTCTTAAATAAGAAATAGTAGTGTCTGATATATATTCAGTAGTGAGTTTTCTCGAAATGACCAGAATTTTTCGGGTTCAAAAATTTTGTAAAAATGTGATTTTCTAGTAAATTTCTTTTATTAAACTTTTACTTGCAATCTTAAGGAAATTTAACTAACCTAATACTCAATTTCATACCTGAAGTAACTGACTAAGAATATAAGGGATGCAAGCCGTTCGGAAACACAGATTGTTTTGTTTCAGTGGTCTAGTGTTCGGATCATAGAATGGTTTATATAGTTAACTAAACAGCGGGTTTTGGTTCGTTTCAAAATTAAAACATAATCATGACTGTTCCTGTTTGCGAATATAAAATTAGCACAGGTCAAATGTTTGTGTGGCTGATTTTAATTAGCATCTTTAAGAGTAAGTTTATCACATGCTTCGACAATTTCTCAAAATTTTCGGCTAGCTAACCACGGGTTAAATTTGTTGTTTGGGATGAACAGCGGTAAAGTCGCTTGGCTTTTTCAACAACAGTTACACCCGATATCGATCAATTCCTCTGGCTGCAGCAGTGTGACCAGACACTGTCAATGTGTTAACAATTTTCTTGCGAAAAGTTTAACAAAATTTGCTTGTGATGAATAAAATGCAGTCTCAGTGGAAGCTTCGAGCATAGCACTTCGTTCGGAGGCTGGTTCCGGTTTTAAAAAGAATTGTTGAAGTAAAAGGAATTGGAGAAGAAAGAAAAAAGAATTGTTAAACAATGGTCAATGACCAATCTATGAACAGTAATCACAACCAAAGAAGTGTAAATTACTCGTTATTGTCGGGAGCAATATCGTGTTAATTTGAGTAAAACATTTTAAGTTTTCCACGCGCCTACACGTGCATGACCATTTGACCATTGACCACACAAATCCAAATAATTTAATTAAAACTTCAATTTTCTCCAATCGTACTGGATCAATTTGATTGAAACTCATCATGAATACTAATTAAGGCCTTCTTAATGGCTGGGACTACCGTGCATGTCGGTCCAGGCTCAAAAGTTAGCGTCGAATATCGATATCACTGCAACTTGGCTAGTTCTCCGCACTACTTCCGGATGGGGAACCAGCGCACAGGGCTTATCAGTAGTGAACCCTTGCCAAGGTGTGCCCACTGTTAAGCGAATTACTCGAAAACGTATGGATTAATTTTGATCAGATTTTGAGGAAATGTTCTTGAATATGTGCCTTTTTAGCTGACATACTGTGCATGTCGGTCCACTCTGTGAGCGGAGCAATTAAGAAGGTTTTGACAACTTGATTTTTTTGCTCGATTTTGTATGGCAGAATTGTGAGGTTGGTTCACTGTTAAGCGAATTGCTCGAAAACGTATGGATTAATTTTGATCAAATTTTTAGGATATGTTCTTGAATATGTGTCCTTTAAGCTGTTATACCGTGCATGTCGGTCCAGACTCTGTGAGCGGAGATCTGACCGATAATGTGAGAGGGTGATTTTTCAACTTCAGTTTTTTAACACCTGCAATGCATAGATTCGCCCACAAGATAATTTAAACAAAAGCTTATGAAATTCTTAACAATTTTGCATTTAAAGTTTTTTAATTTGATTGCTTAATAAGGTAGAAATTCAAAAACAAAAAATGCTTCAGTGTTCCACACTCCATCGTTTCAAATTCGACGCTATCTCATCGACGCTATTTTGACGGACATAACAAAATTTGCTTGTAATGAATAAAATGCAATAGCGGGGACACTTTATTTTACCTACACGGCTTAACAAATGACAACTAGCTCCAAAGAGAATGCAGCTCCATCAAAGGTTTGATCCCAGACAACTATGCTTGATTCCTGTAAACAATACATAAAATCGCTTGTAAAGTAAAATTTTAATGTTGACTTTGTCAACTGTAATCGTTGAGCAAAGAGCAAAGACAAATTTTAAGTTCAATCGGTTCCTCTCTCTCAGTGTAAATAGTAAATATCTTCACCTTGTATTACAAATCCACGTTTCATCATCTCATGCCCTATCACCGATCGGGAAAGAAAACCACACTTAACACAAAGCCAATCTCTTTCTTCCCCAGTTTGTCACTTGCTTGTATTAAATCTGAGATTGAGCCCCCCTTTACGACTCGCCGTGTTAGTTGTCCCAAAGAACCATAAATTGGCAGCGCCCTTCTGTTTCCTCCCGACATCGATCAAAGTCCAAGTATCCAGAGCAACCATAGGTCGAAAAAAGATGAAGAACGCAAGCGGAATTAAGAAAGGAGCACCTAACAAGAGGGTAGTGAGCTCAGAATCTAAGTCAAGTCCATCTTCTATAGCCTCACAAGCCGCCGAGAAGCGAATGTCGACGCCTTTGCAGACGAATACTACCAGGATATAACCGAAGGCGGCACAGGGGCCTTTAAGAAAACAGGACGGCAGGCCCATAAATATGATTTCCCTCCTCCACTTGGGGGGCAAGTCTTGAATGACAGGGAGAATGCAGGTCTGGATGCTGCTACAAATACTCCAACTTGGAAGCCGTGTGCATGTCCTCCTTCCAATAAACAGTATGCGGCTACAATGTGTCCTACCTTTGTGAGAGACTCCATCGAGGCTACCCATCCTCAAACTCGAGTGGAGCACGATCTTCAACGGTATGCTGATGATTATGCTCCTGTTGCGATGGCCGTCTTGTTTGGAGAGCTCATTCGGCACCAAGGACAGAAATGTTATGAGTACTACCACGAGGTATTCCAGCAATCCGTTCGGATGCTCTCCGATCAACTCTTTCACCCTTAGATCTGTCGTTAAGATAAATGTGGATGATATCAAGGGATAGGCTGGATCTCTCACGGATAATCTTCAGTCTGTATTAGGGGTATATGCCCAGATGACTGAACTGAACCTAACCCTCCAGTCAGCCGTCAATGATATTATAGGAACAGCCAAAAACAGAATACCATCTTGGGAAAAGTGGCAAACAAGCTATAGTGTTTGGATGCCGAGACCAATAAAGCGCCTCTGCCTTCTTTGAGCAAGGTGAATTATCAAGGTCTTTCCACAGTACCCAAGTGCTCCGATAAGGACGTATGGTCCGTCACATATGGATTGAACGGACTCACCATAACAACGACTTGGAATCAGGGTACCATAACCTCTACCGCCAAGAAGGGTTCTCGCGCCATCAATCCGGTTGAGATCACCTTCTTGCAGAAAGTAAAGAAATATGAACGAGAGGAAATCAAGAAAATAAATGACAACCAATACTTCGCTATACCTAAGGTAGGTAGGTAGGTTTTGAAGATCATCAAACGAATGTAATATTGTGATTTTTTTTAAAAATCTAGTACCACCCCTGAATTTTTGTCAAATGCTTTTATCATTTCCATCACAAGCCTTTTTGGACCATTATCTAGACAAGTTAAGTAATTAGGTCTCTGCTTATAGTTTTTGCTTTATTTATTCGATTGTGTGCCTCTTTGATTTCCATTTCCTTTACGCGGAGGTGAAAAATTCGTTAATGCATAAACATTTTATTGCAGCACTTTTTAAAAAAAACATCTATCCATCCACCGATATAGCGGCTAAAATTTGAATGGAACGGACACAGCAAGAGACCCTCAAATTTGGCCACCCTGCCGTTCACTTTGACTAAACGGACATTGAGAAATTGGGCCTTAACCTGACTGATCTTTGCTATATTTTATCTTCCCGCTTAAACATAAATATATTGTCGATAAACTAAGCCAAGCCGAACCGATTTTTATTTGTATTTTGTAGAAACACTGGTTTGATTTGCGGCTTGGTTTACAAGCACAAGTTAGCGCTTTGGTACGCGCTTCCCTTTAAAAAGTAGCCTCTATGCATCAAAACAATGCTCGTCTTTGGGTTCTTGATCGCGAAACACTGTTCATGGAAATTTCATTACCAATCAGTCGGGTTAATTGGCCATCATCAAGTGGATTACCAATCAAGCGAATATCGTGCTAAAGGCGAGGCCAGACCGAAAAGAGCACGTCAAAGTCGTCGCCGACTCCGCGACTATGTTGTAGTCGCCGACTCCGACTCCGACTCACGGCGTCGGCCGTGGCCAAGTTGATACCCAAGCCTGTGGTCGTCATGATGACAGTTTATTTCGATTTTCGTGGTGTGGTGCACAATGAATTCCTTCCATCCGGCCAAACTGTTAATAAGGAATATTATTTGAGCGTTATGCGTCGTTTGCGTGAAGCAATTCGTCTAAAAAGACCAGAATTATGAGACACTTCAGAGAACTTCAGTTTTCATACCCTGTCCCCATTAAAAATGGGAAAAGGGGTATCTTGAAGTTGTGCGAAAGTATGTAACAGGAAGAAGGAAACTTTTTCGACCCTGTAAAGATATATATATTCTTGGTCAGCATCAATAGCCATGTCCGTCTGTCTGTATGCAGGCTTCGATCTCAGAGACTATAAGAGAAACACAATTTTTGCATGAAGTTAGGTGTATACCGTATGCAGATCATGTCTGTTTCCGATTTGGAAAATTCGCACAATTTCGTTGAACTGAGAACAGGCCTGAAGACAGAGTGTTCCCTGCATGATTTTAAATTATTGTTTGTTTATAAAGCGCCATTAACTAAAAAGAAATGCCGGCAGGCTATTCAAGTCTACATCATCATACATACATCATGGCAATAGATTGAATTGTTAACAGTGAATCTTAATTTTGAGAGCAAAGTTTTGATGACCGACGAGGCTTATTTCACTCTTTGTGGCGCCTGCAAGAAGAAAAATCGCCGCTCTGCCACAAATACCGCAGCCAAGAAGTAAGAAAACTATTTATTTGTAATCGACAGACTTTATCTTGTTTGTTTCCGATATTAATGAAACTTTCAAGTGTCATCTCTTTTTTTGTGTTGTAAACTTTGAACTACATTAGAAATGACACTTTTACTCATTTTGTAGATTTTTCCGCAGTGTATTTAGTTGGTCTTTAGCACATTCATTTTAGATTCACTTGAGAAAATTGAACAATTTTGCTAATCTCTTTTGAACCGCACTTTTACATGTGTAACGTAATTAGACTTGAACTTTTGAACGCTTCAAAGTATAACTAGTTTAAAGCTCGGCATAATCACCAGTCTAACAGCCGCCACACATATAGCTACATTGATAAATATATACTTAAGTCTGTGTGCTTAATATGTATATATAAAACTTGTTGTTTAATTACCAATCTAAGCGCGCGCACAGTAATAACTCTAAATAAATAATTATAACGCTATATGGCGAATCCGAACGACTTGCGTGTTCACGTCCAAATGTTCAACTGACGAAAATGCAGACTCATTTGCCTTTTAGTCTCTTTTTTGTGTGTTTTCTTGTTGTTGTTGTTCAAGCACTAGCAATTAATTAAGTATTGTGAAATGTATTTCAATTTCCATTTACTTTGCGCCCATTCCTTGCGTGACTGTCAGTCAGTCAGGCAGTCACCTTCATTCAAGCTACGTCAGCTTTTAAAGTCCAATGGGAACTCGCTGCGTCTGACAACTGTTGAAGCAATAATGCCATAAACTTCCAATTTCCAATTATATACACAGATTTGTATTTGTATTTAAATGGCTTACACTCTATGACAGTTTTAGGAGTAGGAGTACATCTTAGGTGGCAATAATATCAATAGAACAGCACTTTTCTTAATCCAAAAACTACTAAATCTAATTCCATTTCATTGTATTGTCCAAGTATAAAACGTAACTAAACCAATAGATATACGAGTATGTGTGTGTGTGTGTGTGTGTGTGTGTGTGTAATGTGGTAAGTGTAATATGCAAATTGTTGCTAGATATTGCTTAAGCCGTAAAGCGTTGCTAGTATTATATCAAGTGTTACACATGTATTATATATTTAAGCTTAGGACTAGTACACAGATCGGCTAATATGTTTAACGATATTCAATGCTAAAGTCTTTTTTGCTAGCTGCTTACTTTCTTATTAAGTACAGATCCAATCTAAGAAGAGAAAAGTTCGATATATACAATAAACAGAACTAAGTACTAAGACGGCTCAGGGGGGGTGTCAGTGTACAAAATGTGAGTAAAAATACAATAAATTTTCTTCCAGTTCGAAGTGAGTATCAGAATTAACTGTTCGGTTAAGCAAAACCGCCCCGGAATTTGGACTGTTTCGATTCAGCTTAGATTTTTCAAGACACTGTTCGGTTTAGCCCTTAAACTTTCTTACAGGAATCAAAACTGAAACGATTTATCGGTCGTCTATTTAGGACTATAGCAGCATTTCGGCTTAGAATAGATTATGGCATATATATTTTCTGTATATAATGGAAAAGGGGTCATCTGATAAGTTGCTTGGCAGCTTTCTAAGTTGTTTAAAAAGCCAATACAAATGCCTTGACTGAAACCGTAACTCGATACGGCTTTACTTACTGCCATTTAAGATACAAATTTAAGCCCTTCGCTTTAAATTCTTTAATTAAATTCCTAGAAATAATCTAAATAACCTCAAAGTACCAGTTCTACACAGGAATGGTCTTCTTAACCCAAGCATAGCGATAAATAGGCACATTATTAATATCAACCATCGCCATTGCTCAATTCAGAGTATTTTTGGCTGATGAAAATAGAGAAATTTACAAATAATTCTTACTTTAGTTAAGCATTTTCCCATCAGGAAAGACGTTAATCAAATGATCCGAACCGTTGTCTTTTTCGGTATGTGGTTCGGTACAATCCGACAACAGTTCGCTTCTTGTTTCGATTTATAAGAAAGAAATAGTTGATCCATACAGTTTACATTTGTGTTGTACATCGAAGCCCTACCCTACCCAAAATGCGCAAAGAATGAACAAACTTTAAACGCAATCATGGTACCTATCATCAAAAAAAAAGGATATTTAACCGGTTTGAGGCCGGTAACCGAAATAAAAATAAATTACCATATCCGAAACAATTTGGTTTTAATGATCGTAACCGAAAACGCTATTTCTGTCGGTTTTATTCCCTAATTTCAAGACATACAAACCTGTATAAATGTCAAGCCCGAACGGAGATATAGTTAAAAACCTCTGCGCTGAGAAAGACCTAACTAGAAATGTCTTGGTTGTAGACTGTATTATAAAACTCTCTAAAGTTTTCAAGCAATTTCATGCGGAATATAAAATACATCCTTCAAAAGTACCTACATTTAAACTTAATTGGTCTATCTTTGAATTGACAAACTTATAAATAAGTCCTAATTTTTGACACATTCTGATTTTTGTAGTAAATCGTCAGAATTCAATTAACTCTTCATAGGTTCTTCAATGCCGTGTCATAACATTATAAAAGTTTTAACATAAAAAGATTCAAACGTCTATGGGTGTTATTGCAATGGGTGTTATTGCAAGCACCCTATAAGACCACTTAGCTGCCCAACAAAAAACAAGACTAGAATGTATTTTCCCTTGAGTTAGGATTGGAGTAAGGATTATGCCTCTAAGCTAAGTATAACAAAATTTGTTAGAACTCAAAAGGTAATATTATTAAGTGTTAAGCAAAAAGCCTTTACTGCAGGTTCAGCACGAACGAATATCATTTATAAGAGTAATTAATATCAAAGTGGAGCTAGCAGCGTACATAAAATAATCTACCGAAAATTAAGCAAAATGGGTGCCGCAAATACTCACAGCATGCGAAAGTTTCAGTCAGGATTCAGCACATTAGAGAAAAGTTATTGCATTAAATTGAATCCAAGGTTTAGATGAGGTTTCATCACAAGTATAGAAAACATCGGAAATGGTAGAAGAATTTAAAATAAAAGAGCGGCCTTGTCATCAAAAGCAAAGACAAATATATCTGAGAGGTAGTTAATGGCTTCAATTGATAATTAATCGCAATTCCACAAGCAAAGCCTATTAAAAGTGAAAACAGGAAAGCGACGATATAGGTTAGAGCCGACTGCTAAATTTGAAGCTCGATTTTAAGCTATAATTTTAACTAAAAAACGAAGTATTAAAACATAAATATTTGGCTTTAAGCAGCGCAAAGGGCTAAGACCGAGCTTTTCTCTTAATTTCTTGGGTTGTGTGCTTCTTATTTTAGCATAAGATAAAGGGACCTACAGTTTAACGCCGAATCCGAACGGAGAAGTTTAAGAAACTTTTCCATCGCTGGCTATTTCAAAGTTGCCGCCTATAGATAGTGAAGCTGATCAGGTGTGTCCCGAGGCGGGATCGAATCGACGACCTCTTGCGCAGCAGGAGTTTTCTTCATAGATGCATGAAACCACGTTTTAAAATAATGTTGGAAATTTCAATAATCAATAATAATGTTAAGTAGTCCATCAAAGTAACCTGCAACCTGCTCATTTGAATCTGTGAAGACCAAATTTGATTTTAGTTTCGAGTTAACACAAAAGCACTATCCCTATATGAGAGCTCGATCATTCTGTTTCCTATGTGGTAATCCTTTTGGGATCTTCCCCTGAGCCAACTTAATTCTGTTTCTAATTCTTTTCCGATTTCTGCGCAATCATTTTGGTCGTATTTTTTCATACATAAACTTCTGCAAATGCTTATTATCCGGTTGCATTAACTTCTTTTTAGTAAATTCGAACTGGGCTAAGGCAAATTCATATAATTCATTTTCCATTTGCCAGATTTTTGTTTTCTGTATAGTTTTGATGGTTGAATCGCTAGGCGGTAATTTGGACGAGGTGACACGTAAATGAGATTTGTTAGAGTTTTGATAATGCTCACGAAAGCCATGGAAGATTCTGTCAGCAAAAAAAAAGAATGTAGTCAAAGAGTTCGATATTTCTTAAACACTCACCTGGGCACCGATCTTTCCAGCAGATCTACAAATTCGTACATTTGCTCAGTGACACCGACTAGAAAGTATTCATTAACCAGATTACGTTTGGCCTGGTTTAAGGCCCATTCACTGCCGGGTTCCCAGCACTCGGCAGCATGGCCACAAAAGAAGGGTATCTGTAGCCACATATTTCTGGGATCACAGTCGGGTTGTTTCTGGACCACACACTCGTCGAACGTCTAGGCAATGTGTAAGATAATCGAATCAAAGGTCAAGCAAAAGATTAGGTGTACTCACAATTTTATTGCCCGCCTTTTTGCGTACTAAATTCGGTCGATAGTTATCACCAAAGCGGAGGAAGTAATAGTATGAAACAAGTCTGTCCAGAGGCTTACGCACTACATTTATATAGATGGGTTTGTGCGCAATTTGAAATCTGTAATACATCCAAAGTTTATATTAGGAACTGCGGTCTGATTTTCGGAGTTCATCAATTACTTGGAGAAATCCAAAAATGCCATATGCCCATGATAGAGCGCCGGCTTCATTTCATGCCATTTCGTCACGTTGCGTACAAATGAGATTTGATTTGGCAACGAAAGAACATGCATGTTGGCTGTCACATTAATATGCAGGACGTGATATTTGTTTAGCTTGCACAGATCATAGGCAATATTCACGAAACTGGTTGAGCCCGTCTTTGGCACACGGTTGTAAAGCACCACTAATTGCTCTTCATAGTCGAATGATGTATGTGTGGGTGACACAGCTGGCGCCGCCACCGGCGATTGTTCCACAGCGGCAGCAGGTCTTACGGCTGTGGCAAAAGTGTAAAATAAATAAGGACTTTATAATATAGACCAACAATACCACCATTTTCCATTCCCGACCAGAGCAGCCAGAGCAGAGATGTAAGCAAGCAGAGAGCTATCACTATGACCAATCGAAGACGCAGGACGGACAACATTCTGAGCAGTTTTCTATGCATATTCTATGCAAGACATTTTGCAGCAACTAAACATGTTAACAAATTTTGTTGGCGTATTTCTGCCAGTGTTGGGCAAGGTAAGAAGTCAGCTGTGGATGTTGCCGAGTGGATGTTGCCGAGGGGATGTTGCCGAGGGGATGTTGCCGAGGGGATGTTGCCGAGGGGATGTTGCCGAGGGGATGTTGCCGAGGGGACTTGGATGTACTGGGATCAGGGTTCGTAAAATGCACAAATGATATTTTTCAGTCATGATAATTAACATCAATGAAAATAATTTTTATTTTCACACGTGTAAATAACATTTTTTTTCAGAAGAAAAAAATTATTTTTTTCATGAAACTAACACAAACATTTTTCACACGCATGATTCTATCACGCGTGAGAGAAATTTTTGCAGCCATCTGTAAAAAAAAAATGCGAGCAAATTTTTTTCACAAAATTTCTCACACGCGTGTAAAAAATTTTCAGAATATTTTTTACACTGCATTGGTGTTGGTGTGTATATGAGAGTCGGCTGTGTGTCGTATTCTCGTGCGCGGCTGCGGCTGCGGCTCGGCCAACGACTCTGATTGGTCAGAACGCAGCCGATCGCAATTTTTATGGCCCTCAGGCACAGGCACTCGCGTCTTAAAATTTTCCACCCCCGTTTGTCAGCTCAGTGTGCCTGGCCGAGCCAGTGGGATATACAGCGGAACACATTCACAAAGTGTCATCATCCCGGATGTTGCGCGACGTATTCAATGTCCAGCCAGGCATACCAACTGTTGCAGAGGATCCGCCGATTTAGTTTAATTTGAATCTTAACTGAAATTTAATTTTGTTCATTCATCAGTGTTCGCAAGTATCGATAACTTTGTATCGAATCTTTGCAACACTGTCTAACTTGCAACCCTCTAATTAAGTCAGTCGAAATATGAGATGAAACGAAGCGTACGTATGGACGGAAAATTGTGTTCAAAACTAACTGTTAATTTTCTAGGAAATAAAACATTACACCATTACACCTCACCCGAACTAACTCATACCCCTTTTATCAACGATATCGCACGGGTTATTTGGCGGAGATTGGAGGGTTAATTTCGTATAGGATTCTCGGCTCAACACCAACTGAAGACCAAAATTGAATTAGCTCAGTCGATACCCAAATCCAGCTCTCACTTACGTCTCAAACTTCTAGTGGATGGCAAAGAGCGCAGCTTGTTTAAAATGCTGCTGCATTAAATGAAACTTCCAAGCTGGGATGCTGCAAGTGTTTCATAGCCTGCAAAAAGAAAAAAAAGATTGTTTTGAGAAATTCATTAACCAGATAATATATACTCACCCAATGCCATGGAGTACAGTGACTTAAATTCGCAAATGTATAGGGGCAATTCCACAGAAAGGTCCACCGCGGCCAAAAAACTAAAACTTCTCAAAAATGGTTTTTTTTAACAGAGTTACATTAAGAAATGTTCAAATTTATGAAATTTGAAAGAATTTTGCATTTATCTATGACCGATTTCAAAATATTCGAACACAAAGTCGCGCAGGCGCACCCTTTGTTGTTATAATGTTTTTAGTTCATGTTTTGTTTTGATTATAACTTTTAAACCAGAGGCACTATTCTTTGACTTTTAATTTCTAAGATCATTTAGACAATGCAAAAAATCGAAAAAAACGCAAAGGGAAATATGCGATAACTACAAACGGTAATATATGTAGTTGCATTATCGCTTTCAGCAATGTCCCGTGCGCGACCGAAAAACAACATTTCTTATCAGAACATCTAAACTACTTGCCCGAAACGCATCAAATTTTTTTTGCAAACAGAGTTTGAGTGTGCAATCAACGTGTACAAATATTTCAGAAATTTAGAAAGATTTGTATTTTTGGTGAATATTTAAAGTTTTTCCCGTGCGCGACCGTAAGTATATTAAATTTTTTTTTTTTTTTGTTCACTTTGTTGTTTTCTTAAATATATAAATACATATGTTTTAAATTATTTTAATGTAGATGAGCAAAAGTAATAGCCAAAAAAGAAGAGAAACTTGCAAACGGTGGAGAGATAAGTTGAAGGAAGACCCAGTAATCTGGGAAAGCAGTAAGTTAAAGAACAACACAAGAATGCGGAACACAAGGCGAAAATATAAAGCATCGACGAATGGTAATAATGAAGTTGTGGAAAATAGGAGGAAGCTTGAGCGCATGAGAAAGAGACTATATCGACAAAAGCTAGCAGAAAAAAGAGAAAAAGAAAAACAAGATGCTATAATCTACAATGGTCCTTACAGTTGCAAGCAAACATTGGGAAAAGCTTCACGAAAAGTTGAGGTTGCTCTACCAAAAGACTTAGATAAGAAAGTAAAAGTACTTGAAATTTTGTTAAACAAATATAAAGATAGCTCAAAACCAAAAACTACGGAGACTAATTGCAAAACGATACTGCCAGACAGCTTAGATAGTTTAATAACAGATTTTTATATAAGCGATAATATTAGTGTCCAGTCCTCAGGAAAAAAGGACACACTTCTGATAGCAGGCGATGTAGTTGCTAAACGTTTTATGCTGATGACAGTTTCCGAAGCATTTGAGCTCTTTAAAAAAGAAAATCCAAACAAAAAAATTAGTAAATCCTATTTTTTTAAGATGAGGCCACGGCATGTTCAGTTAATTAATAAAACGCCACATAATATGTGTGTTTGTATGTACCACGCTAACTTCGGCTATTTACTAGAAGGCTGTGCTAAAATTATGCCATCTTTTACCAGTAATTCCGAAAGCTTTCTCAAAACTGTTTGCTGCAATATTCTTAGTGAAAATTGCATGACAAGCAATTGCCAAAAATGCTTAAGCGATTTGAAATACCAACTTATTCCACTATCATATTTAAATAATATGAATGATGAAGTAAGTTGGCAGAGTTGGCGCAAAATTAATAACACCATGGCCCTTTCCAAAACTGATGGAACTCTATCCGATATGATTGTTGATCTTGAAATGGCTTTACCATCTTTCAAAACTCATTTTTTTATCAAAAGAGCCCAGCAAAGATATTTTGATGAAACCAAAGCAAATCCAAAATCAAATGAATTGGCGATTCAAATTGATTTTGCAGAAAATTACAGGCTCACAAGTCAAAATGAGAAACAAAGTGCTCATTTTAGCTATCGGCAGGTGAGCATTTTTACTTGTGTAGCATGGCTGGCAGGAGCTAAAAAGTCGTTTGCTGTCATAAGTGATAAGCTAACGCACAATAAGCAGGACGTTTTTGTTTTTTTGATAAGGATTTTAAAAGAAATTCGTTCATCATATGGGAGCTTATCAAAAATATTTATTTTTTCCGATGGAAGCTGTTCGCAGTTTAAAAATAAATTTATAGTATCAAGCCTTGTAGATATAGTACAATTATTAGAATGTCCTACATTGGCGCGGAATTTTTTCGCTAGCGCACATGGAAAAGGAGCTGTTGATGGAGTTGGAGCAGTAGTAAAACGAAAAGCTTGGCAAGTGACTAAAGGAGTATTGTTTTACCGGATGCATTTTCTTTCTATCAGTGTGCACTACAACATATTAAAGGCATAAACATATTATATATGTCAACAGGAGATATCGAAAATTCCATTTTTAAATTTAGTTTAAACGAAAAATGGAAAGAGGTTAAAAGTATACCGGGCATATCAAAATTCCACTTTTTCTCATCCAGTTATAATGAGGTGAAAGCAGCAAGAACCGCTTATTCTAAGCAAGAAACCATTCTATGTAAATAGGAACTTTGTAAATATTAAAATGATTACCAATATATTAATTTCTTGTTATTGTATTATATAAATTTATTATAATTTTATATTTCTTTATACATTTGAATGGATATCCTTTGAATTAAAAAAAGCACAAATATCTAAATACTTATTAAGTTTCCTGTTATGTGAAAATGAATAAAATCATATTTTTTGTTAATTAAAAACATTTTTACTATATGTTTTGTTAATATTTAGCTACAGCAACCATAAAAATAACAAAAAAAAATAAAAATAAAAAAGTGATAAAAAATGTCCCGTGCGCGATGTCCCGTGCGAATCTACTTCAAATTGAATTTTCAAAAAAATTCAAGTCATTTCGGAAAAAGCTCATAGCCATTTTTAAGAGGCATCTGTGTACAACAGTTTAAAATTAGTTGCATTAAAATATTGCCTCTTGATTCGCAGAATTTGGCATTTGAACTGGTCGACCTAAAAAGTCACTTCCGTTTTTTGTCCCGTGCGAATCACTTGAATTTTGCTAATAACTTAATAATGAAAAATTGCCCACAATCAATCTTTGCACCAATGAAAGAACTAATAAAAAGCTATATATTAAGATTTTCATCCGAAAAAAAAGTCCTTTCCTTCCTAACGTTTTTTTACTTTGAATGCGTACGAATGTCCCGTGCGCGACTTTGGAATTGCCCATAGGCTGATTACGTCCAGGTAATTTATCATCTCGAACAATTTCAGCGAAACAGTTGGATAGTACATAGCAGCCAATAGTAATGAGGCAACGTGCGGATTGCGAAGTGAGTAATTCGTAAGTGGCATCGGTGGTGGCCCTCCCCACCCACCACGGGGGGAAAAAAAACGTGAAAAAACCCCAAAACATACAAACAAAGGAAAATACTAACTATCTGTATACTCTTTGTCAAATAAAGAGTACATGTAAACAATCCCTAACCCCATTGTTTTAATTTTGCTATTTTCTCCATTGTATTGGCTAAATAGGTTTGTCGGTGTATGGGCCTGGATCGCACTAATGAAGTTTTCTAGACAGTCATTTGAAACATTGTGGAACGAATAAAAGTTGTCGTCATTGACTTCACAGAAAAATGTTTCCATGACCTTTTGCATACCCTCAATCAATGGAATGCTTCTACATCTTAAGGCCAGATCTTCCGTTTCGTCCAATAACGACTTGAATTTGGACAACTCCTCCCTAAAATCTAGGCGAGTGAATCGTCTATTTTTCATGTTACTAAGGGTGTTGGCCATTTCGGGAAAGCCGCACTCCCTGAGGCCCTTACACACATGAGTAATATCTGGAAGCAGTTGTACCTTAGCGGAAGGTATTTTAATATTGTAGTACCGATCAGATACAATGGCCAAAAGTCTATCTATTTTTGGGGTGTTGAACAGAATGTCGTGCAAATATTTATATACAACCCTGCGCTCTACTCTGCTATCTTCCGGCATCTTTTTTAACAGGCTCGAGGGAGTGCTTAGGGTATCCCAAATTTCGACGGCGACCACCTGGCATCCGAACCCAGTCTTCGGCATGGCTTCCGGGTTTTTAATTTCAAAGAGCGCCATCAGAAGGTAACGGATATGATTTTTAGTGCCTGTTTGATTGAAAAACCCATCATCTAAGCACAATGCATAAAACCGATCCGCACTCATGTCCATTAGTGGCTGTCTGTTGAAGTAAGACCCGGGACATGTCACATCGTGGGAAAGCATGATCCTAAAAAATTGATGTGTAGGTTGGTAATAAGGAAATGTATGATAGTGTATACAGTTAAGACAGACTCACCACTCAGCAACCTTCTCGGCGAAATGATCGAAGCAGGGTCAGCCACCTCCTTCGAAAGAAATGCCGGGAAGTCGATAGCAGCTCCATGTCCATCTCTAATATTTAGAAGATGCTCCTTTGCGATTTTGATGACCGATGTTAACGAGGTTTCCATTTTTTGAGCAACTGTCAGAAAGTATAACTGGCTTGTTTCCATCCCTCGAGTTAGATGATAGCACAAAACTTTGTTGAGCTTACATCTCGCAACAACTTCTTTTTCAAATGTAATTCCATACTCTTGGCACATAAGGTGCTGAAGTAGCATTGGAGGAAACTCTTCTTCTTTATCCGCTTGCTTCGATTTCCTTTGAATTCTTAAATATGAATCGTTCTTTTTGTGTTGTTGACTGCTGAAATGTATCTCAAGCTCACTGCTGTCCGCAAATGTGTCTATGCATATCTGGCATGGAATTTTGCCGGACTCCAAATCTTCGTAGTAATCTAGTCTTTTTTTGTGAGAATTTAGCCCTAAATTGATTTTATGATTTCTTTTCAAAACCACACTTCTGCACTCACATCTGATGCTATTTTTTGTGAGTACTTTATTTTCTGGATCTGTCAACCACCACGCTTCATCCAGAACACCAACATCCATTTCATCGTCCATATCATTATCGTCCATATCATTATCGTCATCCAAATCATAGGCAATTTCATAAGCTCGTCTAAACAGGGAAAGATCGTCCGCTTTATCCTTATCCAGCTGCTTTTTTTCCGCCTCTTTCTCAGTGAGAATCCTTAGCACCTTCTCGGCTATGGAGCTGGGCTGCGACTGCTCATATGTGACTGCGGCACAGGCCAACAGATTCTTCAAATTCTCCGGACTATAACTGCTGTCGTTAGGGGAGGTTGGCTCAAACACATTGCGGTCCGCAGCTTGAGCTCCTCGTAGGTGACCACCTGAACCAGTTCGGGCAAGGGTAAGACCGGGGCAAATTGGGCTGGCGTGTTGGTGGGTGGTGGTGCTTGCAAGATTTGCTCTTGCAATTCATCAAAGTCCAAAATTTCGTTTTGAATCGATTTGCGCAGCATTTTGACACCTCCTTGCATGCGCACCGACTTAACACCTCCTTGATCCTTCTTGCCAAGTGAAGTGTCTTTCACAATGGCCTTGGGCTGAGCCTCCAACATGGCTGCCGTGGCTGGAACCGTGGGCAGACTCTGAATGGCCATAGCCCCCGCGTCGGATTTTTTCTCTATACAAAATGGTTTTTTAATATATATGATATATGATATTATATACTTACTATTATACTTACTATGTTTGGCAGTATTATTGTGGGCATATAAATTAGAAACTGACGCAAGGCCAATCGCGCACACATCACATCGATGTGGCTTTGCGCCGGTGTGCGTCCTCGTGTGTACATCGAGGTCGGAGGCACCCATAACCACCCATAACTGCACCCCGGGTATGCACAATAATGATTACACTTGATTTTATCCATGAATTCACAAGCAAATAATACATGCAAAAGAAAGATAATAAAGCTCAATCCATAAAGCAAAGAAATGCCCTGCTTGGCAAGTGCTGCCCATCGTTCGATGTTTATCGGAGGCTTAGAGTCGAAGCTGGCAGCGCAACACATGGCAAGCTATTAGGGTTGTGCAAATATGTAAAAAATATCTTATCGATGATTATCATTTTTTTAAAATATCATTAGGTTTTTGCAATATTTATCACCAAAATATATAGATATATCTGATATTTTTGATATTTTTATATTTCAGTATAAAAATCTTAATCCCCTTAAAATAACATTAACTTTAAATGCATTATAATTTTTTTGAGCTTTTTATTATTTAAAAATAAAACAATAAACTTTTTTACTAGTTTAAGTAAGTCATTTCATTTTTTAAACAACGAAAAAGTTAAATTGGTAACATGATTTTAGCTCCAAAATTCTTTGTTTTATATGAATATTTCGATATAAATATTTTTGGCTCCCTCTAGCGCCAAAGTGAATGCGTGTAAAATAATTCAAATAAATACAATAATAAATATGATTTATTTATGATAAATTTGAAAATGGAGTTGCATAGATAGTTGATGGCCATAGTGTTAAAAATTTCAAATAAGTATTTAAAAATGGGTTTGTTGTTTAAACATCCACTCGGCAACATCCACTCGGCAACATTTTGCAGCAACTAAACATGTTGTTAACAAATTTTTGTTGGAGTATTTCTGCCACAGTGTTGGGCAAGGTAAGAAGTCAGCTGTGGGTTTAACTATCGATAGGCAATATCTAGAGATGAGCGAAAGAGCTTTCTTCTCGATGTCGCAGCGCTGCCACCCATTGATATTTCTTATCTATGTCAGCTGGGGCAAAAAGTAAGTGTACGCGCGTAATGCAAGGTTTTTCGTTTGCGAGTAATAATAAAATACGTGTAATAAAAAATAATAATTAGTATTAAGCATACCTGTTAAATAATAATTATTAATTGTAGTCATTATTAATTAGATTATTTTTGTTTAAAAGTTGAATTAATGATTAAATTGCGATTATTTTCGGTTTCACACAATTATTTAATGATTACGATTACAAATAATCAAAAAATAATGGAAAATTACCATAAATTATTAAAAATAATTGAAAATAATGGAAAATAATCGTTTTAATATTTTCCATTATTTTCCATTAATTTCCATTATTTCGACTATTTGAGACTATTTTGAGAGAATCAAATTATTTTCAACATCACATTTAATAACAACAATGTTTCTGTACGAGATTGGCTTACAACATATTAACAAGAACGTATTAAATATTACATGTTTTCACATTAAACAAACAATTATAAGTCTTTGAAAGCTCACTTAATGACCATTTTGAATAATATATGTAGATTATGTCGGCATAACCACAGATTGCTGGACGTCAAGGGCCACAGAAGGATATATTACAGTAACCTGTCATTTTATAAATAACAATTTTGAACTACAGTCGGCAGTTTTGTCTACACAGAAACTTTTAACATCCACAAATCATACTGCAAAGAACATAGCAGAAACATTGCTTAGTAACATGACAGAGTGGAACGTACACAATAAAGTTGTAACTGTAGTAACTGATAAAGACGCAACTATAAAGAAAGCATGCGAGTTGCTAAGTTTAAATCACTTACCATGCTGTTCCCACTGGCTTAACTTACTCGTACAGGATGCTTTAAAATTGACTTGTCTCAAAGGCATATTGACCAAGTGCAAGCGCATAGTCGCATACTTCAAGTCAAGCGCAATAGCTAATGCGAAGCTTAAGCAGTCACAGGACGTTGAAAGCCCCTTAGGGCTAATCCAAGAGGTTCCAACTAGGTGGAACAGCGCATTTTTGCAATGATGAAGCGCATCATTACACTTAATGATTCTATTTCTAAAGTGCTGCTAAATTTGCCTAAGGCTCCACAACCCTTTTCAGCTGATGAAATTATCCTTCTAACAGAGCTAATGGAACTGCTAAAGCCTTTTAACGACGCTACTGAGCAAATTTCCGCAAATAAGACAGCAACCATTTCACTAATAATACCGATGGTTAGCGAGCTGCACCAAAATCTAGACCAAATGCGTCCTAAAATAAAGTCTTCCATTGTCTTGGAAGCACACAACCTAATGATGCGTCGACTGCCAGAGAGATTTGCTTTGTACGAACAGAAGTCACTTCCGAGACTCGCAACTTTGCTTGACCCTCGCTTTAAAAAGGATGGCTTCTTAGATGCCTCGAATGCAGAAGAAGCAACAGAAGCTCTGGAAAGCGAAATTTTCGGCTATTTGTCCTGCATCGCACTGGAGCAACCAACACCACCCGAAGCTACCAAACCAACTCGCTTTACATTTATGCAGTCGAAAATATCAGCCAAAGCCACTACAAAAAAGTCTGATGCAATAATTATGCTAAGGCAATATCTGATGCATCTGAGGAGGTCGATCCTATACAATATTGGAAGGTAAATGCAAATTGGATCTTTGAATTTATAGTAAAACAAATTTTGATTTTAGAATAACGACGAAGAAGTCTTTAGAAAATTGTGCAAACGATACCTGTGTGTGCCAGCCACGTCGTGTGATTCAGAACGTGTGTTCAGCAAAGCAGGTCAACTCATTTCTGACCGCAGATGCTCCCTCAAATCAGTCATAGTAAATAAGCTTTTGTTCCTAAACAAAAAAATGTCAATGTAATTGTTGGATCTCATTAAAAACACAAATATGGTGTTGTTAATCTTCTTGTATTAGTATTACTTTTACGGAACAAAAACTTCGATGTTTTTTTTTTCCAAACATCGTAAACATCGATGGTTGCGAACATCGACTTTTTCCCAGCTCTAATATTTATAAAATGACAGGTTACTGTAATATATCCTTCTGTGGCCCTTGACGTCCAGCAATCTGTGGTTATGCTGACATAATCTACATATATTATTCAAAATGGTCATTAAGTGAGCTTTCAAAGACTTATAATTGTTTGTTTAATGTGAAAACATGTAATATTTAATACGTTCTTGTTAATATGTTGTAAGCCAATCTCGTACAGAAACATTGTTGTTATTAAATGTGATGTTGAAAATAATTTGTTTCTCTCAAAATAGTCTCAAATAGTCGAAATAATGGAAATTAATGGAAAACAATGGAAAATAATGGAAAATATTAAAACGATTATTTTCCATTATTTACATTATTTTCAATTATTTTTAATAATTTATGGTAATTTTCCATTATTTTTTGATTAT
The DNA here is from genome assembly GCA_035044985.1 of Lordiphosa fenestrarum. Lineage (NCBI taxonomy): Eukaryota > Metazoa > Arthropoda > Insecta > Diptera > Drosophilidae > Lordiphosa > Lordiphosa fenestrarum. The sequence continues at coordinate 131,698 of JAWNNO010005633.1, forward strand.
TTGTAATCGTAATCATTAAATAATCATACATTTTTCACCAGCAAACTATATAATCACTACGACTATTTTCCAAAAATAATTTAATTGATTAGTAATTCTAATGGCAACTTAACAGGTATGGTATTAAGAAAGTTCCAAATCTTCTTCTCGACTTGATTAGCATTATGCTGTGCAAGCCAGCCAAACAGTGAAGTGAGTGAACAGAGAAAGGAATAGAGGGCAACTCCTGGTTTCCTTGTTAAGTTACAGAGCAGACACCAATGAATATGGACGAATCGTTTGTCAAACAACCACAATTACAAAGAATGAAATAGAATAAAACAGTGGTTATGGCCGAATGCTGCGTCATTGTAAATGTAGGTAATTCAGTATCTAGTGATGGGCGCATCTATAACCAGGGATGGGATATACTGCACTTAAACACTTTTCGATATAAGGTGAGTCATATAGCAGTACCGTAAATGTATGCATTTTGCTTCAGGGTAGTGTAAACCATCATAGATTTTATTTCGATATATTTCTTTGGCAGAAATTATGTGTTAGGGTGTTAAAAACCTCATCTGAAAGTTTAAAGTCATAGGAGAGGATTTTACCAATAAACTTGGCCTAGAGATTATAGTTTAAAATAACAAATAGTTTGGTAAATTATAAGCGTCATTCTCAACAAAAATCAAGCCGAGCTTTTTAACCAATTCTTACAAACTTAACGAAAATTATTGACAATTTCTGTCGATGTCCAAAATGTTATGAACCTAGGCTGTAACCAAATCCTTAAGATCAACAAGAAACCTTTTGGCGAACCTTAGACTTTATGATGCGGTCTAACCCCGGAACGAAAAACCAATGTAACCAATTTTCTTAACTTTAAACAAAATCTGAAAATAAATAAAATTAATGTTTCCACAAGAGGCGTCTTGGAGCGGATAGAGTTTTTTTCACCATAAAATTGTTTGCTTGTTTCCTATGCGTCAATACGGAAGTAATCTTTACCTTTTGAAACTGGTGTTTTCAAATTCTGCGGAAGTGGTCTTTACCTTTGGGTTTGGGGCGAAGCAAAGCACGACACCTGGTACCTGTTAGTAATTCCGAAAATAAGGTTTTAAACATTTTCTGTGAATAAATAGAAAAGTGGTTTTGTTTACACTTAAATTCTACTCCGCCCTTGGGTAGGAGTTTAAATTAATTAATCTTTTATTCGTTTTTATTAAGACATGCATATTTGGTACTTTAAATAATAAATATTTGTTAGACAACGATACTTACAATCACAAAAGGTGCCAATTGTCTTTGATATTAGTCCATAAAGATACATATAGGTTATCGAAAAGTTACCCGGATCTTGTTATACATACATATGTACTTGTTGTGTTGTGGTGCGTCTCTAAAGAGACGTTAAGTAAAGAAGAACTAGAACTAGATTATTAAAGACGACAACAGTCCTGAGCTCAAGATGCCGCCGTCTAGCCTCTAGGAGGGGTATTCGAATTTTATGGATGCTTCAATGCTTATTTCTTTTTATACAAATGAGATTTAATGAATTGGACCCGCCCTTAGCCGACGGCAGTCTTAAGCTCAGTCTATTCGGATTTGGTGCCAGACCTCCAAGCTTGGCCTATACATAATTCGCCTCGACAGGCGCTGGCTGAATTGAGCCATTTCGCGACGAGGAGGATAAGGAGGCTTTATCCTGTTTATCGAATTTCAAAAATATATCCTCCAGCGTACACTCATTCAGCGAATAATCCTCAACAATATGTCTCAGTCGGTCGCCCAAATAACATTCAGTAGTTTCGAATACGTTCGACCAGAGTATATGCTCTTGAGTGCTGACAAAATAGGTGAGGGTGCCAGCATGATTTTCACGCAATTCCAAACCCTGAAACTGGGATTTCAAGGTGCTGGTGATGGTGGCCACATTCGCTTCCGTTTCAGTGTCAATTTTCATTTTTAATTTAATGGTAAAGCCGCTGAGACGCTTCAGGGCGCAAATATTATTGAGACATTTGAATTTGCCTTTGGCCATAATGGCCAGGCGATTGCACAGCTCTTCGCACTCATCCATGCTGGGAAAGAGCGGAAAAATGTTTAGTTTTAGAACTAGAATCGTCATGTTTCAAACACCTACCTATGAGACGTTAGCACTACAGTGCGATCCAGGCTCTGGAAATCCTTGATACAATTCCACAAAAATCTTCTCGACATAGGATCCACCCCAGTCGTCGGCTCATCGAGTAACACCAGTGACGGAGCCCCGATCATCGCCATGGCAGCCAGCAGTTTTCGCTTTGTGCCTCCCGAATAGTGGCGCACTTGCAGGTTGCGATATTTGTTCAAATGCATCCTATCCAGCCAATAGTCCACATTCTCTTCCACACTATCTGCTCCGCCTTGACAGATTGTCAATCCTCTTAGCAGTCCCATATAGTACAGACATTGTTCAGCAGTCATGAACTTATTCAGGGCATCATACTGGGGACAATAGCCAAAACTATGTCGGTAAGCCACCTCATCCTTGCGTATATCAATGCCGTCGATTCGTATGCTCCCACCGTCCAGTGTGGAATTGGCGGCTATCATTTGGAATGTACTCGTCTTGCCGGCACCATTTACGCCCAGTAGTCCAAAGCATTCTCCACGAGCCGCCGCAAAACTTACGCCATCCACAGCCAGATTGCCACCATATTTCTTACGAAGATTTTCCACAATCAGCGGGCATTCAGCACTGCTGTTCTGTGTCATTAGATCTTTGACACGCTCGGCTTCTTTGACACAATCATCTATGGCTTCTGGTGTACTAGTACCCACTCTGGATGAACTTGGAGACGGCTTGACGGGTAGAGTGCAGCTACGGAATCGCACAAAATCTTGCAATAGTTTGCGATGATATTGATTTTCCAAGACCACCGTAAAGAATAGCATGGCCAGGGCACATACCACCACAGCGTAGACAAAGAACAAATCGGTGGAGATTAATTCAATGGGCTTTTTACCTCCGGGACGTCGGTGGGCAATAAAATTCTCATTGATGATGCGCAGTTGATGATTTAAGTTGAAGTCGGGCAGAAAGCAGAGAAATGTTATTTTGGTCTCATGCAGCTTCATGGCCTGCAGATTGCTGGATGTAATCAGCGGCGCAATAGCTAGGGAAGAAACACACAATTGTTAACTGGATGCGATGGACGGTTCGCTTCTTTGGAAGCAAATAATTGGCATTCGCCAAAACGTCAAAAATCCTCCTTGCCTTGAACACTTACCCGAAACAATGAGCATCAGCAGCAAGTAGGTGGATATTGTGGATATGGATTTAAAATTATTCGCCAGACAGTACAAAATGGGCAAATAACTGCAGCCATAGAAGAAAATGCTGGTCACAATCAGCTTCAGTTCGACCGCGGAATACAGTTCAGCTGGCATTAGAGCCAGCTGCACCAAGTACAAGAGCAGGCAAAGTATTAGAAGCATCAGTATGTCAAATACAAAAGTGGCCATCCAATAGGTATAACGTGACATGGCCTGAAGTTGACGAAATCCATTGGCATGCTCCCGGAATGGCAATGAGATGTAGTAAAACATATAGAAGAACATTCCCACGGACACAATCACTGCATAATATTCCAAGCGATTGACACTTATGTCGCTCACAAATCGTCGTATGGGCAAATAGGTAGTATCGATATCTGTCTCTGGGTTATTCAATTTCAGCATAGTCCCATCTATAAGATTAATTAGTTCCACTGAACTATGATAGCGGTTGCCAGCATAAAATATATGCAAGGTGGGTGTGATTCCAGTGCCCTGTTCCCCCGCATACATATCTATGCAGCCCACAACTTCCTCTAGGAAATCCGCCAAATTGTCACTTTGCAGCTGGAGAAGTTCTATGGGATAAATAAATTGAATAACGTTTTGAGATTGGTGAGCTAGATTACCTACCGTTTTTGACATTGTTATTGCCTCTTAGAGTCAAGGTCCTGGTCGCAAGGCCACTCAATTCAATCTGTTGACGCAATTGTAGCTCGATTTCAGCATGATGTCCCGTAGGATTGTAGATATAAATCACACCAGTCTTCATTTGGCTAAGTTTTAGGGGCAGTGCCGCCTCATTGGTTACCACGGACATGGCATGCACCAGAAACAGAGCTCCACACACACAAGCCAAGGCCAGGATATGCTGTAAAAGAAATCAGATTAATCCAGAAATATACAAAAGCTGACTTTCTTTTCAAGGAGCTTACCATAATCAAAGCATAGAACCATTCATTCTGCACAAACGTTTTCTTCTTATAAAATACGGCCAACCAGAGTTTCCAATCATTTGGTTGCATATGTTTGCTGGGTAAACGCTTGTAGGGAGCAGTCAACAAAGGAGCGTCATTGCGGGAACCATCTGGCGTGTCCACCTGATCTGCCTCACCAGCACAACTGTAAATCATACCCAGTCATTATTAAGTTGAACAATAAAGTAATGAGAAAACAACTCACTTTAGAAATACATCCTCTAGAGAAGTGTCTGTTATGGATATAGTCTCTATATCCAATTGTTTAGCATTGGCTTCCAATTTTCGCAACATCTCTGGGAAGTTCATCATATATTCATATGGCAGACATATATACACCGTCGGCTTCACCACATTCTAAAAGCGAAGTATAGATTAGATTGGGATTTATCAAAAAAGCAAATCATATTTGTAGGCTTACAATGACACATGCACTGGGTATGTGGTGATGTATTAACTGCATTATCTCTTCTTGACGGAAATTAAAATCGCATATCTCCAGTTTTAAACGATAGCCACGATTCGATTTTCGCTTCAATTGCAGGGGAGAGCCACTGCAACGCAATCCTCCATTGGCCAGTATACAAATAGTGTCACCCAAAACTTCCGCCTCTTCCATATAATGAGTGGTAACCAAAATTGCCCGTTCCTTACGCAAATTCAATAGAATGTCCCACAGTTCACGGCGTGATTCGATATCCAGGCCGGAGGAGGGTTCGTCTAGAATCACAATTCTGTAAGTAAAGAACAGAGTTAGTACAAAATAGAAGAATTTGATCTTTTACATGTGTTTTCAACTGTTTTCTTTTTGCAAAAATGTTTGCTGTTTTTGCGGAAGTGAAAATTGGAAAAATGGAATGGGGTTTGCTATGCTCTTGCTTTCAAACAAAGGTCTTTTCGACATTTTATCTTTCGCAAATATTTTGCGCTTTTAGGTCTCAAAATGTTTGAGAAAGAGAAAATTGGGAAAATGAATCGAAATCTATACTAAACACAAAGAAGATCACTTAGCATATTCCCTCTTAAAATGATATCACAATCGTCCATTTTTCATTTTCATTTTCGCAAAAGTTTTTCGGGTTGGTTCTCTACAAAATTATTCAATTAATCTAACAACCACTCTTTCTTACAAAGGTTCTGCTTAATCACTTTTAAAATGGGAAACAGTTCTCATCGATTCATAATCATGGGATAAAACGTGGGTATGGGTATCACTTTAACTCTGAATAAAAAGGATCAGTCAGAACATGCTATTGACAAAGGCAACACCATCAACGGCGAGTGTTTAAGAAACCAAGTCGAAGAACATTGTCACCAACTATTGAAAAATAAAGTTTTGTTTCACCAGTTCCACAATTTTAGCGTACATAAACGATATGTTAGCTATAGAACATGGTACAGAAAAGGTGTAACCAGCTACAAATTCTATTTCTACATAAATATCAACTAACTTGGTATTCCCGGCAATGGCAATGCCCAACGATAGACGTCTCTTCATGCCTCCGGATAAGTTTTTGCCAAATTCCTTAGCCTTCTCATGTAGGTTTAGCTTTTTTAATGTATGCTCAGCCCAGTCTTTCGCCTCTAAACTATTCGCACCACGCAACTGGGCAAAGAACTCCAAATGCTGCTGACAAGTCATGTAGCTCATGAAAACACTATGCTGAGGACAGAAACCAATCAGATGACGATAAGAGGCCACATCACGTTCACTGCACACCATGATTTTGCCCGAATCTTTGGGCACGAGACCTGAAAAACCACATAAAAGGAATCAGTATGGGTAAGTTTTATAACTGACAATGCTTACCCATTATCATGTTCATCATGGTGGTTTTGCCGGCACCATTGTGACCCAATAACACCGTAATCTCCTTATTATTGATGGTCATATTCAGATTGTCCGAAATAAGCGTTTCGCGTTTACTTGTCTTGAATTTTTTGCACAGATCTGATATGATAATGGCATGCGTGCCACGGGGAGCAGTCGTATACTCGTTGCGTTGTCGTTTTTTATAGGTATTAGGCTGAAAACCAAATGGAAATTAGTAATTGGAGGTATAGAATTTTGAATAGAAGTGAAACTTACGTTCAGGAAAAAGAGGAATGGTCGCTTTAGGCCGCCTGGGCCGGGAAATACACAAACCAAATAATTGTATAGCAGGGCATAGAAAAAGGTCTGAAAAATCAGCACACCATAGACGCATATAATAAGACTGGAATCGTCTTTGATAGGTCGCCAAAGATCTGAACCGCTAAAGTGACGATCTGTAAGCAAGAGTGTGAGAGTTAGAATGCAAGAAAGAGCTGTTCGATTCTTACGTTTATTGGAGAATGTCTGGAATATATCTAAGCCCTCCATGAAGGTATTGGTGCTGAAGAAAACAAAGGCCATAGAAGTGGCCCAACTGCGTACAAAACTAAAAACATAGGGAATGATAAGCAGGACCAGACCACCGATTTTGGCATAGAAAACTGAAAAGATACGAGACAAGGTTGATTAATAAATCTTTATAAACTAACAACTAAATTATAAACTGTTCACACTGAGTGGTTAAGTCTACTGAAAAAGTAATAAGGGAAGATAAGTAGGTTTGTAAGACCTTGGTCAGTGTGAACAGTAACCATACCACTTAATTCTTACCTGAGTGAAAGCATACCGAAATCAAATATGCATACGACATGGCAGCCACGGTATATAGTAAATACAACAATACTATATAAATCAAGGAAGTTGTTCCCAATGCCTTGTATACCGTTACTAAAATCATGACTATTGTCAAAAATATGACATAGTATACGAATCGTATCAGAAAGAATGTCAGTCCATTGAGAAAGCTCATCGGCGTAACCAGGTTTAGAAATTCCTTCAACCCATTCTGTTTCTCCTCCACAAAGGGAACCACAAATGTACTCAACAGCAGCACACTAAGCAATATGCTAAACAAAGTTCCAAAGTGTATCAAACGATAGCTATCCCCAATGCTCACTTCCAAATTTGGCATGGGACTAAGAAGTATTTCATAATTGATATTCAATCCTTGATATTTAACATATTGACGATCCAGAGTGTGTTGCAGTGTAAGGAAACCCTCGCGTATATATTCATCATCATCTGGAAGAACAGAAGGGAAGAAAAAGTTCAGTGTGCTCAGAACAGCAAACTTCTCTATGTGACTCACTTTTCTGATGATTAATCTCATCGTCATTTACATAGCGTTTTTTGGGCGAGGTGCGCATTTTATTGGAACTCAGACTGTATGCAAAGTGACCAGAGGAGCCAATCTCGGGCAGCTGTTGAAAATTAATTGCAAAACAACTGCCCAAACATTGCTGTTCCATATCCAGTTGCATATCGGAGCTGCTATTGTAAACGCGAAAGCCTGGAACAACAAAAGAAAGATTAAGAGAGGCGGCGATGAGATTTAATACTTAATAAGTGGACAATATAAAGAAAAGTTAACTTTAGCAGACCAAAGAAATGTTCCGGTTTTTACTTTAGTGTTTTCGAATTTGTGAAATGTTGCATTTTCTGATAAACTATTAATGTAAATTGCATTTATCCTTAAAATTGTGCCTAATTATACTCTGTACCGTAGGTACATAGAGTATATTAAGTTTGTGCAAAAGTTTGTAACAGCCAGAAGGAAGCATATATTCTTGATCAGCATAAACAGCCGAGTCGATATAGCCATGTCCGTCTGTCTGTCCGTATGAACGCACAAATCTCAGAGATGGTAAGAGATAGAGGCCCCCACAATATGAAAAAAAGTCATATCTCCCACAGATAGATCGTTCGTTCCTTCTGGACATATTTAGTAATCGGGATAACTTATCGATCCGCCAAAGGAATGGTGAAGATCGGATGAACGGTTGTCGAGTTATGATCAAAAGACTGTTCGCTGCTGCAGCGCAATAGCAGCGCTGCTTTCAGCTGCTACTGCAGCATCAAAATTTATGCTGAGTGAATAAATTCGTTGGTACATAGTATCGGGTTTGACCGACTCTCTTTCTTGTTTCATTATGACGGACTCAATATAAAAGGTTTAAAGCCGATCTATTGCATACATTTTATATAGCAACCACTTGAAAACCGAAACATTGAACTAGGAAACACAATTTAATAATGAATGAAATATCTATGAAAGCACGAAACAATCATTTGGATCAATCTCTTTACAATTTTATAGTGAATCGATTTATTCGATCGACTTTAAACTTCGATCCCTATACTAGAATCTGTAAGCTTTGTACTCAGACAAAGTATATCTAGACCTAGTTGTGGGGATGGCTCAAATTGCGGGTCTCGGTGGTTTTATGTTGTTTTGCTGCATCCATTGTTGAGCCCACTTAACTGGTGTAGGTGTCGGAAAAATTGCAAGCTTTTTTTTGACTTCTTCCCAGCTAAACTCAATCAGCTGATTAGCCAGTCAAGGTTGCGGCGCCACTATTTTTACGTTGGGTATGAGCGAAAGCATTTAGTTTGTCTAAAAACTGGCCCAGCTAAGAGGCCAGTCGACAGTTTTAGCAATCCTGTTTAGCTGCCCTTTTTTTTATACGGAGTGGACACTCAGCTAAATCGATTTTTTGTCTGAGTACTATGCTCAACAAAGGATTTTTCATGCGGAAAGCTATAAGATGTATTCTCCCTTGTCAGATATTTCAAAAAATTTTCTCAAATGAGATATAAGACAAGTCGAGTTCTAGTCTATCTGAGAAATACTTAGAAGCTGCATGAGACGTTGGCTATCTTAGTTCTCTTATTAGAAAATACTGAATGATTTTACACCCATTAAGATTCTTTCTTTTGCATTCTAGTTCTAAGAATCATAAAGTATCAAAATAAAACAAAAACAAAATTTAACCAATTATAGAAAGCACCTTTTTGCAAACTAACAGATATATTTTTGATTTATTGTTTTATGTACAAACACATTTTCTTCTTCCTTTTCATACTGTTTGTAATTTTTTCTAAGCAAGGCCGAGTTTATCTTCGTTTAACTGAATTTTCCCAATTTCTTTTTCGAAATGTAGAATATGTTTAAGTTCTTCTTTATAAAATGTCACGCACCTTTATACGTCGATGGTCCATTAACATTTACTGAAATTTGCTAACAAAATGAATAAAGCCATTTGAAGCATATTAAACATTAGGCGTATAGTATAAATAATTTCCATTGTGATAAGCTGTCGTTGATATATATTCTAAAAAAAACACCCTTGTGGGTTCTATACATATTTTCATTTTATCATTTTAAATTGTTGTGACCGCAATTCTATTCTCGCAATTGTTTCTCGCCTTCCCTCCACTATTCAACACATTGGTTTTGGCGGCAGTTTAAAACAGAAACATGCACACATATTACATACCCCAAACCAAATTTGAATTTAAAAATAACTCTGAATGTGATACTTATGATATGTGATCAATTTTGTAGTGAATTTCGTACATGCAACAGAGCTTATACAAGCTCTAGAGATTAAAAAGAGAAAAAAATCCCTTTGTAAAGCTACTTACGTTCCGTTGTGATCTGCAATTCCTGTCGCAGCAGATCCATGAATGATTCCACATTGTTCGTATTGGGCGCATAGTAGATCAAATCAAAATCGTTTGCGGGAAAGTACAACTCCTTCAGCGCGGCCTAAATGAAAGAAAGATGTTAAGTTTATCAGATTTTCGGTCATGGGGGGAATTTGTTAAGATAAGTAATATAAATATATATCGAATGCCAAATGAGCATTGTAAACATTTATAGTTGACACGATAAGCCGGGCGCTAAAGACTGATTTGGATTCGTATCCTGATGTGGCGCCTACTGGCGCCACCTTACAACACTGTTTTTAGATGTAAACATTGAATTGGGGGCCAGCCGCCTGCTGACTACGTCCATTGGCTATTCCATTGTAATCTCGGCATACACACGCAACCACACACATACATACTTATGTTTGGTTGTATGGAATGCACGTAGCAGGCATTATCTCTGAGCCTTTGTTTACATTCAATTCACACTCACAGACTTTGGTACTCACATAATCTCTTGGTTCAAACTCCTCCAACTGATATTTCACTGGCTTAATAGTCCAATGCAGATAGCCCCAGAGTACACACGACCAGCCGAGTAATATTAAAAGCAGGGGCAGCCAATGACATCGTAAATAGAGCAAGTTCTTTCGCACAAACACAAAAAACAACGGGCTGCAACTGCATGCCATTGTTGTTGTTCAACTTTCTCCTGAAGTTGACAATATTTTAATTAATTGTATTCATTTCACAGTATTTGGTTCACACAAATTGGCTCTCTTCAGGCGTGGTTTATCAGTATCAGTCACAAGCTAGTTGTGGGTTTTTGCTTTGCTTTCCCCGAACAACAAAAAGTATCGAAAACTATCGCTGCAGTGTTGGCACTTTCCCCTGCAGTTTCATTATCCCTCTGACCAATGCACACGCAAGGGAGGATTATTAATGATTAAAAATACTTGTACAATGAAAATATAAAACTGCTGGGAATAATTAAATTCACATATTTATTTTCTTTGTTATGGTCTGCCAGACAGATGTTCCTTCCACAAAGTGCATGTTACGTGGCTATCGATAACATTTACATGAAGATGTGTGAGTGAGTTAGTAACAAAACAGTCAACACTAACATGAGAGAGAAGCGATATGTATTGATAAAGAATCCGAAGTCGGGGATTCCCATGTTAAAACGAATGAAGAAGATTAACTTTAAAAAAATAGAGGAAAGTTAACTTCGGCTCGGCCGAAGTTTGTATACCCTTCAGCACGCTTTTCTAATTAATGTCCACTGAAAACAATCAAGTTCTTCTCACAAAGACTACTTTTCTGACTCTACTTTTCTATGACAACCATACAATATAGATGTCTTATTTCAACCAAACTTGGTGGAATCATGGGAAAGCGTAGTTAACTAAGAAATGCAAAGTATGGAGGCGTTTGCTATGAAAGCAAAAACTTTTTCTCGCTAAAACTAGTTTTTCGACCGATCATTCCTATGGCAGCTATATGCTATAGTCATCCGATCCGGCCGGTTTTGATACTTGTGCAGCGTATTTGTACTACAAGACTTCGTGCAAAGTTTCGTCGCGATAGCCCTCCTACTGACGGAGAAAGCCGTATGAAACAGACGGACGGACAGACGGAAATGACTATATCGACTCAGCTTGTTATGCTTATCAAGAATATATATACTTTATGGGGTCGAAAATGCTTCCTTATATGCGTTACAGACATCTGGACAATTTCAATATACTTTCTGAAAGGGTATAAAAAACTACCTTGTTCATATGTACAGTAAAATCACTAAATGCCAACATATGATATACATCTACTTTTTGTTTTACACAATTGTTGTTCTTTTCGTGCCTGCTCTCGATCGATTAACTATTTTTTTATACTTTATGGTGCAATAATTTTTGATGTTTCCCGCACTGGCTGCCTTACAAATGTAAGTTGAAATGATTATTTTGGACCACTCGGATGGCTCGTGATTTTGTATTTTTTTCCATCTCAAACAAATGTCTCAATATGTCACATCTCTACTGAAACCAGCGCTCTGTTAATCTTAACATGGCTCTGCTGTAGGTTAAAAACAAACAACATGAGCAGCGGCTCACAATTATTTCCCATAAATTTAAACAAACTTACGGACAAGGAGCGCCATCAATATATCCTCAATCATTATGTGCTCAATAACCAGGCGGCAAAAGATAGCCACAAACATAAACGTGATATCGATGTGATACGAGAAAATCATCGTTTTCTCTGGCAGGATGAGGAGGAAGTGGACACCAGTTCGTTGACCTGGGAGCAGCGATTGTCATTGCGCTACTACAGAAAACTGTTTAAGGAGTATTGTATAGCCGACCTGTCACGCTATAAGGATAATAAAATAGCTTTGCGTTGGCGCACAGAGCAGGAGGTGGTCAGTGGGATTGGCCAGTTTCAGTGCGGGAGCCGGCATTGTGGAGAGAGAAATGATTTACGCACTTGGGAGGTGAATTTCAAGTACATCGAACAGGGAGCGGCCTTAAATGCTTTGGTTAAGGTAGGTATTCACAGTTGGACAGTCGGTGACCAAAGTTAAACTAACAAACACATGTGTTCTTTTTTTTAAAGGTTCGTCTGTGTCCTGGGCATACGGAGCAACTTAACTATCGCACCAAGAAAAAGGAACTCAAGCGACAAAGACGTCGTGACAAAGAAGATCGCAAGTCGGAGAGAAAACAAAAGAGACGCAAATTGGAGCTGGACACAGAAAGCGAAGGCGAGAAGGTGGACGAGGCCGAAGAGCAGGTGGAAAATCAGCAAGGCCCAACAGCTAATCCCGCAGCCGATGACCAAATCTGGCTTAAACAGCCCGATCTCAGCCAGGAGCAACCCTCCAGGGAACAAGAGTTCGAACGCTACTTGGAAGATTTATTATTGTAATCATTAAAAAATACATAGCACATCAATTTTTGTATTACAAATGTGGGCAACACCTGTGATCTTTTTCGCTCTTTTTTCTCTTTAGAGTTACTGGCCGTTTTACCTTATCAACTATGATCTCCATGTATTATTTACACACATAAAACAAATTTACAAAAATGTTAAAATTTAGAAGAAAACCCAACACCAGAAAAAAAATATAATTAAATTGGATACATTATGTATTAAGGCCTGTGTGTGTTACAAATATTTCAAGATTAGCTTATACGTAGGCAATTTATCGTGATTTGCTTGCTTCTACTAGTTTACAATTTCACTAGGAAATCAAAAGTATTCAGAAACAATCGTTCTCGTTAATCATATTTCTGATTTCAAAGTGAAAGGTTTTATTTAATTAATTAGGTTTTCATTTGTTCGATTCACTGTAGCTACATATATTTAATATTTCTAATCTATAAGGCGGAAAAGGTTTGGTTAAAGAATGTCTTTCAAACATTTGTATTTAATTGTTTGGGTCTCAGCGACCTGTAATTAGTATGATAAGAAATAGTTGTTGGACGGCTCAATGTTGCAGTTGATGGAGTTGGGAACATAAAGCTCATATATTGCTTTTTTTACTTGGTCGAATAGTTCAATAGTTTCATTCAGGTTCGAACTTTTAGGTGAAGTTATTTCTCACCTTCTAACTCAGATTTTGCTCAGTTATTTGTAGGTTTATTTAAGGGATAGTTCTATATAGAAGATGAGAAATCGTCCCATTCAACTATGTGCTAGCAGTTCTTGTACAGTATCTAGTATAAGCCCAATTTAAGAACTATTTGATTTCAGATTTGGGATATTTAACCCTAGCACATTGCAGATTACGAATTTCAGAGACGAGACTTTTGAACGGGTCATAGCTTAACATTATTTTCAGTTGTTTGTAATTTTCTGCTCTAAAAATTAACATATTGCTTATATGATGGGAAGTTTACTAACATTTTTTATCATGTGAATATCCAGGAATAGGGGAACTATTGTAAGTTAAGAAATCCCCAAATCCTATTAACCATTTCTGCTCGGTATTTTTGTGTTCCCCAAATTGTACCATAAAAACCGAACTAAACCAGTATTTTCTTGAAGATTCGGTTGACGGACGATTTGATTTCAATCTTAAAGAAGTTTTTAACTTTAAAAAATCTGAACATTTCTTGATATTAAAAATGTCACCGAATCGGCGGATTTACTCTTTTGATTCAAAAATTTTTGGTGATTTATGCAAGGAAGCAGAACGTACTTAAACCAACCTAACCGATTATTCCAGCTGATAGACCGAACTTCGCCATGCTTTCGTAAATGCTAAGCCCCACCGAAAACCACAAAGAAAACCAGTTCAGTTTACTGAAGAGCTTGAAGATATAAAGCAAACTATGAACTTAAGGCAAGTTTTATGCCAAAGTTTCACTAATGAACCCTGAACCCTGATGAACCACTGAATTGAACCGAATCCGCTGTTTAGTTATCTCTACAAACCATGAAATATATGGAACAGGCGGTTCAAAAAAAGGGGGAAGCCGCTGAACCGAACCAGATCTTATTTTGGAGCAGTTTTGCCTTATAGGATTTTCGGTATAAAAAATTCCTATAATGGTACGAAACATCGAAATCTAGTATTGCACCTCCAGACCAAAGTATTTGCATTGCTTGTTGAGAAAACGAAATTATTAATTATACTGGCTTGTTCCCGCTTTCGATTTCGATCAAATCCTGCGTATTCGGACATATTGGATAGGCCAGCCTTAAAAAAAACCCACTGTGTTAGTCGGCTTTTAATTTCAAATTCCCCGTATTTTCAGTCTTAATAATAAAACCTTTCAAGCCAATTTCTTAATCGATTCTTGGAAATCTAAACTCTAACCAATTTCTATCAACCGGAAACGTGAACAGGCCTCATAAATTGAATCGAGTCGATAATATTTTGGAGAAGGTTCTCAGATTGATCATGTTGAAAAGTCCATACCTTATCGAGCCTAGGGATTTGTTTGGACGCTTGGTTCATATAAGTGCTACAGACATTTAAATGGAAATCTAACCTCATCTTCTTTATATATATATATTTAATTTGAAGAGCCGTAACTGTTCTCCGGGGTCTCCTGCGGGACCGGTTTGCAGCCAAACCCAGTTTAAGAAGAGATTGACTTCATAAAATAAGTGCGAAAGAATAGAACCAAAAGGAAGCGTATCACAAGAATCAGCACAAAATCTTAATTAAATGTCAAAATTAGGAGAATCGTTAGACTAAGTATCTCTGCCTCAGCTGTCTTAAGAATGAGCGGACGTAAAAAGGGACTTGTGCGTTTAATGAAAATCCAACAACATTATATAGCTGCCTTCGATCTGTTAGAATGTTAGTTTTAAAAGGAAATTAGTTTGGATTAATAGTACACTAGTAACTCTTAACTTTGCAATGGTTTTCCTGAGCTATTTTAAAATAAGATTGTCAAATTTAAGTGTATTTCGATAACTGTATCAAATATATCCCATTTTTAGTTTTGAAACTTTTGACAATCCGAATTTTTTGTACTGTTTCTATATGAAGTGTGTTTAATCGTATTTAAAGGTTGTTTGTTTCATTGAGAGGAACATTCTAAGCAAATCAATATAAAGCCACGTATAAAACTATGCCCTGAACTCAACTAAATTTACAATTTACAAACTTATTTGTCCGACGCCGGCTGCTGCTGCTGTTGCAGTATCTCAGCAAAGGCTGGTGGCGGTTTGAAACCCTGCACTTCGGTAAAGACCAACTCCTTCCATTTCTCCACGGGCAGTTCGTTCTCCTCAAAGCTTTGATCGTACAAAGCCGAGGTCTGCTCATCGGTGGGATCATGATACTTCTCCATATAGGGATGAGCCAGTGCCTGTTCAGCTGTGATGCGCCGGTCGGCATCCAGTTCCAGCATCTTCTCAAGCAAATCAATGGCCAAGGGATTGGCTCCACGGAACACATCGCGGAAGTGACGGCGCGGCATCACTGGCAACGACCGTATATAAGTTCGAGCGCTCTCCGACGAAATGCGGCTCATGAACTCCTCGGCTGGAGTGCCCAGCACCTCCATTATCAAGTTCAACTGATGTATGTGATCCGTGCCCGGGAAGAGAGTGCGACCCGTTAGCAGCTCGGCCATAATGCAGCCCACTGACCAAATGTCCACTGTCTGATTGTAGTGCATCCAGTTGAGCATAATTTCTGGCGCCCTATACCATCTGGTGGCCACATAGCCCGTCATTTCACTTTCAGCCGGCCGGGCCAGGCCAAAATCCAAAATGCGCAGCTCACAATCCTCGTTCACTGCTATATTAGAGGGCTTCAGATCACGATGAATAACCCCGGCACTGTGTATATACTTCAGTCCCCGCAAGATCTGATAGACCAGAAACTGCACATGATCATCGGATAGCTTTTGCGTCCGTATGATATTATTCAAATCGGCATCCATCAGATGCGTCACCATATAGACCTGCTGGAATTGCTCCAACGAATCCGCCGGCTGCCCGGGATGGAAAACATCCAGCAATCCAATGACATTCTCATGATCCATATGCTTCAATAGCCTCAACTCGCGATACGTACGCTTTGCATGGACGGCAGACTGAAAGGGACGGGCCAGTTTCTTTATCGCCACCTTTGTCGTGCTCCCCCGCACCAAAGCTTTGCACACCTGCCCGTAGGCGCCTTGTCCAACGGCTTGCAAGTTCTGGTATGTTTCCGGTATCTCCCATTCGGTCCGATTGATGTCCAGTTTATAGAATTTTGGCAATTTGCGTGACATTTTTGATATTTCTTAACCCGTTGAACTTATCGTGTCACTTTTTTTTTTAGTTTCTCAAATAGTGCTGCTTCTTCTTTTAGGTAAATGTTATCTGATGTTTGCACTGACCGACAGCAGCAATTTTACTGCCGCAGCCGATAAGGAAAACAGTTGGCTGCTTCTTGTGCATTAGAATACAAAATTAAAACTATAAAATAGAAATCGGAAAGCTATTAAAAGCGAAAATCAATATGTTTTCTTTAGTGTTAGTAGCTTAATTATTTAAGACCCAATTCAAAAAATTTAGTTTCAGCTATTGTCGCCTGCCAGTGTAGAACCAAAGCAAGTCTATGTCTTGCTATCGATAGACCATAGTGAGCAGCAGTCGACAATCAGCTGTTGTTTGTCTTTGCTCTTTATTGCGTTAACAGTTATATTTTGAGTTAACAGGGTTACTCTTTACTCTGTCAAACAGAGGTATATTGCATTAGAGTTGTGGTGCATACGTTATTGATAACACTATGCAAAAGCCAAAATACCCCATATATTTTATTATTTTTCTAAGAATTTTTAAATTTGGCTTTTAGTTTTTCCTTTATCGCTACGTGAGTGTATATTTTACCAGTTTTACAACAGATTTTAAAGAGCGATAGCTTGGCAGCCCAATGCCAAGTCGGTCGGTTAATTTGGCAGCCTTCCTTTGTTTTTTCGAAAAATTATAAAAATTTGTGAAGCTTTTTCATGGTTAGTTAACAAACATAAAGTTCGCTCCAAATGGGATGGAGCCCACGATCTCTTACTCAGCATGCATACACACATACTAAACAATACTGCTCCTTAAATTTCTGTTTATCAAAGTGCTAATCTGATTTCCAGAGTAGCAACTGGTCGACTTACACTAGTTAACAGTGCTTTCTTGACTTAACAGCAGCTGTTTGCATTTGGCGTCCAATTGGAGTAATGTGACGCCCCATCGCTAGCGCACAAAGTCGAAAACAAAAAAATATTTGTGCTTCAGTTCAGTTCAGTCGCTCATCTGAAGCGTATCGAAGCTCATCTGAGCCGCTTTACCTTCCAACGTTTTTTGCACGAGTTTTTTCTTTACGTATTTGTTCATTGACAAAAACTCAAGCTGCGCTCCGTATGCGTATCTGTGTGTCAGCGCGCGCTTGTCTGTCGAGTGTGTGTGCGTGTGTGTTTGTGTGAAGCTTTGGCTTTTTGTATTGTGTGCAGAATAATTTTTGCAAACATTATGTAAATGCGCAAATTAAAGTTCAATCGACACTCGAGAGCCAATCCAGACCCAGTTCTAGAATTTAAAATCGAATTGCCTTAGCCTTAGTTTTCGGTGTGTTTCCATTGTTGTTGTTATTGTTGGTTGGGAAGCAACAGTTCAAAAAAATTAGCTTACACAGGACAACACCCGACAGGGGGCGCTGCACAAAGAACAGAACCTAGAAAAAAACCGTTAACACAAAATGGCCACGACAGCTGCCTCAATGGCAGCCACCAGCGTTGTGGTTTTGGATCGTGGAAATAATACAACCTGCACAATCAACTTGCATGGTAAGCGAGCTGAAAAAAATACAAAAACAGAAACAACAACGCTAATTAATCATAATTAACCAAAAATCGCCATACAAAACAAAAAAAAAACAGTTTAGTTTTGCAAAATCTATTTGACGCTTCCACAAAAAGTTGTTGGCGTTATTTTTAGCGCATGATTAACAACCTTTTACGCTCTTGGCCAAATACTTGAAAACTTTCGTTTAAGCATTTTATAGACTTGGGTTTTATGGGAGTTTTGGGAAGTTTGATAACTTGTTTCTTACCCCATTGGCGCATTTAATGGGATGTACTTGTAGGTTTGCTAGGTGCTAAAACAGTTAGAGGAGAGTTAATATTAAAACAGTGTTTAGTCCACTTTATTTCCAGCATCACTGAGACTAACATCTTCTAAAAGCGTTTTGGGCAAACTCAAATGCGATATCTACTCAGTATTTGAAGCCTTATTATATGGAGAATATTATGAATGTGTGGTGCTGATTTTAATACACTGGACTGGTAGAATTTTTAAGAATTTGTCTTTAAACTGATATAGCGATTGCTAAACTCTGTCGCACACCATTTAACAGATATCAACAAATGCTCTCGGAAAAAATTCCGTTGGATATCTACCGAAATCAATACCAATCGTTAATAAAATCCCGTTTTTATTGAATTATGAACAGCGGAGTGATTTCATGAAAGCCATTTTAAACCCTTTGTTCGATCTTCATCAACGTTTCGGTGATGTGTTTAGAATCATAACTTAAAAACAGAAAACTTTCAGAAGCATTTTGGTATCGGTTTAGCAGCACTTTGTGCTTATTTTGGCATATCATGTAGGAATAATTGTGAAATATCTCAGCCTCATCTTGGTCTCTTATTGGGAACACAATGTGTTCAATTTTTTAACATTGTTAGCCCATTTTTGGGAACTTTCTGGCTATACTTTGCGACTGATTTTAAGACCTTTATGAAATACCAACTAGCAAGTTTAACTGTCAAGATATTTTAAGAACCTTCCGGTTTTATTATTAGAGCAGAAGCAGAGGTTTTCTCTTGCTAGCGTTGCTATAACTTGGGACTTGCTATAACTGAATTCCAGGTTCGAAGGGGTTCGGCTTAGTATTAGTTTGCATTCCTGGTAAAATCTGCGACTCAGACTTCTCTTTCTTGTTATTATTAGAGTCTTCTTGTAGACATGATGTTAAATACACTTATGATCCGAACCTTTTTTGAAACCAATGGACATAAGGTAAGAAATCTAACCGAATTGGTTCTAAGGAACTTGATTCAGCTTTAGGCAGCAGTCTGTTTTATAAAGCATTGTTAAGTAATATCAGAATCATAATTTCGAGTCCCTTGTATTGGGGTCAAAATAGAACTAGGAATCTAGAATAGACACAAGCTAAATCCCATAATGTTTAGGCTGCAGAAATTGTCAGAATTTGTTTTTATATATAAACACTTGATGCAGTAGAGTAAAGCCGACCAGCTCTACCTTTTCTAGTCGGATATGGCCATATTGATGCGT
Source organism: Lordiphosa fenestrarum (assembly GCA_035044985.1). Classification (NCBI taxonomy): domain Eukaryota; kingdom Metazoa; phylum Arthropoda; class Insecta; order Diptera; family Drosophilidae; genus Lordiphosa; species Lordiphosa fenestrarum. The sequence goes on from JAWNNO010005633.1 coordinate 151,297, forward strand.
AAACTGCCGCTTCGTAACAAGAAGACTGCCTCACTATATTGAAATTAGCCACAAAGATGTTCACCTGATCCGATGCCATTCATAAATATCGAACCGCCCCGATTCCATGATTATAAAAATGGGGTTTTTATTGCTTTGTAGTTGCATACAGATCAATGAATGAAGCTGGAGCCAAGCACAACAAACAGTAATACTAAGTACATGACGCACACACAGCGCCACTCTTCTAACCCACATACATACTTACTCGTATGTACCTTAAGCCAGTAAGTAACTGGCCTGTGAGTAAGTAAACTGGCCTGAGACACACTGGAGACTGGGAAACGTTAACTCTTTGGTTGACTATGGCCTACGGCCAATTGGTGGGTGCACACACACACACACTTATGAAACTGAAGTGCGTGTGGGCGTACCATGCCCAGAGCCAGACTCTTAGTCAAAAACTTTTTTGGCGAAGTTTTTGGGCGAAACAACATCTTCGATTTCGATTTGAATTCGCAAAACATAGAAAACAAACACAAGTGAAGTTTTAGCTAAAAGCTTACCCAAGAAATATAAAAAAACTTGTCGGATCGTACGTAAGTCTGTGCCAATTGTGTGTGTTTCTCTCTGTCTCCGTTTGTAGCTCAAACAACTATGAAAAGCAACGTGGGCAGACCTCAGACCCAGACGGCGTTGACTCGTAATTGTTGAAAGTACGTTTGGTACATAGAGAGAGAGGTATACACCTCTATGTGTACATAACGCCTAATCGAAATGTGCTCGGCTCCTACTGAAGCTGAAACTGTAAGCTGGCTAAAGCAAAGTATATTTGCCCCCTGCAGCTATTATGTGTTCTTCCAGCCAATCTTCCAGATCTGTGAGCGATAAGATAGAGTCGAGTTGAAAAGTAACGTAACCAGGCAATCAAATCGAATGCCGCCAAAATGTGCAAAAGAATAACAAAACAAATCAACAAGTTTGTTTATCAACTCGTAGTTTGAAATTGATAACCTTTTGAGGTCGTCATAACCAAATAGGCTAGTGGGCTATTGACTAAAGGTTACCCAGCATGTCGATCATTTTGGAATTTATTTACAAATAGTGAACCCTGAACGAACGTTTCAAGAATCACAATTCAAGAATATTCTGATGGTAGGTCTACAAATTATATTGTAGCTTAGTTATAGATACAATATAAGGAGCCAGAAGATTTATTATTATAGTTTGGAATACCTTTTTTAAAGCCGTCTTTTACATACGAATAGCTACACTTACTTTGGGCCATTCCTCGATTAAGTAGCTTTAGATGACGTAAACCAAGAGGTAAATCAAAAGGATATAAAATTTCCAACAATCGCGTAAGACATTATTTCAAAACGGACTTAAAGTTTGAAAGCTACAAGCAAAAATATTTTAATATTAATTTTATTTTATTTTTAATTTAATTTTATTTTATTATTAATTAATATTTTAATAAATAATATTAATGTTAAATATATTTTATTATGTATTATATTTTATTTATATATTTTTTGGTAAATATAGAATTAAATTTCTTTTTTATTTATAATTTGGACTGTCACGAAAAATAAAAGGTGTTGGTGTAAAAAGTCTATGGATATACCTGACAAAATGTGGAATTTTTGAGATTTTGTAGTTGTTTCGTTGTTTTTCTTCAACTTTTGACGTGTTTTTGATTATTTTCTCCGATTTGGCTGTACGCTCACTTCCTATACTGATAAAAGGACGAACAAATATTTTTATTAAGAACATAAAGTTGCTGCACTCAATTGCATCCATCTATTGTAATTATTCATAGATTTTGGTCATCAATATCTTAATTTGTTCGTAAAAGAGCAATTCTAAATAGAATTTTAAACTTGGCTTAGAATGTAAGTGTACTTTTCCAACCAAAGTATATGCTCAGTTTGAATTGATGCCACTGATAACAACGCTGCTCCAGCGAACATTCCATTGCTCATAACTCGACTTCCAACCGATCCGGAGTCGGTGACTCTGGGAGTTTTGGGAAATCGGAACCGAACCCGAAACGGAGCAAATCTAACTACTTCGTTTGAAAAATCTGAGCCGTCCAGTGCTTTACTTTCTCACTCGTTGGAATTCGACTTAATATTATGCGAGCCATTATTAATTGGGAAAGATGTCTGTATTACAAAACTCTTACAAGAGTTACACTTAAACTCATCAGAATGGCATTGGATTAAAAATTGTGTAAGTTGTTGCATCTAATTTACAACACAGCTATGAAATAACTAGAAGCTCAACTCCTTCCTAGCTATTTCTACTCAACTTGGTAAACAAGTTCTGCAGTCTTTAAAATACAGGAATACCACTAAGCACTTATATATAGAGCCTCCAAGCTTTGATTTTGTTGGTTTGACTTCTTGCGTTTAGCCTAGAACCCCAGCGCCCGAACGTGCTTAGTGGTAATACCTTATTAAATTGTTAAGGAAAATGTCACACTTTAAATTTAATCTCAATTCGTACATCTGCTTTCTTGGGTTCAAGAAACCAAAAAGTTTTGACCTTAGAACAAAGACTGCTTGCAAAAGAAACATATTGCAGAAATGTATAATCGTCAAAGGGAAATAATGAATGAAAGCATTAATGATTCTTTTACAAGTTCGGCTTCTGATGAAGATGAAATGGAATCTAAAATCTGTTTTAATAAATAAAGTAAAATAAAATGTTTTATCGTTTTCGGAGAAACTATCATAGTAAAGATCTGAAAATCGTCGCATTTGTTGAACCAGCTGTTGATAAATACATATATTAGTCGATCGCGGTTTCTCTACTCTTAAGTTTGTTTTATACAGCCAAAGATCTAGAAAAGATGAAAAATTACTGGAAGATATATAAATGATTAAGTTAAATAAAATGTTTCATTTTCGTTTAATGTATATGTTTAAAGAAATTTAGAGAAAAACAGTTTTTTGATCCCCGGTTCGAACCCGAGCCTCTCGATCTTCTGAAAGAACTCCACCACAGCGGAGTGAACCCCTCCAGATTTTTAGAAGGTTTGCAGACCTTATAAATACTTATAGAGTCGGAGATGCTTACTTCTGACACATACTTTTCCATAAGCTTTATTATACCCTTGCAAAGGGTATTATAATTTTGCCTAGAAGTTTGCAACGCATAGAAATATTCATTTCCGACCCCATAAACTATATATATTCTTGATCAGGGTGACGAGCTGAGTCGATTGAGCTTTGTCCGTCCGTCTGTCTGTCTGTTTCTACGCGAACTAGTCTCTCAGTTTTAAAGCTATCGAGCTGAAATTTTGCACAGAGTCTTCTTTTTGCTGCACACTACTAATATGTCGGAACCGACTGAATCGGATGACTATGTCTCATAGCTCCCATAGGAACAATCGGTCGGAAAACTAGTTTTAATGAGAAAAACTTTCTTCTTTTCAAACTTTGGAATCGTAGGTTTTCTGTGTTTTTTTTATAATTTTACCAAGTTTTATTAAAAACGGACAACTATATGGTATAGCTGCCATACAAAAGATAGGTCTGAAAAACAGTATTAATTAGAAAAAACTATTTTGTTTTTAATGTTAGCATCCTGCAATTTTGTACTTGTTTGTTTCACATGCTTTCACATAATTTTAAAAATTGTTGGCCAAATCGGATGACTATATCATATAGCTCCCATACGAACGATCGGTCGGAAAATGGGAAAAAAAGTATTTATTTGAAAATATTTAAGCAAGCATTTACAAGGGTATAAAAACTTCGGCACAGACGAAGTTAGCTTAGCTTTCTCGTATACTATGTGTACCTCTGGTTTTGAGTATTATGGCAAGTGCACAAAAGTTTAACAGCTAAGGAAAAGGGCATGATTAATTCAGTCAAAGAGACTCGCATAAGAGTCTAATCACAAATTTATTGATCAATTTATCAAATTATTTAATAAAAAGTATTTCTGGGCGTAAACCGAAACTTTATGATTGGTCGAAACAGCGTCATGCAGCCGACTTGCTACGTTAGATCCACTCCTAATAGCAAATCGAAGGTTAAACGAATTTCCAAAAGCTCTTATCACATTATCAGAAGGATGGTAAAGAACACATCACGCTTTCTACTCCGAAACAAACTATGGCGCGTACAATTTTATAAACTTTTTGAGACACGGTATGGTGGTTAGACTACTTCTTACTTACTGAGAAAACAATGTTTTTATTTATTCAAGTTATCTTTTCTGGTGAAAAGAATTAAATTCAAATGGTTTAAATTGAATGCAAAGTTATTTCAGATTAAAGAAGATATTTTATAAGCTAAGGGTTCAAGCGATGGATAGATTATCTATCATGTCTTATGTGTCGAACAGTGCCTTAGGTTCGAAATATTTTCTAACACTAGGTTTTTAAATTTTGTAATCCACACTTTTAACATTGTTCTTCTTTGCTGTTTTATTTTTCTAGGAGCCACAGTGGTCTCTTGGCGTGTCAACAATCAGGAACAGTTGTTTGTCAGGTGAGTACAACCTCCACCAATGCTATGCCCACACTTTAAGCTCATCCTAAGCGGACTTAAAGCTAGAAACTTACACAAGGCAAGCCCACGGTATGCGTTTGGGTCATGCAACCAAAAAAGTGATTTGCAAAAGTTTTCAACACAAGCGTAGAACTACTCCTGGCCACAAAAGCAGGGACAAGGGGATAGGGATGGGCAGTGGTAAAGCAGCAGCGGCGGCAGCAGCAACCTTAGCCATTCTGTTTGGCGGCAAAATGTTTTTGTATGACACCCAACAAAAAACACGTCGGGACCAAGCGGCGGCCACAACGTCGAACCAACGAACCGAACCAAACAACAGCAGAGCTAAGGACGAGGGGGGCGCTGCACTTGCACCCATTGATGTCCACTTTTTTCGCACTGTTGCTGCCTACGGTTGTCCGCCTTCTGCTCCTGCTGCTGCTCCTGCTTTCATCATGTTGGCAAAACAATGTGCAAGTTTTTATGAATGGAGTTTTTTTTTGGCGCGCCAACCTAGGATCGATAAATCCCCACTACATGGGACTGCCATGTTTGGCACAGTGGCGCAAATACAAGAACGTTGTCTTGGCCCAAACAGCTGCTGCTGCTTGCCTACCTCCTGCTAGAACTGTTCGTCTGTTTTTATGGCTCTCGCTCAGTCAGCATTTGGAAACCCACTAAAAACCGCTTGGCAATGGCAGCCTAGACAGCCCAGCCACGTAGACGTGTGTACGAGGCAACGGCAAAGGATGAAGTTGAAACTAAATAAATTAGTTGCTTAGAGTTGTAGGGCCCAACTTCAGTGAATATTCAAAAGACTTGTTGTGCATTCAATGTTGCAGATTTGTGTGGATGAAGGGCAAGAAGAGTTCGTCCAATGTGAACATGCCTTCAATTTGTTTCCCTTTTAATGAAACTTCAAGATTTTTTTTATCAAGTTTATCAGGATGACATACAAATAGTTCGCTATTTTGTAAAGAATTGTGATGAAAGAAATTCCAGAAAGCATTCAAATCGTTTCAAATGTATCAACAAATATTAGGAAAAGATCGTGAAAAAAGTAAGCGAACCTCAAATCATTCTGCATTCATGGAAACAATTATGTTGATCTAAGTGAATGAATATTTCCTTAATTAAGCACAGAATGTACAGTATGTGAACAACATATTGAAAATAGTATGTTGTGTTTAGCTGGATCCAAGGTCAAGAAAGAGAACACAAGAGTGTGTCGGTTCATCCAATATATTTCGGTTGCAACCTGGCAAACACAACATTCTACAAATTAGAAAGGTCGCTAACTATCTACTTTTACATATTGAAATCATTTAACATATTTTCGAAATATTTTTAACTAAAAAATATGCATATATTTGTTTGTTCGATCCGCAATTTAATACCAAGCCTTAATATGATAGGAAACATTTTATTTGAGTTCAAGGAGATTTGATTGAATCACTTTTTGAATACGGTATCCCGTAAATGATCGCCTAGAACGGCTACGGCAGCGTATTGAGCCCGTTTTGTAGCATTTTCCATGGTATCGGGCAACATTTCTACCAGTGTCCTTAGATTTGAAATAGCGCCATTTAAAGAAGTCTGGAGACGATAAAAGTGGTGAGCGCCCGCGGTCAATCAAAAACATTTTGTGCCAATGTTGCTCGACATCTTTAGTCATTTTGAAGACCCTTTGGAACCATGCAGATCGAAGTTGCGATCACATAAAGTGTACAGTTCCATGGTAAAAATCTGGACTGACGCTTCAAACGCGCACAGAACAAATAGACAACGATATTTAGCATCAAATCGGCATTCATCTGAAAAAATATCAAGATGAAAAGATCGAGTCCATATTTAGGACTAAATGGTATCATTTTGATATGACAATAGTTTTATTATACGGTGAAATTTGATATTTTAATTGATATTTTTGCAGATGAAGAACGATTTGATATTTTTTTCTGTGCGCTATGTAATTAGTCGATCTGGCATCGCTGTCAAAAGTTATAGTGTTGTCAAATGGATCCGTTGAATATGGCCAAGCCTATACTAATGAGACCTCAAAATGCAGTTGGTTGCAACAATGTCCGATTCGATTTAATACTAGTAACGCCACATTTAAAAAATACTTGAAATCTTAAGAGTACAGTATGCAATATTGGCTTACTTAAGTTCAGTTTTGTTGTTTCTCCAAGCAAATTGAATGCCACAGTGATTTTTTAGCACTTTTGTTTTATCAATTCTTATATTAAACCCTACAGAGGGTTTACAGCTGCACTGGTGCGGCATTAAAGAATCCCCTAACTCTTCGTAGTGAGCACTTGCCCAACGAATTCGGTATGGAAATATCCGGAGAACGTACCGGTTGTTACGACGTTGCGTTACCAGTCGTTAGTGATGGGTGATGGTTGCACACTATAGTTCATGTGTAAGTCTAGTGCTGTGATGCGTTACCAGTCGTTAACGACTGATTTGAAATAAGAACAGAAAACCGTAGGCGTACAAAAATTAACTTAAATGACCCTAACCAAAGCGGATATTTCGTTCGATTTTAATCCCTGGTTATCGATAGAAGTAGCGCGGCTTACAACCTTGAATTATCGATCCAGGCCGAAAGTGGGAACATCAATGCTTCCACCACATGCAATCAAAATACACCCAAAGTTACATTTCGGTTCACAGCATCAAGATGCTGATGGCTTTTTCCTTTGTGCTTCCACTATATTTGACCAGTTGTCTTCCACTGGTTTTAGGAATGAAACAACAGATCAGCTAATGGTCATCAAAATATTCATAAATATTTAGTAGAGTTCTAAGACTGGTTTTTGTTTTTTTTTTTGGGTTCAGCAAAAATGGTATACATGAGAAAATTTTACTTCAGTCTGGCGACTTTATCTGTTATTTGGTTGGTTTTGAGCGTCTGAGTCTAAAACGGACAAAAAAGTATAATAAACAAGAAAGAAAGTCGGTCAAGCCCGACTATAACATACTCTGTACCAAGAAAATTTGTCTTTTGATCATAACTCGAAAACCGTTCATCCGATCTTCTTCATTCCTTTGGCGGATCGATAAGTTATTCTAATAACTATATATGTCCAGAAGGAACAAGCCATCTATCTTCAAAACTGTGGGAGATATGACGTTTTTTCTAAATTGCGGGGGCGGGAGGGGGCGTGGCCAAAATTGAAAATAAACTTGATCTGCCTGCAGAGATAAGAAGCATATGTCCCATACACGTCAAACCTCTATCTCTTACCATCTCTGAGATCTATGCGTTCATACGGACAGACAGACGGACAGACGGACATGGCTATATCGACTCGGCTGTTGATGCTGATCAAGAATATATATACTTTATGGGGTCGGAGATGCTTCCTTCTGGATGTTACATACTTTTGCACAAACTTATAATACTCTATGTACCTACGGTACAGAGTATAAAAACTGAGAATAAAGTTTTGAACTACTTGTAAAATCCCCATAATAATAGCCTCTGTTTTTTAGATCCTCGACTCCAAAGCTTTTTCAATGATTTACAAAAGCAAAAGCTTCCCATTACATTGGTAATATTTTTCTATAACACTACGAAATGGAATTTTACTGAACAGTAAACTATATTTTAATAAAAATATTCCCATATCTTCCATAATCCGCTTCTGTCTCAAAAACGACCCGATTCCTACACTCATAAAACATTCGCCCTTAAAACTAGAAATTCTCCTATGAAATCCGTCCTAAGGCGATTCACCCTAAAATTAAGAAAAAAATTTTCTCATTTATGGAAAACTTTCAAAGTTTCAGAATTAAGAAAAATATTTTCTCATTTATGGAAAACTTTCAAAGTTTCAGAAAAATTTTCCATAAATGAGAAAAAGTTTTCTTAATTTTAGGGTGAATCGCCTTAAGACGGATTTCATAGGAGAATTTCTAGTTTTCAGGGCGAATTGTTTTACCAGTGTATACGATTTGAGAAGTTTTTAAATCGAAAGCGAGTTTTAGAACACATGCGATTCAATCAACTACTAACATTTAGTAATATCAAGTAACACTGTGTCACGCATGGGCTGAACCAAGCCTCCAACCAAAACTTTTGTCGAAAAACTTCGAACCTGAAATTTTCGAATCTTAACCATTGTAAATTTTTGGTTCGACCCAGCGAACCGTAGATCCGAACAAATTTTTAGGCTTGCTGCCCTGTAAAAGATCCAATTAGAATGGATTGTTCTTAATATCCTCTTTTTATACCCTTGCAGAGGGTATATTAAAATTGTCCAGATGTTTTTAACGCATAGAAGGAAGCATTTCCGACCACATAAAGTATATATATTCTTGATCAGCATGGCGAGCTGAGTCGATATAGCCATGTCCGTCTATCCGTCCGTCTGTCCGTCTGTTGCTATGGCATTTCCTCCGTCAGTTTAAAAGCTATCGCGACCAAACTTTGCACGAAGTCTTCTGGTACAAATGCGCTGCACATTTGTCGGAACCGGCCGGATCGGATGACTATAACATATAGCTGCCATAGGAATGATCAGTCGAAAAAATAGTTCTAATGAGAAAAACTTTTTTGTTTTTAATGCAAACGTCTCCAAACTCCGTATTTACTAGTCTTTAATGCTTCTCCATAATTCTGCCAAATTTGGTCGAAATCGGACATCTATATGATATGTCATACAAAAGTAGAGCCAGAAAAGTATTCTTATTGGGAAAAACTTGTTTGTTTTCAGTGGACATGTCCTTCAAATTAGTTAAAAAAACGTGCTGCAAGGGTATACAAACTTTGTCCGGGCCGAAGTTAACTTTCCTCGATTTTTTAAATTAAAATATCTATTTTTCATATCTTTTGGATGATTTCAACTCTGTTGGATGAAAATTTAAGATCCATTTAACATTAAATGGATATTTAAATGTCCAAAAATGAATATTAAAGAATATCCATTCCAAATGGATACCGAAATCCTCCAATGTATTTTTTTTAATCTCCTTTTTGTTTCTGTGTAGCATTTAACTAGGAGAACTATCAATGCTGTTTTATAATTATACATATTTTAAAACAATTTTTTGTTTGGCTTGTTGTTTAACAAAATAATGTTTGCCATAAGTAATCTAGATGCAGTTGACAACTTTGCGTCATACTTTTTCATTGATTCAGAAAATAATTCAGTAAAGACGAAAAATGCATTGCACAAATTATGACAAAATAATAAATATTTCGCATTTTTGATACTCATATTTTTCCCAAGCAAGCAAATTGCACTTTTGCCCGTGCAAAACTCAAATAATATTATTGAATAAGATCAACAAAGCCTTCGAATAGGCTTAATAAATGCTTCTGTTTTAGGAAAAAGTGGATCACAAGATCCCCTGGCTTGACAGCAACTATTTTCCTAACATTTTTAAACAACATTTTAAGTAAATGACCTCGCCCCAAGTTGAGCTCAACACAAAATCTCCATTATTAATGACAATTGTCATGTCAAATGCGATCCACAAAACCAGACAGAGTTTACAAATGATGGAGCTATAGCTATCCAGACTACACACAGCTTCAGCTTCAGCTCTTGATGGATGCGCCAGCAAATTAGCGCAGAAGAAAATCAAACTGAAAGCGGAGGCCAAGGCGGCAGCAAGAGCACAACGTCATCGTCATCCACACAGAGAAATAAGGCACAAACGAAAAAAAGGGGCAAACATTTTGCCAGACACTTTTTTTCATGTGTCTTTATGCCATTTCAGAATTTCTAAATGTCTGCAAGGGTTTTTATGGCTGGAATATTTCTGGAGTACCGAATTAATCGAGACTTCTTCTACATCTTTTGCTTGCAGTAAACTGGCCTCCTTTGATGGCAAGAAGGCGATACGAGGAGGGATACCCTTTGTGTTTCGTAAGTTGATGGAGGAGCAGTGGCGAGAGTGGGGGAGTGGGATTGTGGGACTGCATATCTAAGCATTTTCTTCTAATGATTCCAGCTCAGTTTGGTCCCTGGTCCTTTGGTCCACAGCATGGCTTTGCTAGGATAACACGCTGGCATTTGGAACGGGCGCCCGAGAGGCTGCACAACGGCGATGTGGAGGCCATATTCTCTTTGATGGACAATGAATTCACACGCTCCATATGGAACTATCAGTAAGTGTTGGGATGGGTGAGGAGCGAGTGAGTGACGCTGAGCCACATGATAACCGAATAAAGAAACTCACTTTGTTCTCTGAAATAAGCAGCGCCATTTAAAAGCGGAGTATCCAACCTAAAGGAAACTCTGATTCGGTCCAGGCTGAAAGCCTTTTGAATTGGATAGCAGGCGGACACAACGCATGTCCCTTTCCCATAACATAGCCTCAGCCAAAAAATATACCTATGTCCCGAAAATCGTTTCGGTTTGATACCATGTTTAATATCCCCCTCTAATCCTTTCCAGATTTCGTATAACCTACCGCTTAATATTGCGCGAAAAGGAGCTACACTTTCACATAGGCGTCTATAATCCCAGCAAGGAATTGAGCTTTACATTTAACATGCTTCTGCATACCTATCTAAAGGTTCCGGATGTACGCCGATGTCAGATAACCGGCCTGCAGGGTTGTCATTTCATTGACAAGACCCGTGAGAATGCCTTGTATCAGGAGGGCAGGGAAGTGGTCACCGTGAATGAGTGGACAGATAGAATTTATCAGCATACACCGCAGGAGCATGTGATTACCAATGTGGTGTCTGGGCGAAAGATGAGACTGCATAAATATAACTTTCCAGATACGGGTAAGGGGCTAAAAAAAAAGATTCTTCAATCGAGCTTCAAGCTTTCTCTTTGGCCAGTCATTTGGAATCCCTGGATTGATCGTTCCCGTGAGATGAGCGACTTTGGTGATGACGAATTCCCCAATATGCTGTGCGTGGAGGCGGGCAATGTCAGCTCACCTGTTATACTACTCCCTGGAACAGCCTTTGAGGCCAGTCAAATACTTCAGGTAAACCACTGCAATGTCATGAAGTTGTATTTAAAACTAAACTCCCTGGTTAATCACAGCAATTCAAGTGTCCCCCCAAGAAGTTCAAGAAACGCCACTAAAAAGGTTTATTTTTCAGATCATTATCGAGGGAAATGTCAGTCGCAAAACCAAAAGGAATCGCTAGCGTTTAAGGAATCGGAACCCACTGAGGTAAACCGATTCGCCCACGCAGTTCTAAAGAGAAGTAGAAAAAAGAAGTACATATACTACATGTTTGGTTGTTCCAGCTTGGATTTTTAGAATGTACAATGTTTAAGTAAGCGTAATCAACTCCATCAAGGAAAAGAGAAGTTGTAACCCCCCCTAAATAACGTTTTAAATTACTATCCTAACTCAAAACTAATGTGAGTATGGGTCTCTACCGAACCCAGGTACTAAAAGTGTATACGATACATATATATACATAGCATATATACTATAGATATCTCAATCCCAATTTCTTGGGTCTTATAATTAGCTGAAATCTGTGTGTGTAAAATACTTAAAAAAAAATCATAACAATTCCACAATATACATAATTAATATAATAAACAATTATTGAATAGAACCAACTTACAATATATTTAGTTAACATCCATTTTAAAATGAAATACAAAATATTCTGAAATTTTTCCTGCAAAGATTTTCCTAAAGAGGAGGTGAAAAAGCTGTTTAGAAAACCGGCTCGAAAAGATGTGGGAGATGTTATCAATATATAAATAATAATAAATGTTCCTAATGTTCTTAAAATAAACACAATTCAACTCCACCCAACCACCGCACAGAATAGTTTAAGTAGCCATTTAGACAAAAGTGTGTGAGGGTGCAACCACTGTTCGTTGAATGCAAAAGGTCTTAGGTACGATTCGCCAAGAAGTCTTTCAAATATTTTTCTTGGTTTTTTCTGAAAAGCTTAAAAAGACCAAGGCAGTTGGCGTGGGTCGTCGCTGAAGTTATTATACAGCAATGTCTCTAATTCTATGGAATATGGGCAGTAACTGCAGAACACCCAGCTCTTCTAAATAAGATTGTCTCCCGATCAAATGAAGTATATGATCTAGAGGTGGAGACATAGTTAAAACGTGTTCCAGCTTGAACGCGAGCAAACCTAGGTTTTCGTGGGTGTACGTCCGTGATCCGTGAGTGATTTTTGAGTGAATAAGGGTTAAACATCGTGAATATAAGCTATGCATTATTTACAAACATTTTGTATTTAGACCACTAAATATGCATAGTGTTTTATATTAGAATTTTTGGACAATATGGAAGGCGCATACTAAAATGAAATGAAATCAACAACCAAGAACCTGAAATCTTTTGCTTTTGCCAACTGCAGCATGATCTTCTTAGAGTGGGTACCGGTTGGTCGTTGTGACACCGATGCATTCAACCAGAACCAAGGGAAATCGGACTTACACGACAAAGATCGGCAGAAAATTGCCCAAACTGCAATTAGTAGCCAGAAAAATAATGCCCTGGTGTAAATGTGTTCAACTGCGTTGTATTTTGGAAAGACCATTTTTATGGAGATGCGTTTTTGTTGTGCGTAAGCATTCGTGAAGCGTCCTTACATCGTGCATGATTCGTGAGTGAAGCAAAATGCTACAAAAATTCAGGATGTAAGGATATATTTATATCGTGACAGCTCTAATATTTTTACTATTCGAACCCCATAATGTAAGATCCATTTATAACCTAAACCAAAAACAAAATTTTACAATTTAGCTGACTATAAAACGTGTCGAGCTCTCGAGATTTTTCCTCTGTGTTCATTTAATTCCAAATTTGTAACGCAATCTCAACTGAAATAACCGATTTCATTCTTTAAGTATAAACCCAAATTTGTAGTCCATTTCTTCTTATTTTCCCGATATTTCTATCACAGCCGATTACGGGCTCGACTGCTCCACTGCCACTCGATTGTGTTTTGTGTGAGCTGGCACCTATTGTTAATATCTTCCCTGGTCACCTGGTCTTTCCATCTAAGCTTTGGTCTTCCCCTCTTGGCTCTTTTCTCCAAAGTTCTATGCTGGACCTTCTTCATCCATACGAATATCATGTTCAATTCATCCTTAGATCCTCCCAATAATTTTTCTCTCTAAAATAAACCAAGGCAGGTGGTGTAGGACGTCGCTGAAGTTATTATACACCGATGTCTCTGATTCTATGGAATATGGGCAGTTGCTGCAGAACACCCAGCTCTTGTAAATAAGGTTGACTGCCGATCAAATGAACTATATGATCTAGAGGTGCACCCGAGACGTAGTTAAAACGTGTCCCAGCTTGAACGTGAGCACGCTAATTCCGCTGCTGTTTATGTCCTTGCTTCTGCGCCTTACTGCAGTACTGGGATGAAACTCGACTTGTATGGCGCTTTTTATACTCTGTACCGTAGGTACACAGAGTATTATAAGTTTGTGCAAAAGTATGTAAAATCCAGAAGGAAGCATCTCCGACCCCATAAAGTATATATATTCTTGATCAGCATCAACAGCCGAGTCGATATAGCCATGTCCGTCTGTCTGTCCGTAAGAACGCACAGATCTCAGAGATGGTAAGAGATAGAGGTTTGACATGTATGGGAAATATGCTTCTTATATCTGCAGGCAGTTTATTTTCAATTTTGGCCACGCCCCCGCAATTTAGAAAAAACGTCATATCTCCCACAGTTTTGAAGATAGAAGGCTTGTTCCTTTTGAACATATTTAGTTATTAGGATAACTTATCGATCCGCCAAAGAAATAAAGAAGATTGGATGAACGGTTTTCGAGTTATAGTCAAAAGACAAATTTTCTTGGTACAGAGTATGTTATAGTCGGGCTTGACCGACTTTCTTTCTTGTTTTATTTTCAAGAGAGGGTGCTGCTCCCTAACTTGCAAGAATAATTCTTCTTCGGATTTGGAGACTGATGTTCTTGTCCCTTAAAGTTGTAGTCTCCCATAGCAACAGATTGTCCAAGACGCGTAGACTCCATGTCCATGCCATATCATCAAATTAAGGCCATAAATAACATAAAAGTTTAGGTAATATTACCTGGCCAGGGGCAACTTTACAAGGTTTTATTTCTCTTAATTTTTTGTCATTTTAAATATCATATTATTTTCTGAATTTATATAATTTCTCAAAAACTAAATATAAATCTTTATAAATTGACTGTATAAAGTCATGAGCATCAAATCGTGTAGTACCTTTCCCAAGGATTAAATGCATAATAGAGGAGATTACTGATATTCGACATTATGTGCTGTTTTGCTGTCACTTTCCGTTTCTATTGGGATAGAAATACAGATTTATTTAATTTAAACGGAGATACCTTTAGTTTACTCACTTTATATGGTACATAGGGAGGTTCACAAACCAAAAGAACTAGTTGAAGTGCCATAAAAGCCAATATTATAGGTATTTGTCTGCGAATAGTAGACATTTCAATGATATGCAAATTCAAATAGATTCACTGTGGCAGCTCAAAAAGCCAAATGAAGAAGGCAACTCATAATTAATGAGTAATACAAGTAAAACAGACAGAAAATTGTAAACATATTTTCAGGGGAAAAACACCAGAGGACTGTTTTAAGGCTGGTGGGTTGGTTTTGAAGCTGGTAGTTAATTTAATGGATTAAAAATTGGACAGACTATTATTATTTGATACACCTTTTGTATTTTTTTGACAATAAACATTCAAACTTAGGGGTGTCCTGAAATTCTCCAGCTTTGAACTGTCGGTTTCAATTTGCAAAACAAGTGTCATAAAATCTAGTAACCGAGAAAACCTAAATTACTTCACTTTTGAAGGCAAGAGATTATAAGAAATTCTTGAGAGATTTCTGGGACACCCCAGATCCCAAATTAGATTTGAGCATTTATTCTACGTATTTGGAAATCTTGCCTTAACTCTAGGGTACTGGTAGATGAGAAATCCGCTAAATATCTATAAATAGCTCACCAAATATAGATGAGTAATTCCTTTTTTAAGCAAAGCTTTTGACGACCTGTCGCCAGATATACGATATATTGGTAAACCAGTTCCTCTGTTTACTGAGGAGAGGGCAGGACGCCCGTTGAATGTGTTGAAGCAATCGTTGCTGATCGGCGAACTAAAGCAAGCGGAACGGCTAACACTCTCAAGACAATATTCTGACCTGTTTAAGAGAAATTAGAATGACGTTTTAATAAAATCAGGAGTCATGGATACAGGTAAAGCAATTAGCTTTTCAAGAAGTATCTTCTTTAACATCAAGCAAAGACAATTCCATAAGCAGAATAAACAAGCAGATGAATTAATCTTTAGCTTTTGGAAACAGAAAAGCTTATTTCTCTAAGGAGTGACCCTAGCTAAACGCTCCACTATGTTTTTGTGCGTCGTCGTCAATGATCGGTGGGATATTATGCTCAGCAGACAAGCGAAGTCAGCTCCGCAGTTTTATGCACCATTGTACCAGTCTGCTGGTTTTCGTATTATAAAAGTCAACTGCCTCAAGGTCAACTTCACTTAACATATTCAAGTAGAACAATTTCCCATACCTGTAAGGAGTTGCACATTACGGAGCGTTTGTTTGCCTTATACCAACTTATGTTTGACGCTTGGTAGCATGATTTTGTTGAAAATAAGTTGATTCCAAAAAAAATGTAGATTTCAATTTACTCTTATTATTTGTAGCATTAAACTGAGGTAATGAACAAATTCGAATAATAGAGGCCCGGTATGGTTTGTCCATGAAAAAGGTATTCACCACCACGACATATCGAACAGCACATTCATACGACATCAACATGAATTATACAAGCTGCGCTTGGCTCCCCCATAAGTTTGATTATTTCTCCAAACAAAAACTTATCACTGACTATAAGAACTTAAGCTTAATTTATTAGATATTTTGTTTTTGGCTTAGATTAGGTTTTCTTTACATTAATAATATATAAATTAGGCATTTCTAGAATGTATCCTTAACGCAATGTACTCTCGCAAATTGAGCCAGCTCCCAGATAGAGGAGACAAGACGTCTTAGTAAAGCGACATATCCAATTGAATCAAAATAAATCAAATTTTAGAGGGGGTTTTAAACTTAGCACACTTGGTTGAGTAAGACGAGACCTGGGTACAGTTGCTCTATATATGTGTGTATATATGTCAATATATCAGTATATGAATGATATTGCAAGGATAGTTTGGTGTGCAGCCTGTTGATGAGAAGGGAGATTGGGGAGAGAGCACCCTTTAGTCAATTTTGACAGCGCCATAGATACGCAAAATGAAAACATAGGCGGCAAAGAAGCCAATGGAGCCAGTTAACAGCCAGAAGGTAAGCACCATGAGACCTGTAATAAAAAAAATATAGTAGGAATATACAGATACAGACTAAGAAAATAATCTTTTAATTGACTTACCGGTATATCCCAAGTATAGCAAAGTGGGTATGAATTCCGTAATCTCCAGCTTGGTGAAGAAATAGAATATGCTGTAGAAAAGCACATAAACGGCCGAGCCCCCTGAGACAACAAAACTGCGCCACCACCAGCGATAATCCTGAAAGCAAACCCACAACTTGTAGATTAAACAACATCACCAACTCCTTTCATAGGCTCTTACCTCGCCGCATAGCTGAAAATAGGTCATGACTATGGAGATTTGGGCACAGCTTACAACCAGAATGCAAAAGACCAGGAAAAGGAAACCAAATAGATAATAGAATTGATTTTGCCAAATGGCCGTAAACACAAAGAAGAGCTCTATGAAGACGGCGCCAAAGGGCAATATGCCAGCCATGAGAGTGCTAGTCAAAAGATACAACGGATTAGTTTTGTTTTAGAGAGAGAACTAAGATTGGTCTCACCTGAGTATAGCATTCATATACCAATGCTGGGCGGGCACTTGCCGCGGTATCATGTTGGTGCGCACGGGATGCTGATAGGGTTGCTTGCGATAGCCCAAATAGAAGCCTAGATAAACTAATGGCACTGAGATTCCAAACCACAAGAGCAACAGCGAAATCATGGTAGTAAAGGGCACGGCACCACTCGATGATTTATCCCAGATGAAGAAATTCAAAAAGAAGCCAGTGCTAGCAGGCAAAGAGAAAATTGTTAGTTATATACGTTGAAGCTGTACCCACGACTATAGCTTACCCAAAAACAATGCCTGGATAGAGCGTGGCCGTAAGAAAGGCTGCCCTTTTCCATTCACGTCCTTTCATTGTCTTATACAGGCGCGCCGCTTGATAACCCGCTATGCAACCCATAAAGACATACATGAAAATGGCTGAGGTCATTAGGGCTCCCCTCGACGATGGCGACAGCATGCCCAACATGGCAAAGAAAATGGTTATCAAGGCCATAAAGAAAATCTGTATGCCACTGCCTATAATGGCCGAGAATAGACGCGTATTCTTGGGCGGACGGAAAACATCGCCATGCACCAGTTTCCAGCCAGTCTCCTCCAGTGTGTCCTCAATATTATCATCCGTATTGTAGCGTGCTATGTCCTTCCTCAATGTTCGTATCATGATCATGGTCAAAATGCCGGACAAAAAGAATACCACCACCAGGGAATTGATAATGCTAAACCAATGAATCTGCACATCACGCATTCCCAAATAGATATCCCAGCGAGAGGCCCAGCTCACTTTCGACTCCTTCCATTCCACCGAATAAGTGAAATACAATTGTGTCTCTCCATTTGGATTCACCAGCTGTGGACGTGCGGTATCTGGGAAATTGCAGGTATCGCCATCAAACTTCAATTCCTTGTGATTCACTGAAACCGTCTCCACTTCGAAGCCCACCACACGATATTTATCTTTGGAGGGCATGTGGTAGGATAAAATTAATTTCAAGTGATTGTTTATGTAAATATTGTCGCCATCCACTTGACCGAGTCGATAGCCATGCTCGTAGGTAACTTCGGCGGGATTATTGACGTTCACTATTCTTGTGGCCACTGGCAGGTTATCCACCAGTAAATGGACAAAGTACTCATGCTGTATGCGCTCGGCCACCAGTGCCGAATCCTCTTTGCTCCAGTTTAAAGGGCGGTTCTTCTGATTGCACAGCAACTTGCAGTTCACCTGCTGATTCATTCGCAATTCATAAGGAGTATTCACAATTCGATCTCCCCTCAGAACCTCGCCCAAATTCTCCGACTTGAAGACAAAGTTACCCTTGGGAATACAGAATTTCAGGGAATAGTACTGATATGGCAACTGGGTACGACTGCTGGTCATCTTGACGGCCTTCACATCGATTTTTTGATTCTGTACAAATTCCACCGGCGCCACGCCGGGCACATAGAAGCCTTCGATGGCATGACTCAAAATTTCCAGTAGGAACAGCAGCAGCCAAGGCCTAGCCACAGCCCGGAACTGCAAAATAAATTTGTGATTAGAATACGCTTTGCATCTTCTCTTCTCATTTCTGATTGCGTGTCCCTTTTTAGACCAAAGTCACTTTGAGCATTTAAGGTCAGCTGGGTGAGGTCTTTGTTGGTTCTCACCTGCATGGTGGTGGGCTTGCGTGTAAACTTTAATATTAATCACTAAGTTTTAAAATAACTTATAATTTGTAAATAAATTAAGACTTTTCGCCGTTTTGCGTTTCCTTGCGCTGGCAAATGTGAGTGTTGCTCAAGCCGAGCGGTAGTAGTGTTGTAAAATTTTGAAAGGGCAAATTAGTGATGAACGAACCTTTAGTGAAATAGAGGGTCAAACTATCGAAAGATTGATTTTCATTGAAGTTTTTCGTTGCACATTTCTGCAATAGCGAAAGAAACCAGCACAACTATGGTTGAACAAGAGGTATCTTTTGTGGTCGTTCGATCACGCCTCGGGACATCTCATAAAAAATGTTTTCTTTTAAAATCAAATGCCACATTGTTTTTGCATTCCCAAAAAAACGTGTGTAGAAGTTGAAGGTAAAATATCAATATACCAATTTTTAAACAGCAAATATTCACTATTTATGTCTATAAATTGATCTATAAATCTATTTTCTTATCAGGGTAGAAGCGTCCCCATATTTCGGAATAAAGCCTCGTGAGTTGTTAAATTAAATATCGGTTGGGTCGGCCACCTCTAAGCCATTAGAACAATCGCGCGGCTCTGGCCACACTGCACCCTGTAGTGTCTGTGCAACAACCAAAACGTTATTAAATTATCAAAAAAAAAGCCACAGCACAATAAATATGTATCTCAAATATCAGTATATTTTAAATTAAGTTACAATGCAAATCCAACTTGTACTTGGCTGTTGTAGTTAATCGAAAAAGTGCAACGAAAAAACGTTCTTTGTTTTTGTTGTTGTTGCTCTGCCACTTGTGCAAGGACACACGACTCGCTCGCTCGTCCTTAAAAAAGGCGCAACAATTAATGCACCCCCGCACCTGCTGCCGTTTTCACGACGAAGGAAAATCAATAAAAATAGTTTTTGTTATTGTGTATGTATGAGTGTGTGTGCGTGTGTGTGTATTGAGAGCGTGGGAAAGTGTGTGTACTTAACTTTCTTTTTCTAGGGCCAACAGCTGAATTCCTATAGAAAAGAAAAAAACAACAATAAAAAAGAAACGTAGCATTTAGTATGGACAACACTAGTGGCGGTGGCGGCGGCGGTGATGATAGCGACAATGATGTGGTCACCGATTTTCTAAACTCCAACTGCAGTGAGACGGCAGTCAACTCCTCCAACTCCGCACCCGCACCTCGCGTCACTGTGGAAAGCCAAAATTATTGTATTCCCATAATCAACGCTCCAGCTACTGCAAATCCTTCTATTTCTACTCCGGCTGCTGCCTCTGTTAATAATCTCAACAACAACAATATGATTCCCACCATCAATGTCACGCCCCACAGTCCCGCCTCGGCCTCCAAGTACAACAACATCTTTGAGGACACCTTGAGCCAATTGCAAAACATACGCGAGACTGTGGTCCAGATGAAAAACTCCTCTTCGACTAACCAGCACATACAGGAAGGACTTTCTAATAATTTTGGTTTGCTTAATGCGGCCATTTTAAGTACCTCATTGCCGGATCTGAGTGCTGGGAATGGTGGCACTGGCGGCTGCTCTAAACACTCCAACTATGCCATGTGGTCATCCACGGCACCGCAGCAATGTCTGCTGTTACATATAGATCGTCGGAAGTCCTGGACCGCTGTGGATGATGCCAGTGCTGGTGGGGACTGCACAAATAAAAGTGTTAGCTTATCCAGTTTGGACAGTGAAGAGCAGGAGACCATAAGGGTGACAGAGCGACGTCGCTCGGCGAGAAATAGCACT
This sequence comes from Lordiphosa fenestrarum, assembly GCA_035044985.1. NCBI lineage: Eukaryota > Metazoa > Arthropoda > Insecta > Diptera > Drosophilidae > Lordiphosa > Lordiphosa fenestrarum. Next base: position 172,027 of record JAWNNO010005633.1, read on the forward strand.
GGAGGTAAGATAATGAGTTTTATTACTTTGGTTTGGGTTGGCTTTCAAATGGAATAATCAAAAAGGATTTAATTAAATTGCCTGGTATAATTAAAATTTTGTCCTAGGCTTAACTCTTTCCTTTTTGGAAAGCCTACCCATGTGCTGCCAAGTGCAGCTGGATTGTTTTTGAGTTGCCGAGTGTCTCAATTTGCATTAAGCATCTAACCGTTACCCCAGGTATTTGTAGGATTCTACCAGAGCCTTAAACTACAATTACCATTGCCATTACAATTTTTCAGATAATGAAAACCTATTCCTGATAACTATTTTCTGCTATTCTGTGATTATTACTAATTGGAATTACTTTTACAATTTCTTTAATAATTGTACCTGTAAAGGAGGATTATTGAGTATTTGTGCTTGAAATTATAAATTATTCATGTATTTCTAGGAGTAAACTAATCCTATTTACCCTACCGATTTATTCAATGTGCCATGGCATATTTCACTGCCTCGGCTATATTAATAATACAGATGCAATAACTATAACTTATGTTGTAAGTTGAAAAACATTGTAATATTGCTCCATAACTTTATCCAGAACAACAACCGCCGTAATCTCTAACCTAACGATCTTTGTGGAATCAGAGCTTCTCTTCAACTTTACTGCCGGGGTAGGTCAATACCGTTTTGAAACATCCATAATATAAATTGACCCCTTTTTTAAAGAAAGTCTTATGTTGTGGCCATTGGGGTCATCAAAATTCGGAAATTTGTATTATATATTTGATATGTGAAACAAAAGATGAGGTAGACCATCTTGATACAACAGGAGTTAGTAATGCTGCTCCCTTGATTGGTGATCTCAGATGACTTGGGCCAGTGGCACTTACGCCGCAATGGTTCTTATTAGTTTGATTTTGATTACCATGATCAGAACTTGTATTTCACCTTCAATTACACAAATAATTAAACTTTACAATCACAATTACATAATAATCCCCCCCTACTGGCCCAAATATTCAAGTAATTGTAAAAGTAATTACAAAATATCACAAAGTACTTGTGACTCCAAATTACAATTAGGATTTCTGCAAAAAATTGATCGACTAATCGATATCACGGTAATGAAATATAACGGAATACTTAAAGTAATGATTACATTACAGCCATGGATTTGACCACTTTATAAGGTGTTACGTTCAGGTTCCAGGGCTCTTTACGCGTCAGTCTGCCACTGGTAATATGTACAAGAACTTTAGACTTGTCTTCGCTCCTTTTTAAGGTTTAATCCATTGCAAAATGTCGCTAGCATGACCTTATCGTCTGCTAACATTACAACTGTTTGTGTTTCTAGAAATTCTTCTTCCTGAATCTCGAGATCCTCTCTGGATATGCAGAGCAAATGCTGACAGCGTAGGTGCGCACCTCGCTTGTCACTCTTCAATCAATAAGCTCAAACGAACATGAAAGATGCAAAGTTTTAAAATCTTTCTTTGTTCTTCAGCTGCTATTTTAAATGCTCGATTGTCGATCTTCCATTTTTGGGCAAAGTTACACACATATTAAATGCCAAGGAAGATCATTGACTGCTGAGAGCCCATAGATTTCCTGACAAATCGTTCCTTTCTTACCCTTTAAAATTAACTGATATGCCCTGCAACTCTATAAGTAGGTGGCCATGGCCCAAGGTAATTTCGATTTCGATAAGAAATTCCACAAAAGCCCCTTATCTCGGTTCTAACCGCTTCCAGCTCTGGTGCTCCAATGCCGAGCTGTAGTGTTAGCTAAACGTTGGGTAGTAAGTAGCTAGAATCGAAATCGATTAGCAAACCAACTAAATTAACTTTTTTTCCAGGCATTTCCACCCACTCTCTCAACGAAGCGGAGCTGGCTCGCGATTTTGAGCGTATAGCGGCCAAACGTAGTCTCGCCACTGAGATCATCAGCCGTATACCCTTACAAAAAAGCATCTCCACCTCCTCCATCATTGCCAAGGAGGATATCAAGACAATAGCACGTCATCTTACGGACAGCGAGGATGAAAATCAAAGCCTATTGCGTTCACATGCCAAAATCGAGGTCTACGACAATGTAGAGAAGCGACCCAAACGAGGATCCCTCTTCTTTCGCAAAAAGAAACCCAAAGCCAAAACGAAGTCACTGGTGGGGGGACAACAGTTGAGTGCTTGTGATTTGTGCGGAGCGAATATAACCCTGGCCCAGATCAAGGAACATCATTTGGAGTGTAAAGTAAGGAAAATGAATGCCGCCACCGGGCAAGATTACTATGATGGCCCCGAAGCGGGGATGGTAGTCAGCAATACCGAAGACCAACCTCTGATACGTACGGACTTACAATTTCTCAATGACCCTCAAATTGAGGCTCAGGACTTGGGAGCAGATCCTGCCTTGGGTATTGTATTGAAAGAGCATGACTCTTGGACACCGGGAGTGCCCAAAGATCTATTGAAATCTCTGAAGGAATTGCAAATTAAGCGGCAGGAGCACATCTATGAGTTTATAATGACAGAGAAACATCACTGCCAAACCTTGATCGTAATGCAAAAGGTTTTCGTGGACAGCTTGGAGAGATATTTTCCGTCGTTGAACTTAAACAAAATGTTTCCACGTCTCCAGCAATTGACTGATCTCCATACCTGCTTCCTAAAGCAGCTGAGGCAGAAGCAGCGGGAGCAACCCATAGTGGATAGTATAGCGGATATTTTGCTGGATTTCTTTAGTCTAGAGCAGGCACAATGCCTGAGATTGGCCTACGGAGAGTTTTGTGCCAATCATCGCAGTGCCCTGGAGCAGTTCAAGCTTTGCCTGGCCGAACCCAGCTTTGGTGAATGGTATAAACACTGCCTGCAGAATCCTCTACTCAAAAAGAAGGGCATTCCAGAGTGTATACTGTTTGTGACCCAACGGCTAACCAAATATCCGCTGCTAATTGAGCCGCTTTTGAAAAGTGCCCGAGATAATAAGCTGGAGACGGATAAGCTGCAGCATGCTTTAAACTTGGTCAAATCTCTGCTTGTAGATGTGGATGCCTGTGTGGCGGAGAAGGAGCTGAGAGAGAGACAACTGGAGATTTATGCCCGAGTCGATGCCAAATCTTTTGCTATATATAAGAATAAACCTTTTCGTAAGACCGAACTTGGTGTAGAGTCCAGGCGGCGGCTCAAATTTGATGGATTGGCCACTTTGATGCAGGGTAGAGCCAAAACCCAAATAGTTTTGGTGGTAGTCCTCACAGACTGCCTCTGTTTCCTCACCGAGAACTCGGGTCACAACAAGTACACCTTCTTTACACCCGAACACAAGGCCGGAGTGGTGCCCCTGCAGAAATTACTCATCCGTGACAAGGCAGGCACTGAATCTCGAGGTATATACATTATCAGTTCCAATCCCGATTTCCCCGAGATGTATGAATTGAAGGTACAAACACCCAAAGATAAAAATACTTGGATCCAGAGCATACGACAAGCGGTCCTCGACTGCCCGGCCACGGACATTATCGAAGCGGAGGACCTGACGGCAGAAGAGAAACTACGCATTGGAGTGAATAAACGAGAAACCATTGAAAAGATGAGGCAAAAGGACATAGAGCAGGCACTGCTACTCGAAGAGAAACTCATGCTGCAGTTTAATCTTTTAAAAGAACAGCAACCCTTTGGCGGTGAGGTCTCCACTGCCTCCTCCAATGGCAGTGCAGCCAATTTTTTGGCCGCCTTTGGCTCGTACAAGGATCTGGTAACCGCCGACTGCGATATACAGGAGCTCTGGCGTAGAGTTTTGAATACCGTGCAGGACATCACACAGTTGGCCTCCACCATTTATTCAGCGGCCACCGGCTTACCTGTTTCTCGCACCCTAACCAGCGTGGGCGAGAAGCAGAGTGAACAATATGCCTCCCCTACCTTACCCAAACGAGCCGAAACTTTTGCCGGCTTTGATGAGAAACGTGGCAAGCTGGCATCCAAACTGGTACTCACTCCCCGTCTGCAAGAGCTCGAGGAGAAGAGGGAACTTAAGAATACCAGCAGCTCACAACAGGCGGAACAACAGCCTCCCCTAGAGAGCAACTATGCGGTGCTGCAGGTCTCACATCATCTGCACACCCTGCTCTGCATCATCTCTCAACAAATGACCACCATACAGAGCCTACAATTGCAATTGGCTTTATATCGCGAGAGTCCACGCACGACTGCCTACACGCACAAGGATCAGCTAGAGGAATTGCGTAATCTGCAGGACAAACTACAAGCGGAAAAGACCGCCTGGTTACGTCAGAAGCAACAACAGCAGGATGAGCTGGCCGATATGAAGGCCCAGCAGTTGCAAGTACAGCAGCAGATCAAGGCCGAACAGGAGGATGTGCGTCAGCAGCGAGAGCAGCTGTATAGAAAAATGGAGCTGCTGTCAAGTCAAGGACTGTTGCTCTCCCCCAGCACTCCGCTGCCGCCAGTGGCGGTACCTGCGGCAGCTCCTGCTCTGACAGATGATCACCATGAGACGGATAATTCAGTCAGCGTGACCAGCAGCAGCAGCACTGTGGATCGACGTAAAGAAAAATGGTTGAGTGGTCCTTCCAATTGCAAGACACCGCCTGTTAATCTCATGAGCGCGAACAATGCACCCAAAGCGAACGCCACTTCGGTCAAGCAGAAACTGCCCATGAAACTCTCCTCGCTCTCATCCGTTGGCAGTTCCTCCACATCACGTGTTGATAAATCCGCCAGTTTTAATAGCTCCTCACCAGCTATTGGAGGCGGCTCAACTGGTGGTGTGCAACAAATCTTTCCCCTGAAACTGGCCGATAAAAGACAAGCAAACAGTCCGCAGATAATTACCACAAACGCCACCACTGTCACCTCGCTGGTGCCACAACATTCAAGGACTGGCAGCTCACCTGCAATTATACAACAGACAACGACAACGGCCACAACAACCACTCCGGTAGTGGTAACACGAGCGGATTCCACTCACTATACACAACGCACGCCCACTACAAGTCGAAGTACCAGCCGACCTGGACTGGGACAGGCACCACGTGCCAAGCCTGAAGAGGAGGAGATCTATTTCTGACGCAAATTCACACCAGAAGTGGAAATCTAAATCCCAGAAAGGGAACTTTTCAATATGTGAATATTTCTATGTATGCAGCAATTGCTCTTAAACTATTACAACTGTAAAGTCCAAGTTTTTTTAGTGTATATTTTTGCAATTGCTCTTAAACTGCTTAGCTAATGTGTTATTGTTATTACGAACTGTAATCAGAACACCAGCTTTTCAACTTTTAATTCTCAAACTGTCCACTCACCCTAAAACTGTTGACTTACAAATGTAATGCAAGTTCAGTTGTCAAACTATTTATATGTTATTTTAACAAAATTCCAAAAGCCAAGTTCAATTGTCAAAGCATTTGTTGTGCATCTCTAGCTTTTTTAAGTGGAACCATTTGGCAAGACGGCTGTCAAACTGTTAATATTCACAACCAAGGACATATCGCTTTAAAACTGCTTCTTAAAATAATTTCTTACAATTAAGAAAGTAACCCTCACTCTTTAAACTGCTGTGTATCCTGTAACTGTGCATTCCAAACTCAAGCTCTTAATGTCTAATCACTCTCAAACTATTGTGCATCTCAAAATGCATTTTCTAACATAGGCTGAAATAGATAAGGCCAAAAAATCAGAGTTCACAAATTGTTCAATGACTGTCAAACAAATCAAACGCATTCCAAGTACTTAACATGTGTAATTTATGTGTAAAACTGTAGAATTACAAACTGCTTACAAATTGATCAATATGCATAAAACTGTGTTTGCCTAAATTTGACAAGCTGTTGCTAGGTATTGATTGTTCTTTGATCTAATTTAATATAAACTAATTTAAAACTGCCTTTTGTACTTAATTTTAGCAATTTTTGTCAATTACAGTTGTAATATTATTACAAACTGTTACCAAACTGTACGTTTCACACTGCTCTGCAGGTGTAGTTTTTGCATTTTTCTTCTATTTAAGCCAAAGCATCTCAAACTGTCTGTTTATCAAACTGATTTACCTGTGTAATAAATTAAATTTCGATTTTAAACCCATGCATCTCAAACTGTTCACAACAACAACATGACTTAATTGTGTATGTAAAAGTACTTAACAGCTTATTTATTAACTCTTACCTAATATACATATTATATACCATATTTTTTTTATTTATAACTTTATTAAACAAGTTGACTTTTTAACTTCTTCCAAACTTCAAATTGAAAATGTATTAAAACGACTTTTAAACGATAAAAACACATACGAATAAGCTTAATCTAGTAACTAGTTCGTAACAAGCTCATGATGTTTAAATTATCGAAAGGACGAGCTAATGTATTATATACAAATTTACCAACTGGAAATTAAAATTCGTAATTATGTTGACGTGTCTTCTGTCTAAACGTAAAATGTACTTATAACTGTGTAAAGAGAATGTTAAAACTATAAGCATCTATCTATATACATGTCTATATATATACATATATAGGAATTTACAATATATATGAAATATATAAAGATTACAACTGATTTGGATTTAATTAACAATAAGAATACCTCTTGATTGTTCTTCATTTCAAATTATAAAAATTCAAATATAACACAAAATATAAGGCTTTTATTTATTTATTGTGGCTGTCTCTATACCTGGCTCAGAAGGTGCAAATGGTGCAAATGTATCTCTGCTAACTATATGTCGCTCACTAACTTCATGACTTCATTTGGAAAATCGCGTTCAAAGATGTCAATGGAATTTACCCAGCTAAAACAGTTCTTTTAGTGTTGAGCAGGGCATTAAACCGAAACCGAAAAGAACCCATTAAACTTAGAACCGGACCCAATTGCTTAGTTTTCTTGTGTATCGGTATCAGATATTTCGATTTCGATTTTTCTGGAACCGAAAAGAACCCAAACATTAAACCTGTACAGTTTCAGTGTTGCAAACCTTCATTATATTTCCATGCTAACCTCGGAACAGAAAAGTAAATTTTTGTTCAAGTGAAACTAGCTAAAATACTTTATCTGAAAGTAGAGACTAAGTCGATTGCAAGGCTTCAAACCTGTTTAGAACCGAATCCCGCAGAAACGGTTCGGTTCTGGTTTTATGGCCACTGATTCAGTTTTATGGGAGGGTTGTCAGTTTTAAGACGTACGTTAGATATATTTTAGTCGATATCCTACGATAAGTACTTATCGATGTCGCATTTATTTAACTGCCAAACATTATAAGAAAGGTGGTCCCATCCATGTGGACATTCGCTTGTAGATAAATGTGCGTATCCCATTTATAATACGGAACGATTTCCTCATTATTCTGTATTTTTTCTTCGCCTCAATGCAACTTCAGTAAGGAACACGACTTTCAATGCAACGAAATGTTATTTAGGAATTTAATTTCGAAATTGTTAGAAAGTTTAAAACAAGTTTCTCGAACATTATTTTTATACTCTGTACCGTAGGTACATAGAGTATTATAAGTTTGTGCAAAAGTATGTAACATCCAGAAGGAAGCATCTCCGACCCCATAAAGTATATATATTCTTGATCAGCATCAACAGCCGAGTCGATATAGCCATGTCCGTCTGTCTGTCTGTCCGTCTGTCTGTCCGTATGAACGCACAGATCTCAGAGATGGTAAGAGATAGAGGTTTGACATGTATGGGACATATGCTTCTTATGTCTGCAGGCAGATCAAGTTTATTTTCAATTTTGGCCACGCCCCCTCCCGCCCCCGCAATATGGAAAAAACGTCATATCTCCCACAGTTTTGAAGATAGATGGCTTGTTCCTTCTGGACATATTTAGTTATTAGGATAACTTAGCGATCCGCCAAAGAAATGAAGAAGATCGGATGAATGGTTTTCGAGTTATGATCAAAAGACAAATTTCCGGCCCGGCATGCTAAGCCCCCACTCTCATCAGGATGTGGTCAGAGATTTAAGAGATAGTTTCTTGTTTGGCCTAGTAGAAACAGAAAGCTTAGAGGAATTTTAACTTATGAAGAAAAAAAGAACTGCTAGGTTGTCTAATAAAGGAAGGCCTATAAGCAAGAATCTGCTGCATTGTTGAGTGTGTCCAAGAAATTAAGTCCTTTTTTTTATCAATTACTGCCACATCTTCTGGTCCCGCTGCAATTAAAAAAAATTAAACTCATATCTCTGTCTATATGGTAGGTAGATTGTTTAATTTATCAAGCTTGGTAACCATCAGGTGAAAGAAAATGGAGATAAGAGCAATCGGAGATTCGTCATAGTAACAGCACACATGAGAGTGAGAAAAAGAGGGCGTGGCGAAAGTTTATCAAGTTTGGCAGGCATCATAGAAACAGCTTAAGCGGTGAAAGAAATTCTACTTAGATATCTCTTAAAAGGCTGCAAAACCTCTCAAACTTCTAGGAATGTTCAGACCTGGGCTGCGAACCCGTTGTTAGGTGTAAAGTTCGGTTAGTGGTTATTATCATTCATTGTTAGACATATTTAGCGTCCAAGCCATGTAAACCGTCGTCTGTAAAACTTGATGTATGCTAATTTCCTTCGCCCAAACGGAAAATGAAGAATTTGGATGGATTTGCTAAATGCATATTTAGTTTTTAGTTAGCTGACTTAAATGATTGTTTCTACCGAAACTTTTTCGTTTACAGGGGATCTGGTTCGGAATGTTAAGCACTTAAGCCGGATGATTGGGCTTTAGTTAAGGTGCTGTTTTATGATACCCATTGTCATCATGATACAATAAGATCGATTTTCCAGTCAGTTTTGTATCGATGATTTAAAGGTGAAAAACATTTGTTTCGTTTTTTTTTGATTATTTTCTGGAGTAACAACCTCAAACATGTTGGCAGTTTATAATCCTGTACCCCATATTTTTTTTAATGAAGGTAAAAACATTTAAAATTGGGACTTTCAAAGAGTTGCTGCTTCATAGATCAAATATTTTTGAAATAATCCTTTTTGACTTTGATGGAATAGCAGACCTCTTTAGTATGTTATATAAGTTATATCATGATTTTAGGCAGTCTTCATCATAGATTGTAAAGAATTTGATTTGTGGTCAACATTTGCCTTAAGACATTTGATGACCTATTCTAGCACTTTCAGCTTCGACGGCTCACTTAAGAATTTGCAGTCTTGTTTTAAAATTTAGATACAATTCAAAGCTATATCTATAATAATTTGTTATTTTCTTAAACTAAGGGGTTTGTTTGTGTGTAAACCAACTTTAACAATACTCTTTCAACATAATTTTATTATTTTAATTGTACATTCTGGAACTGATTAGATTTCTTAAGTTCCAAAAACTACGATATACAATAGAAAATGTTACGATATTAAAAAATATTTACATTGTACACAACTTATATACAAAACAAAAATCTCTGCATGTTGAACATATCCGCGATTAATCGAGAGAAGTATAATACTTAGGATTATAACCTATCTGTCCATAGCCCATATGTAAAAGATATGTTTAAGCTCGCTCCAATAAACGTTTAAAAATCAAATTCGCCTTTGCGTGGACACTTTTGTCGGGTGTGGCCCTCCTGGCGGCATAGGCCACAGCGTCGTGTTTTACTGGCACCAGTAGAGGCTGCTGCACTGCTGGCACCTGATCCCCAGGATGAACTTGAACTGCTGGCGCCACCTGCAAAGGTCGTAAGAGTTTAGAAAGAAACATTTTATTTGAATCAATATCAAAATCTACCTGGATTCTCTTCCGTGTCGGCCCATTTGAAAAAACCGCAAGACTTTTCCCGTGTGGGACAGGCATAAAAGGGTCTTCCCTGATTCGGTCCATCCTTACGCACGGTCAGTTTGCTGGCTAATTGATTGCATTTGCATTTAATCTCCTCATCGTTGCTGCTGGGATTGGGCTGGGGCTGGGTAATGGTCACAGTGCTGCTAGAATTTGTACGCGTTTGTGTGGCACCACGAGCGCCACTGCTGCTGGGTAGAGTTGCTACTCGATTACTGCCCCAGGAGGAGGAGGAGGAGGAGGAGGTTGTGCTGGCACTGTTAGAATTACTACGTATTTGTGGGGTGGGGCGGTTGCTTTGACTGCCGTAGGCATTGTTACGCTGCGCGCTACCCCAGGAGGATGTACTTGTACTCCCACTGCCCCAGGAGGAAGTACCTTGGGAATTGCCTCTAGTTGTTGGTGTCGTTTGTTCATCTGCCCACTGAAAGAATTTGCATTCAGGCTGCTTTGGACACTTGTAGAACAGTCGACCTTGATTAGGTCCATCACGGCGTACCGTTTGCTGACGTGCTGGCTGATGACAACCTGTACACATCACTGGTTCAGTCGGCGGAGCTCCATCTGCATCAAAACTTTCGATTCTCGCACGCTTGGCCGCTGGTTTGGGGGGTGGAGTCGGAGCCACATTGCTTCGGGCTCGACTGCCCCACATCATGGGCTCTGAGTCTGTCTCATGTTGATGACGTATCCAGCCAGAAAGGCTGGAGTCCATGTGCTCAGGATTTACCAGAGCCTCAAATTCTGCATCATCATCGGCTGCAAAAGCGGCAGCTATATCATCATCTAGTGGTATTGGTTCAATGGTCGTTGGTGGAGCACTTGTAGACTCAATGGAATCTGCAGCGGCCAGCATTTCTTCCTCGAAACCGTCGTTGCTATCGAAGAAACTGTCCACAACTGGGGTGGTGGTACTGCTGGTGAAATAGTTGCGTATGCCACCGGCTGCTTGCAGAGACTGGGTTTTGGTTGCTTTTTTTGGCTTGGGTTTGGGTTTAGGGCCTTCTCCGGCTTCAGTAGAAGGTTTTCGGGTCTTGGCTGGCGGTTTCTTGTTAGTAGAAGTAACCAAGGTGCTGGCACTTCCTCCTCCTCCACCTCTAGGTACATTTCCTCCGCCTCCAGGACCACCTCCGCTGCCTCCCGGACCTCGTCCGCCGCCTCCAGGACCACCTCCGCCGCCTCCCGGACCTCCTCCACCACCACCAGAGCCCGTCCCGACTCCCACTATGCGTCCCACTTTCTTCACCTGCTCTAGATTAATATTAAACGTATTCCGAAACAACTGATCACAGGGCAAACAGGTCTTATACCAACCATGTGGCGTATTGAAGATACCACGATAGTATGGAGTGCTCAAACGAAACTTGAGCAAATGATGCCCATCTCCACAGTTTGGACAACATTCATCTAGCACAGAAATCTCTTTGCATTCCGTGGGCAACCACACAACATTCTTGCAGTCCGGAAAGTTGAGGCAACCAATGAACCAACCTTGCTGATTCTTTTTGGGTTTCAACGCCAAAGGAGCCAGTTCGCATTTGGGACATTGGAAAAGCTCCTGCTGCACCAAGTTTTGCTCCTGACCACTTCCTCCGGCTCCCACAGACGCATTCTCCGCCGGCGTCTCATTAATACGTTGTCCTATTTTAGCGTCCATTGCTGTGATCTTGTCCGTAATCTGTTGATAGGCCACCTTATATTTGGCTATCTGCTGGGACAAAACCAACTGAGGATCCTTTTGGCCTAGACAAATCAGTTTCAAATCAGCTTCAAACTCGGCGCGCAGCAAAGGTTTAGCCAAAGCCAGCTCCATGGCGTCATAACCCTCATAAAGACCCATGCCAATCACACCGGGCACTAGAAAACCCTTGTCCAGGACCCCTATGTAGCCACGCTCTTTGATTGTATTGATATGCTCCGCATGAGTAGCATCGGTACCAATGCCATGCTTCTCCATTAAGGCAATCAAGTCCGCTTCGGTCAGCAGAGGAGGAGCCGTGGTGGCTCCCTCATGGAGTGACACTTCAGTGGGTTCAAAGCGTTGATCTCTTTCATAGTGGTGAATCTTTTTGGCATTCCATTTCTCATAGACATACACATCCAAATAGTTTCGCTCAAGTATGACCAAACCATTTGCAGTGAACTTTTCGCCAGCAATGTCGATGTTGACAATGGTCTCCGTGCCGACAGCATCTTTGCTCAAGCAGGCCAAAAAGTGACGTACCACCAGCTCATACACACGTGCCTCGTTGCCCTGTAGATCTGTTGAAAAAGAAATGGAGTTTTTATATTTTGGATTTCTGATTACTCACCGGTCGCCGCCTTCGTGGGATGTATGGGAGGATGGGCCTGATCTGACTTGTTGCCATTCCGGGGATTGGGCCCCCATTCCTTAACACGCTGGGCAAAGGCTCCCCAATTCGGATCATTCAGCTGCTGCTCCACCAGTGGCACCAAGTTGAATTCCTTAGAGAACTGATTAGTCTCCGTGCGGGGATAGCTAATAAAACCCCTGCTATACAACTTCTCGGCTATGGTCATGGTCTCCTTGGCTGACAGCTTCAGTTTTCGTGAACCCAACTTTTCCATTTCCACCGTATCCAGGGCAGCGGGCCTCCATTTATTTTTGGGTTTTACTGTCACACTCTCCACTAAGGCACGAGGCGCCGGTTCGGCCAGGCAAAGCATTAAGTAGTTCTCACACTCCTCCTTGTCAAACAAGCGATTTCGGGCCCAGTTAAACTCCACCGTCAGATCCTCAATGGTGTGAAGAACTGTGCGATTCAGATTTAAGATTAAGTCATTCACTGGGGGGTTACACACCTTTGACCTTCCAAAATGGTTCCGACACAAAAGCCTCCACCTCCTTGTACCGCTCGGCCACAAAGCCCAGCGTGGGTATCTGACAACTTCCATAGGAGATCAACTTATCTGCAATCTTCTCGGGAAACAATCGTTGTAGTCGCATGGTCTGAAAGCGTGTTATGGCTGCACCCGTGCGCAAATCCAATTCGGAGCGAATGTCCACTGCATCGCTTTGGCGCTTATCGGGTTGACCCAATTGCTGCAACGCACGGCGTACTGCGGCAGTAGTAATCTCCGAAAAACTAGCTCTATAAACCGTCAAATTCGATTTAATCGCTCGACAAACATCAATAATCTCATAGCCTATGTTTTCGCCCTCACGATCACAATCAGTCCAGATAATTAGACCCTGACAACCACGGATCTCACGCTCCAACGTCCGTTTGATGGGTTGATAGTTCTCGCCCACAGATTTCTTGATGGGTGCATCGAACAGCGAGCGTGGATCCACCGTGCGCCAGTTGCGGTAAGAGAATTGAAACTCCAGACTCATTAAGTGGCCCGACACTGAGGTCATCACCATTTTAGCAGTCTGGCCGCGCACGGGAGCCTCAAAATCAAACACCTTGTTGTACACGGAGTAGCCCTCACGCTAAGGAATAGGGAGATTAAGAGGTTGCTTTTTTCGTTAAGATTTGATAGCTAACCCGTCGAGCTGATCCATTGGACAACAAGCCGGCAATGGTCTTGGCCGCATCATTTTTCTCGGCCACATTAAGGAACTTCATCTCCTTGATTTGCTTAGCGTAGGTGCGGCAATGTATTCCATAGTTGGCCCATCGGCAGGATTTTAAATGGCCAAACAGCATTCATTAAGTGAATACAGAGCTCAACAAATGAATTTATTAACATTTCATTCGCGGGAAAGAATTATTATTCGTTTCAACTATCGATTGAAAATACGTCTATCGAAACTAAAGATGGGTTAGTGATTATCAGCACGGGAAGGTGTTCGATGCTAACACGAAAAGTCACGAAATGGGGATATGAAATCAAAATTTTGAAACAGCCTTAAGAAAACAATTACTAGCAAGATATTACTAATTTGAAGATCTCACGATCTCAAGCTCTATGATTCTAAATTGTTCCATGATAAAACTGGAATTGCTTAAGACTTGATGTAACACAGTCTTTTTACAAGGTTTTGTTGCCAAAGTGAATAAGGTTTAAGAGCAATAATTCATTAAAAGGATTGATTACAGATTTTACTCAGAAAAAATCGATGTACAACCGATCTGAAATAAGGACTGGTTCAGTTCAGCGGATCACACAGCTTTTAAGCCACCATCTTGTATGGCTTGATTTTGAAGCCAACTAAACCACGGCTTCTATTCGGTTCAGGGGTTCAGCCTTTATTGTTTATAGAATATCTCGAACTTCCCTCACGACACTTGCAGATCTCTACAAGCACGACACACTTATCGATAATCACTTATTTATTTTCTTTATCGAAACACCTGTGCGGCTCTTTTGAATTATTTGAGGACCAAATTAAATTTTATTAAACCTCCCCGATTGAAAAAACTTTACCATGCTGAAATACGAAACTAGTTACTTTATTTATTATATCTCTCTATATAACTTGCTGTTTGTTTTCACGTTGCTACGTTTTTTTTGTTTGTGTTTTAACTTTTGACTTTTCATTGCGCTTGTTTTTGGGGGGGAATTGGAGTTTCCATTTTTTGTTTTTGCCATTTTTTTGTTTTAGTATTTTTTGTAAATCTTTTTTTTTAACTCAACATAAAATTCTTAACAATTATATATATTTTCGTGTATATATATAAGAAAAAGGATAGGGTGAAAAATGTGTGTAAATACAAAGAGTAGTACACGATGGATCTATGCACATTTAGAATTTTGACCGATTTGTATTGTTAATTCTTTTCCTTGGACTTAGGCTTAGCGTAAACTCATTCGTATGCGATTGGTTGTATAACTTAGATTCAGTAAAATATTAGTAATATTTAGAGCGTTTAATTATAGATGATGGAGTAGTAAGATGCCTCGTCCATTTTCAGTTTTTTTTAGTTATAGAAATAACAACAAATACAAGTAAGGGGAAGGGGAAAGGAGTTGCCTAACACAGGATGAGCCATCAACGACGCCACGAACGATCCTCGGACTCCTCATCCTCCTCCTCATCCTCGAGACGCAGCTCGGGCAATGTGTCGCTGCCCAGCAGACTTTCACTTTCGCTAACAGATTGGATCAACTGCTTGGGATTGGTATTGCTGTCCAGGGGCAAGGGAACTGCTGGAGCTGCTGGTGACTTGTCGGCTGGTGCTGCCATTGGCACAACTGCCCCGGAGGGAGTTGAACCCGGCGTCGTCACCACAGGCGCCCAGGAAATCTAAAGTGGAGAGAGATGTAGAGAGTTTATTTCTTCGTAAAATGGAATAAACACTAGAAACACGACAAAGTTAAAGAAAAATAAAGGATAACGTAATACAATAAAACAACATTATAAAAACCAGTTCGAAGTCGAACATAACTTTCCCGACCTTCCGAAAATTGCAAAAAAAGCACAGTTTGGTTTGGAGCCCCCAAATTTACACAAATAGAATGTTGCTTTGTAATAACTAATGGATCGCAAGTTGTGGCATCGCTGACTCTGACCGACCAGGAAACGCACAAACTCTTAAACAAGCTATCTTTCTATCTTAGAGGGTGCCAGCAGTACGCTAGCAAACAACATTTGGATAACAGCAACATGTTAAATCTTTTAATGGTCAAACTCTTCGAAAAAATCTCTACCTGTCCATTCACCGAAAATCCCCAGTCTATAAATCATCATCGAACACTCACCTGAAGGCGCTTATCTTTGTACATTTTGCCACGTAAAACTGCCTGCTCGGCATTGAGTCGTGTGGCATAGGAGAGTATCAATTGGGGAATCTCACGGTCCACATCATGCTTGGAAATCTCACCAAAGTGCTGTTTGTTTAGGGGTAGATAAAAATTGCTTTTAGAAATCTCTGTATGTTCTTTTTATGTTCGCTTTTCACTCCACCTTAAAATGTCCCAGAACAAAATCGGCCTCCTCAGCGGCAAAGCCCGTGACCACTATAGCCTTGGGTCGTCTATCGACACGAGTGGAGCCCTCCGGATAGTTGGCCCTTTTGCGTGCTGCAGCGCCACCACCACCTGCAGATCCGGCTCCACCCTTAGGATTGTTCGAGTTGGCAGCTCCAGCTCCTCCCAGAGTACGCTGCAGCTCTTCGAGACGTTTTTGTATGGCCGAGGTGTCATTGCCCTCCTGCTGTTGGGCAAACAATTCCAGCTCCATATCCAGAAGTTCCTTCTTCTGTTGCTCTTTGGTCTTTTTGACAGATGGCTGTTGCTGTTGAATTTGAGCCTGCAATTGATCCTGATCGGCATGCACGTCCTTGCGCAGTTTATCAATGGTGGCCTGCAGCACTTTAATAGTCTCCAGAGTGGGAGTACGCTGGGCATCCTGCTGATCCATACGCTCGACAAACTCTAAAGCGGTTTTCATTTGCTTCACATAGCTCTGGAGCAGCTCCTGCTTGCGTTTCCGCAAACCGTTGGCCAATTGATGCATAGCCTTTTGTTGTTCTTCTTGTTTTTTGCGCAAAGTGGCGGCATTAGGGCGGGCAGCAGCGGCGGCTGCGGCTGGACTAGCGGCTCCACCAGGGGGATGCGCTTGATTCAGCTTCAGTCGCATGGATGCGGGAGCAAGGGCCAGGGCCTCTCCGGCTGGGGGGCCAGCCACCTGGTTGCCCTCAGTTAATGGGGTAGTAGCAGCATTGGAGATTTTGGCACCATCCGCATTGGGTGTGGGCACAGCGGGCACATTATGCAAATGATATTGACTGGCATTCTTGCGTCCTGGTGGATTAGCCTGTCCCTCATTCCCGTCTGAGGTAGCTGCCCCATTGTGCCAGAAGACCTTGATGAAACGATTATTGAGCACCGCCTCGGTGCTGCGATATGCCACATTGGCCTCTGCATGCGTGGAAAAAGTCACAATGGCTGCCTCCGGATCACCCTCGTAGGACACCTGGATGTTCACGATCTTGCCAAATTTGGCAAAATGATTGTTCAAATGGGCGATGGTGTTCAGACCACGTGGCACTTTCCTCAGCTCCAAGGAGCTATTATGTTGCTGCATATTGGGATTGACTCGTGGACCCAGACGCGAATTTATGGGTACTTTTCGTTTGGTGGGCACATCGGCTATAGCCACCGTATCCTCTAGGTCAAACCGACGTTTACCCACCTCACCGCCTCCGCCGCCGACTGAGCCTCCTGCTCCACCACCATCCATTACAGGAATTGGGATGAGCTGACGCTGCAGAGGTGTGGTTACGGCTGTGGGATTAAAGGGGAATGGCATCATGGTTGCCGCCGCACCTGGGCCCGGCGGTGGTGGTGGTGGACGAGCATAGTCCACCGGATGGGGCACACCCAAGACGGGACGAACATTTCCACTGAACGGATTAATGCTGCCGCCAGGTCCAGTTGAGGCTGCTGGCACACCGCCAGGTGGTGGTGGTACTGGCCCGCCACCACCGCGTGCCCAAATCTCTGGTGCATCCGGATTGTATTCACGCATGGACATCATTAAAGCAGAATTATTGATACCCTCAAAGACCACCGGATTAATCCCATGATCCCAGGGGCAAGTCTCACCCCGCACACAATAACCCTTCTCATCAAAGTCACGACAACGCTGGCGAGGATGCGAGGCGGTTGCCACCGCCATGCTGGCAGGATGATCGAGCGCGGGCAGAGTTGGGGGAGCGGGAGCACGCTCAGGTGAGCTGGCTGACGGACGTCGAGGGGAAAGCGAGCGACTGTGCGAGCGGCGCCCTTTGGGACCAAAACGCTCGCCTCCGCCTCCGCCGCCACCTAAACGTCTTCGTTCAAAGTTTCGGCGACCACCACCTCCATGGCCTGGGGGAGATTTGTTGCGGAACTGCCTTTGATTCTTCTCTCGCTCATTGATGCGACGATCCCTGGAGCGCGAGCGTCGGAAATTACGATCATTGGAACGAGAGCGGGATCGCGATCGAGAACGCAAAGAGGCTCGACGCCGGCGGCTGTCTCTGGGTTGATTCTCCTTGTCCGCATAAACTCCGCGTCCAGCTGGACTGACACTGCGCAGCGCTGGCGGCGCGGTTGCAGTGGCTGTCGCCGTGATAGTCTGAGCGTCTTTGGTTTTATGTACATCGCAGGCTGGCTTAATGTGGGGGGAGGCATCTGTTGAGTGGCTGTTCGCTTCCGCTGGCTGGACTGCTTCCGGCTGCTGCTCCTCGCGCTGCAGTTGTTCCAGGGACTTTATCACATTATCTTTAGTTGATGCAGCGGGCAGTGGTGCTGGTGGTGGGGAGACTGCAGCTAAGACAGCCTCTATATCGGCTGCTCCATCTAGCGCCAAACCCAAATCTTCAGCCAAGTCCAGTTCGGACATACTGCTCGCCGTTGCGGCTCCGGCCGCTTGCTGGGGCACATTGAGATACTCCTCACTGGCTATGGCCTCAAAGAGACGATCCACAAAGCGTGTTGTCTCTTCCGACAGGAAGACATCCAACTGTTCAATCATGATACGCTTGAGATCCTTATCCGATTTGTCTTTTTTCAGCAAGGCAATGACATAGCGTGCCAAGGCCGAGGAGTCCGCATCGCAGCTAAAAAAAAAGGGGTGAAAAGTGTAAAAAAAAAACAGAAAAAAACATCAATATGAAGAGAACTTACAGTGGCTCTAGGACGACGCTAAGCCAATCCTTTAGCTTATCCGAGTTTTCCAAGATCATTTTAGGTTTGGTCTGATCGTGTGGTTGGTCGCTTTGGGGGGGTGCTGCACACGCGCCCAAAAATATATTTTTAAGTTGACCTCTGCCTCCTCCTAGACGGACCCTCGGGGTTTATCGATAGACGATAGCTTTTGCTTTCTAGAAATTTCAACAACTTGGTTAAATGGCATAAAGATCACGTTCATGTTTTATTTGATTAATTTATGCCTAATTACATATTAATTTATTCATTTAAGGCTCTGGCTAAGAAAGTTTCTCGACTTTTTCTGCCACACACACATTCACTCACACACACACAAACGCACACTTATGTATTTGGCAGCCAAACATTTGCGCTCAAATTGCTGTAGTTTAGTTAACACTTTTCTTTTGTTTTATTTAATCAAAACCTACCTTCGGCCTTAAATTAAACTTATTTGCTATTTTGTTGTACAAGTTTTAGTTTTAAGTTGTAAATTTTTGTATTTTTCACTAAACTTTTTTTTCGCTGCCCCTTCTGCAAGGTTGATTGAGACAATGTTATCGACCAACCGATAGGCGATATTAAATATTTAGTGACGTTTTGCTGCGACTCTTGCAAAGACAACGAATACTCTAGATGATGCAATTAAAAATATTTGTATAGTTTTGCCAAAAACTCTTGGTTTGATTTATGATTATTGAACCTAGACCGGTTTCATAGAGTATATAAGAACATTCAAAAATTCGAAAAATATACTCCATAATGCACTTAAACAGAACAATCATCCTTCAAATCAGCCGATATGTTGATATAAGATGTTAAAAAATTTAATTGAAAGTTTCTGATCTTTTAAATAAGCAAAAGCGTAAGTTTACAAACTCAAATGCGAGCTCGGCCGCGGTTACATGCTAGTACAAAAGCATGTAATTATTACAGTTTTACAACAGTTCTCTTGCAATCTAAAATTATAAATAAGCTAAAAGTTTATGCTAATATCGCACTATTTTAATTTTAAAGTCCCGCTAAAATTCTCAACGCAAAATGGTCACACAAAAGTTAGCACCATCTGGTCAGTGTCAGTGTCTATGGTAAAAGTTTTGGTATTCTATGTGTTTGAGTACTCTTTGGTTTGGTCTTCAGCCCTGGTAATTTCATTTATTTGTGTAAATTGTTTAATCTCAACATGTGCAGCATAGGAGAAGATGACTTTGGTGATGAGGGTGGCCAACATGCCATGCCAAGTGGCGGTGGCCAGCCTGCTCAAGTGATTCAGGCCGGTGGACAGTGCCAGAAGTGTGGAGCCCACTCCCAGGACGAGCTTTACAAACTAAATTTCCGTGTGGAGGAATGTCGGAACTGCTTCCTCGGCTATGTCAGGCACAAGTTTCGAGCGGCTTTGGGAGCAGCCAAGGCATTGCCACGTCAAAGTGAGGTGCTGCTCCATATAGATGGGACCGCGGAGTCCTTGGTGTTGCTGGACATGCTACATTTTGCTCAAACGCAAAATACATTTAAGAGATTGCACTGCCAGGCCAGGGTGGTGTTTATCGAAGAAGCCGGACTAGGGGAAGAGGAAGAGCCGGTGGCGTTGTCTAAACTGCTGGATTTGCAAACTCGCTACAAACCTTTTGATTTCTATATTATAGAGCTGGGATCAGCAGTAAAAGAACTAAAACTGCTGCAGGATTACACACCAAACTCAACCAAAGCAGACAATGAACTGATGCTTGATTTAAAAAAGATGCGCAGTCTGACCTCTCGTCAGGATTATCTTCAACAGCAGCGAAAATGGTTCATTGCCTCCTTGGCTCAACACTTACAGTGTACACATGTGTTTGAGCCCGCCGTCAGCAGAGACTTAGCCACACAGCTCTTAACTTCCATAGCACTGGGTCGGGGAGGGAGCGTTGCTTTGGATGTGGCTCTTTTAGATGATCGCATGCCGCATGGAATTCATTTACTAAGACCCCTTAAAGATCTTAGCGATCAGGAAGTGCAATTCTATGTGCGTGCACAGCATTTGAAGCCGCTTAGGCACAGCAAGGATAATGGTTATGCACAAACAGCCAGCCTGCAGAATCTTACCTCCGCCTTCGTGGACAATCTTCAAGTGAATTATGCCTCTACAGTGTCAACCGTATTTCGAACCGGTGATAAAATGGCTTCCAATCTACAGCCTGAACTGCTTAAATGTAAACACTGTCAATCCGCTTTGGATGAAAGGCTGTCGGACACTTTACTGGCCATTGAGTATTCCAGATTGGTGTCTGAGGCGGGCGTAAATGTGCCTAGGTCGGGCGAAAGTCTAGCGCACAAGGCCAGGCAGAGACTGGAGCAGGAGGATGATCTATGCCATGCCTGTCGAAGCATACAAACGGATTTGAGTGCTTTGTTATAGCAAAATATACATATATTTGTTTTATAATTTGGCTAATTTGTTATTAACTTGTGACTGCAGTGGTAAATGCCCATCTAAAGGTGGAACATTTGCTGCCAAATCGACTCTATGAAAGTTAAAGACTATAAATCGATTATAATGCTTGGCTTGGTTGTTGTAAACCTCTATTGATCCGGGCAGTATAATAGAATCAGTACATTTAACTGGCTCTTTTAAATACAAATCATCACCCGGAAGCACTCCAAACATGCAATCGTCGGAGCGATAGTAAATAGGCTGCACCAAAGTCGTACCCCTAGCTTGACGTTGCTGTGCAAATTCCAGCAATTGCTGCAGTTGCTGAATGTTCATCAGTCGGGCAATTTCATAGAGCAGCATAAAGGGTAGCCAAATGATACCCTCCTGTGAGCTTGACCACGCTTGGTCCGGATTAAACCAATGAGCGGAAATTACCTCCTGGGGTTCGGGTAGAAGATCCACTTGATTAACCTGTTCATTCAGGCAAGCTAGATAATAGATGGTATCATGTTTTCGACTGGCCGTGGCTGCTGTCCTCCAGGTAGACCATTCATTTAGTGACCATAGATCGGGCAGCACATTCAAGTGCTTGCATAGTTCCAGGAACTGTGAGGCATCTTTGTGTACCCTCTGCTGCCACTCCAAACGTTCGAAAGGCTTCTGCAGCAAGTGCGTTGCATGGGATAGCGATGGCCGGTTTTCGAAGTCTTCCTGGGTAATGCAAAGCATTATGCCCACTTCTTCGAAGGCTTCTCGTATGGCAGTCAAGCGAAGTGAGATATCTCGCGAGAAAAGCTGGCCGCCAGTTAGGAAATCTGGTCTATCCGAGGTCTGATCACAGCTTAGTAGCTTCAATTGAGCTGGGGTCACACCAAAGGAGTGAAAATATGCCAACCAGTTGGGTGATTCGTCTGCATTGACATCAAAGTTACCACCAGGAAAGACACAGTGATTTAACATATATGAAGTGCGCTCGGAGCGTTTAATAAGCAACAGCTGGAAAGGACACAAGGCGATGATTCCTATTTAAAGGGTTTACAATTTACTCACGTTATAGTCAAACAAGGCAGAGGAATCTTCTCGAGCTGCCAGTATAAGGCTAGCCGAGGGTCTGTAAGAGGAAGCCACCATTTCTATTTCTTCAAGTGAACCTTTGTACTGCAGTTTCAAAACTCAAAACAGCTGGAAAGCTATCGAGCCCAAAAGTATCGATAATGCCAGAGATATCGATATTGTCAGCTGTTACCTCAATATAACCAGAGAACTAGAATTAGAATTATGTCCAAGCAATTGGTGGCCAAAATCAGACAATCCTGCAGCTTAATATTGCTGGCCAAGGACCCTATCGTCGCCCCCACCA
The DNA here is from genome assembly GCA_035044985.1 of Lordiphosa fenestrarum. Classification (NCBI taxonomy): domain Eukaryota; kingdom Metazoa; phylum Arthropoda; class Insecta; order Diptera; family Drosophilidae; genus Lordiphosa; species Lordiphosa fenestrarum. The sequence continues at coordinate 194,190 of JAWNNO010005633.1, forward strand.
CTTATAACTACAATGTAAGTATTATTCAATGGTTTAAACCCTTTTAACCACTTTCGTTTCAGGCCCTGCTGCTTACACGCCACTCGAAATCCAGTTTCATGCCGGATTCCTCTGTGTTTCCGGGTGGCGTATGCGATAAGGCGGACAGTTCAACCGATTGGTTGGATTTTTTTAAAACCTTCGATGTCAGTGCAGAACAATTAAGAAAGTTTGACCAGATACCAGCCACACGTCCTGAAATATATCATGGTCCCCACAGGTGAATTGATTACCTTAAAGAACAATGTAATTTCTCTAATCCCAGCTCTATCTCTTAACTAGATCACTATCTCTGCGGTTGACCGCCTTGCGGGAAACCTTTGAGGAACTGGGCGTTTTGCTTTGCCGGGATCGTAAATCGTTAACTTCTCTTCAGGGTTATGGCCGCTTTTATGAACAATTCGATCGTGTACATTGGCAGCATGCGGTGCACAATGATGCCAGCCAGTTTCTAAAGCTCTGCCAGGAATTGGATGTCCTACCCGATATATGGTCTCTGCAGGAATGGTCTGCTTGGAGAACACCGTCTACGTTCAAGAAGCGTTTTGAGACTGCCTTCTTTTTGTCCACATTAGAAACCAAACCCAACCTGCATATAGAACCCAATGAGGTCAAAGATTGTGCGGTGAGTTTATAAACTTTTTAGCCTCAAGGATTTATGCTTATTCTACCTTTTCATACTGTTTCCAGTGGCGTAGCCCCCTGGATTATGTAAATGCTGCTTTGCGAAAAGAACTCTGGCTGCCTCCCCCTCAAATGTATGAGCTTTCGCGTTGCCTAAATTTCCTCACTATTGAGAAACTTCAAGAATTTGCCCAACAACGAGCATCCAAGGGTGTTGTCTTAATACACCCGGTGATGTACAAGTGTACGGATGGCCAGGTGCATTTGCTACCCGGTGATGATGCCTATCCCAGTGATCCTGACTTAAGTCAGGATAAAATCGATACAGGACTTTCCATGGAGGCTTTTCGGTTGCTAGCCAAGAATTTACATCGTAGCGAGCACAAGAACCAACATCAATCCCAATTGTTGATCAATTTTAAACCAACAGATGGGCAGATCAATCCTTTAGACCCAGGCGTGGTGTGATATTTCCCAGTGAGTCAACTGAAGCCTGAACTGAATCGTTTGTGGTGCATTTATTTAGTTGTAAGTGTTGGAAGTGCAATGAATTGTTTTAAAAACTCGAGTTAGTTACTTGTATACAATTTTTTCTACTTTTTTGTGAAGCTTTCTACTCATAGGAATAGCCATGACCCGGCTGGGGCCACAGATCATGAGGTTTTTCCGGTTGTGTGGGGCGCTGCCATATCTTACAATTATCCAGCGACTTTTCTATGCTCTTCTGATTGCTCAATAAGACGGCCAATTTTTGATCCACTTGATAAGTGCTACCATGTACCTTTTGAATAGAGTCTCCTATATATAAGAGGCGCTGATTCTGGGTGCGGTTAAGCGAACGCACTCCCTGCTCCAGTTGATTCACCTTGAAGTTGGCTATGCCAGCCAAAGCACTTAATTCATCCAAATAGGCCACCTTATGCTCAATATTTCGTTGGGTCTGACCCAGCTGCTTGGCTGTCCGATCCAGACCATACAAGTCCTTAATAATGGATTCCTTGAGCAACTTATTTAGGCCAGCTATGTGGTGCTCCACCGATTTGGACACTTCATTCAATTGCTTTTCATATTTATTTTGATTGACGTCCACTTTGCGCAAGCCTTGTTTAATTTCCAGGCCGCCTTTTCCCAAATCTTCTAGAGCCTTGTCGGTTTTCGTTTCGAAAGAGCGTATGATACCTGTGAGATTTTTCACTCCATTTGCGGTTAATTGAAAGTTCCGAGTGGTGTCCAGTTGGAGCTTAGTCAAATCCTTCTCCAGACGGGCAATTCCTTCCAGCTGTGCACGTTGTTGTCTGATTTTCTGTGCAATGCCCTTTTGGGAATCGCTGACGTCTTGTACCTTGTGATCCAATCTGCTAAGCTGTTCGCTGTCTCTTTTCAGTATATCCAGGATTTCTTTGTCGTCATTTCTCCTTCTCTCTTCCTGCGCTATGGCTGTGACAGCCAAAAGACAAATCACCAATAGAAACAATAGACTTCTCATTGTGGTTTAATTGAGTACGGATCTCGGTATGTCTGTCACTTAGCGTGGGTTACGGTTTAAGTAGCTTTGACTTGTGGCACCCGAAACGTGTCAATGTTGCAGTTTCGCTTCGCCCCATCCGAAAACTAACGAATTTTTTGTGTAGCGAGAGCTGCAGGTGTCACGTGACACCTGTGCAGCTTCTTAAAATGTGTTTAATCAGATCTCCAAATACGAAACCGTGTTTTAGTTGGTTCAACGACATTTTGGGCTGTATGACGCTAATTCGTTGATAGACACGTCTTTCAGAAGCAGAATTCTTCTTTGTTTCTAAATAGGTTATTTAAGATTATGAATTAACTTTTTTTGTTGTGGTCGTGTAATGTGGGCACTGATGCTTCACTGCTGAAACGTGACAAATTTGGCAATTTTAGAGCCGATTGCAGCGTATTTTTTAATTCAGAAAATGGGTCCACAAATGGCTATTTCCACATACCATATTTCGATATCATTGAAAGGGGGAAAACGAATATTTTTTAAACACACCAAAATTATGCTTTGTAGAAAAACCGTACAATTCCAATTTCAATTTTTTCTAGAGCTTTCTAATTCAAACAAGAAAGAAAGTCGGTCAAGCCCGACTATAACATACTCTGTACCAAGAAAATTATACGCTCATCATAAATTTTGATGCTGCAGTAGCAGCGAACAGTCTTTTGATCATAACTCGAAAACCGTTCATCCGATCTTCTTCATTCCTTTGGCGGATCGATAAGTTATCCTGCTAACTAAATATGTACAGAAGGAACAAGCCATCTATCTTCAAAACTGTGGGAGATATGACGTTTTTTCTAAATTGCGGGGGCGGGAGGGCGCGTGGCCAAAATTGAAAATAAACTTGATCTGCGTGCAGACATAAGAAGCATATGTCCCATACATGTCAATCCTCTATCTCTTACCATCTCTGAGATCTGTTGCGTTCATATGGACAGACAGACGGACAGACGGACGGACGGACAGACGGACATGGCTATATCGACTCGGCTGTTGATGCTGATCAAGAATATATATACTTTATGGGGTCGGAGATGCTTACTTCTGGATGTTACATACTTTTGCACAAACTTATAATACTCTATGTACCTTCGGTACAGAGTATAAAAATCGAAAAACTATTTCTAAGGTTGAAACCCCCTTAAAAGATCTTGATCACTGATAAAAGATCTTGGAGCAATTGGCGGAAATCAATGGTGTGAATGTTTGAATTTGGACTAAGTAACGGAACTTCGAACAAACGGGACGCAGGTGAATCTACCATAAGGGCATTCCCATACCCAAAAATGATCTATACCGTTTAAGTAATTTTATTTTAATCTCTTTCGCACTTGACAATTTTTCCCATTATGTAGTTTCTGTTTAATTGAAAGGCAAAACATACACTTAATTGCAATCACTTAGTTTTTTAGGATTTCTGGTGCATTCTTTTAAAACTCTTTGTACCCTTATAACAGTTTTAGAGATCAAAAGCGAAGAGCCACTTACACAAAAGACCAGGCAAAGTGGATATCCCGGTACGAGCGAAGCTCTTTAAGAGAAATAATCTGGTTTGAAATTACAATACTGCAAAAGAATCTAAAATAGTTTTGACTTTGTATGTTAACATCTAAATGAATTTAATTTTTAATCTTATTTACAATTTGAATCGCAGAAGTAAGAGCGTAAGAGAGAAACATAATTTTATTCATCCACTGATACACACTCATTTGTGTTTGTAAAACATTGAAAGTCTTAAAATTCGATAGAGCTATGTATATTATGATATGAATTTGTTTTTTAGCTTTGATGTAAATGTTCCCAAAAAGCACTATGATGCTTATACAAAATTAAGTAATGGATATTCTTCCGAAGCATTTGAGGGTGTTGAAAGTTGTTTAGGACTACTCCCAATCCGAAGATCTTTTAGTGGCGCCTGCCCATTTTCCATTGTGTTCTGACCGATACTATTTGATTGGGAGTCGTTTCTTCCACAACTCGGGCACAATCTAGTCGCTGTTCTGGTCAATTTTGTGGTCACTGTTGTTGTCACTGTCGTCTTATTGAGCCTAAGGCTTAGCTTCAAATTCTTTGAAACTTTTTTTACTCTATTTTATAAGAATTTCAGTAAACCTGCTTAATTGAAACCGGTTCGCCCTCGTTTTGTTAAAAAGGACTCATTTCATTTCACTCTTTTATCTATATATCAACGGCAATTGACTAAATTTAAATAGATTATCAATTATCAATAATATTAATCAAACGTACCCTTTCAAAAGACCCTGGAGGGAGCAGTGCGTATGTACTCTTACAAAATTTGGGCATGTTTGTATTGCCATATGTTATTTCCCTTCTCTTAATCGAATATCGAGTTATGAGCTACAACCCGGATCTTTATTTTATAATGCACCAATCGATAAACAATGATTTTTACCAGGTAACAAATAGAAAATTATTTTACAGAATTTTATTTCAGGCAGCATCTATTTTAGACATGATTCACCGATCGATCAGGAAAACTGCCAGTTTCTTATTTAGGCTACAATTGGCACCACTGCTGCTCAAATACGGAGCGAGGTGGCCCGCCCTCAATGTTGCAGTGTCCAGACAGAGTTCTGAGTCACTTAGTCAGCACTTTGACATTATTAATATCAGAGATGCAAACCGATCGTAAATAAGAAATGGTTCCGCGGTTCGGTTTATTTCATGGTTTCTGGAACTAACTAAACCGAGGTTTGGGTATGATATATTTTATGATGGTCTGGTTCTGTTCTATTATTTTACAATTTTCTAATTTCTAAGGTGAATTAGTTTAGTTTCGAATACTTTCGCAATTAGAAAACATTTCCATGGCTTTTAAGTCCTTAAATAAGTCCACCCTAAAATCGCTGTATGTGATATATGATATTGAGAATATCGTCCTGTAAAGGAAAGGGAAAGTTGCTCCAAGGAAGGAATGTTATCTGATCAAAAGTATTTGTACTAGCAGGTCTGTGAACAATTTCAGCAGATGTATGAGATGACATGTTTTGAAATGATTGTTAGTAATGTTTGAAAGCTATGTCAATCCAGCATCGGTAGTGATCAATTCGGTCTAAGAGTGGTCTCCCATGTAAAGGGACCATGAGCTAAAATAATCTTAGGGAAACTTCCCAAATTTGCAACTATAATTTTCTGGTATCAATCGCTTTATGCTCTCACTTAAACTGAAACGTTAAAATATACTCATCCTTGATTAATATTGCCGTCAAGGGCTTTAAAGGCACCTTGATTGTCGGGGAAAATGAATAAGTAATTTCCTCTGACCAAGATGGTTTCCAGAGTGTTGTCAGCCTCCTGGACGGCTACAGTCTCTGTTTGGTAATCATTATAATGATCAAGGAATTGAAATAAAGTTTTTTTATCGGGATCTGGACTGAAGACTCTTTGTCCTTATGAAGCCGCATGTCAGGGCAAATCTGCACACCGTTAAAGGACCACAAAGTACTACAGAGGGCCAAGTCGAGCTTCTCTTAATCTCTTGGCTTGTGTGCTTCTAATTTGACAGTTTAACGCCGTATCCGAACGTCAAATTTGAGAAGCTTATTCATGGCTACTTATTTACTTCAAAGCTGGCGTCAACAGCTGTTGAAGGCGACCGTGTGTGTAGGTTTTAAAAGAAAAAACTTGTTCATAAGGTTTAGTCCTAGCAATTATTATCTTCATTGTTTTTTGCTTCTCTCATAAATTCGCTGTCATTAGCACCAAGTATTCAGTTTTTGAACAGCTAGATTCAATGATTCGGTCATGGAACGACGATGGAATGAAGGATTAAACGTTCTATTATAACAGTATTGTTTGACTCAAAAAAGGGGGAATAAGTTGTTTATATTCTGCATTGATCTGTGAAATTCTTTGTATATTTATTATAATTCGTTAGGTTCTATATAAATAAATATATATAAATATGTATGCTGATATAGTGGGTTTTACAATGGATCGACTTGAATTGTGTTCCGATTCCAATTAATGGTAGTCATATGCTTAGTATGCCGCCGGCTGAGAATCATCGCCTAACCAGATCTGCCAGGATTCTTCTTGTTGTGGAATGCTTTTGCCCTCGAGTGAAGCTTTCGGGTAATTAGGTTGCTGTGATGGGCCATAAGTAGGTGGAGCAGTGTATCGGGGTTGATGTTGGGGATACTTTTTATCGTTAGGTTTTTGTGGTGGAGATGGACGTCTAGGTCCGGAACCGATATATACAGGAGCAGTTGGCTTGGGTTTGGGCTGGTGTTGTGGATAGGAATCCCAGGTTTGCGGCTTTGGAGCAGGACGAGTTTCGTATTCCCAATGTTGTGAGGATTGCTTAGGTTTGGGCCTAGAAGTTTCATAGGGTTTGGGATCGTGCTTATGCTTGGGTGCTGTAGCTGAATGGGGCTCGTACAGCTGCTCAATCCTCCAGGATTGTTGTTCCATTTTGTGCTTGGATGGGACAACCTCCCAATTCTCAGCTTGATACTTTGGTTTGGAAGGAGCAGATTCCCAGGGTTGCGGCTCGTGCTTATGTTTGGGTGCAGGAGCTGGACGTGACTCATATAGAGGTTCTACTTCCCAAGGATGAGATTCAGGCTTAGATGGTTTTTGCGCTGGGGCGGATTGATAAAGCGGTACAGTTTCCCAGGGTAAGGGTTCCAGCCAGGAGACAGAGTGGGCTGGTGGGTTCTTCTTGGGTCCATTAGTTTTCGGCTTGGGTTCAGGCGACTCGGCGTAGTCGCTGACACGACGAACGTCACCTAAAAGTGAAAACCACAAATCTTAGCTTGCTGGTGGGAGTCAATGGAAGCATCTGTCTTACCTTGCTTTTGGGGTTCCTTGATGTTCCACACCTGGATCAGATCCACTGGCTTGGGGTGGGGTTGGTGGTGTGGGTGTGGATTTGGGCGGGGATGGTGAGGGGATTCCTGCTCATAGCCTTCAGAGTAATGCTCTGGCTGTGGAACATGATGTGAGTGGTGTGGACGTTTGCCACAGTTCTCCAAATCCAATTCGATGCGCTTCTGGGAGATGATCAGCTCCCTGAGTACACCCTCGATCTGCCAGGAGTTTATTGGCTTCAGATGCCTCACCGCTCCAGTCAATCTGTCCAAGCGAATCGCCTGTGTGCTGTTCAGTTCCTTCAACTGCCCCTCCAAAAGGTTAAGCTTTTGATTCGAGTCCTCGCTGATGTCCTTGATGCGACCCAAATTCTTGAGTTCCACCTCGATATTAATCTGGGAGGTCTCCAGACTATCGAAGGAACACTGCAACCCATTAAGCTGGGGAAGAACGGCCCGGGTAACCAATTTGGTCAACTCATCGATACTCTTGTCTACACCTCTGGCACTTCTAACCACATGTCGCTGGAAGGCTTCCAGTTTCCGCTCTAAGTCGCCAATCTGCTGCTGGGTGCTCTCCTGTAGATTGGCCAGGCCTTTAAGCTCCTGGGCAGTCCGCTTGGCAGCAGCTTCTCCACTTTGTGAGATATTCTGGAAGGCCTCGTGCAAAGCCACCGATTGGGCATCCAAGAACACATTCTGCTTTGCCATCAATTCTTCAATCAAAGCAATGGCTCTCAGCGCCTCCTGTTGCTGCTGAAGATTCTTTTTGATCTGGTCATTTACGCTGTCAATATGACGCAACAGCTTGTTGGTCTCGCCCAGCTCCTGGGTGTTTTTCTTAACCAACTCCTCGATCTTTCGGTCCTGATCATGGCCAGAACTGTAGGCCACACAGGCTAACAATAAAATTGTTACGAGAATTTTCATTTTGCGAAGTTGCTTAGTTGCTTTCCAATGGAAACTGCAAGTGCAAGTGTCTCTCTACTGGTCTTTGACTTGGCTTAAATATGTTTTTGCTTGTTGAACACGTATGCTTACATATAAACTAATCTCATAATGGTATTTTGACTCATTTATCAGCAGAAGCGCTAGCACGGGACCAGCTACATAGGTTTTGCTGCATTCTGCACGAGTGCGAATTTGAAAATGTCAGTTTGGATAAGACTTTATTTAAATGTATTTGCCAAATTATCAGAGATTTAATTAGTTGGTGAATTCAAATAAAGTCTTAAGTTTATTCCAAGGAAGGAACAAGGCACAAATTCAGGAAGTGTGTGGTGCTATTCTTAGGGTGGGTTGAGGTGAACAGACTGATATATCCTGCCACTTTCTGAAAACCTAAGTATTATGGATACGATTCCATGTTTGTAAATTGCTTTATCAAGATAAATTGCAAGCTCATGATATACCAAAATAAAATCCCATTAAAAGTTGAAAGTTCTACAACGAAAACTCAATGCATGCAGGATTGACTTTTTTCAGTTACGAACTTCTGTACAACGAAGTTTTCTTTATAGCGAATTAATTTCCAGAACACTGCAATTTCGTTCAATATTCAGTATGTTTTGCTTTCCTTATAATGAATTTCCTTATAGCGAATTAAGGATAAGCGCATGACTTCACAGAGATGTTGATGAGACCATGCTGAAATGAACAGTAGCCGGCACGTAAACGAAATCTTCTGCTATCCGGAACGCTAAAGAGAGGGACTGTTTTTCAGATCTATCTATTGTATGGCAGCTATACCATATAGTTGTCCGACTTTCATCAAACTTTACAGACTTATAATAATAAAAAAGGATAGAAAACCTAGGAATACAAAGTTTGAAGACGTTTCCGTTGAAAAGAAAAAAGTTTTTCTCACTAAAACTAGTTTTCCGACCGATTGTTTCTATGAGATTTAGTCATCCGATCCGGTCGGTTCCAACATATTAGAAGCGTGCAGCAAAAAAAAGACTCTGTGCAAAGTTTCAGCTCGATAGCTTCAAAACTGAGAGACTAGTTTTGCGTAGAAACAGCGATACAGACGGACAGACAGACTGACGGACAAAGCTCAATCGACTCAGCTCGTCACCCTGATCAAGAATATATATAGTTTATTGGGTCGGAAATGAATATTTCTATGCATTGCAAAATTCTAATACCCTTTGCAAGGGTGTCAAAAAATATACCAGGGTATCCATATCCTAAAACAGCACTACCAGAAGCTGATATTAATGATTATTTAAGGACAAATGGAGGAAAATATTCAGTTAATAAAGATTACTCATCATTGCAACATCAAGTTGTTTGATTACGTTACTTACATAAAATCACAACATTTATTCAAAAAATTTTTTATTACGAATTTTCTATATAATGAAGATTATTTTCGTTCCCTTCAGATTCTCTATATGATTTCTATTTCTAAAATAAAATAAATAAATGCATTTTTTCAAAATTTTAGACTTCTCAAAATACGCCCCTAAGACTGTAAGTCTCTTGCTTATTTTAGAATTAAGGGATTTATATAAGGTAAATAAATGCATTACAAATATAATAATTGAATGATGCATGCGATATGAAATACATTTTTCGATGCAAAAATAATGATCCCCCGGCTCCCACTAGCTGTGCCCTTGTCAAATGAGTCGTACACTTAATTATTTTTTAAATTCATGCACTATTTCTAACGGTTCGATTGGTCATTATCGATAACATCCGCCTTCACCCAAGTCAACAGCTGATTTGAAAACAGATAAAAATAATGTAGTAGTAGTTGGAGTAGAAACTTACGATTTAGTTAACAATCATGAGCCAACCAACCGACAACCACATAAAACGGCGCATCTCAGCCAGCGTACTGCTGGTTTCCAAATCAAAGTTCTCCTCCAATTACGACGTAAGATCTAAAGCTGGAATTTAAACAGTTCCTACAATTGCTTTTGTTGATCTTCCAGCTGCTCATGCTTAAGCGCAGCGAACGAACCTCAAATATACCCAATCTAACTGTATTTCCTGGCGGCATACTGGACACACAGGCAGATGAAAGTGTGGACTGGTTGAAATATTTCGAAGAATTTGGAGTTTCCCAAGAGGCACTGCGTCGTCTGGTGCTGGTACGTGATGATAGACCCAGTATATTGGCTTCCCAGGGTACAGGTTGCTACGACCGATTCTTTAAACAAAATATCATTTGGGCCAGGTGAGTCCAAAAGTAGTTTATGGAAAGAGTTTAGAGATTAGATTTGATCTTTGTACACTTTGGTTTTCAGGGAGATTACATTACGTTTGACCGCGTTAAGGGAATGCTTTGAAGAGGCGGGCATATTGCTGTGTAGGAGTCGTGAGAATTTGGATTATGGAGAGATAGCAAAGTTTCGGGAGCTGTCAGATCTGGAGTATTGGCAAAAGCGAGTGCATAATAAGCCCAGTGAATTCCTGGAATTGTGTCGAGTGATGAGAGTGGTCCCCGATTTGTGGGCCTTACATGAATGGAGCGCTTGGGCAACTCCTGCGGCTTTGGGAAAGGGGTAAGGGTTTTTTGTAGGATTGTTTTTTGGATACACAGTAAAGACATTCAATTGTTTGCAGCTATGAGACGGTTTTCTTCATGGCCTTTGTGGACACACAACCTAGCCTGCTAATTGAGCCCTCCGAGGTGATGGATGCACTGGTGAGTGGGTTTTGTATTCTTATACAACTTCGTTATTTTCACACCGTTTATTTTTCTTTCAGTGGCTTTCTCCCAAGGAGTTGATTCAGAGCGCCAAACTAGGCGAGCTTTGGTTCCTTCCTCCTCAAATATATGAGCTGTCGCGTCTTTTGTCCATCACAGATTACCAAACTTTGTTAGATTTTGCCCGTCGACGAAGTCAACTGGGTACCACCTTGTATATACCTGTGGTTTATAAGTGCGAGGATACCTGGCTTTTCACTCTTCCAGGTTAGTCTGATAACTACCAAGTTCTGTAAAATGATTTAACCATTTGTGTTCACTAGGCGATGACTTCTATCCACCCCAACCGCATTTGTCCGACGAAATGATCTTTTTAACCGATACAGTCGAGGAATTTAGAGCCCGTGCCCAGCGCGTGCATCGATATTACAACTATCAGCCGTTTTCTCTTGATGGAGAAATAAATGTGGCTCCACCTAATGGCCACTTGATACCGCAGAATTTTATCCGAGGTCTGCAAAAGCTGTGACCTCCCCCTGCCAGCGACTGCTTAACACTGATAAGATACTTAATGGGCGTGACCCTCACAACAAATTCTTATTTTGAAATTATTTTAAGCGGATTTTCGAGAGACATTAATAATAATTGTATAGCGTAAAATTTTAATTAAAAAAAATGTCTAGTTACAGTTTAAGACTTAACCCGGGGACAACACTTCATTCCCTCCTGCTCCTCTTTGACACATCAAAAGCTGAAATCTTTGCATATTCATAAACCGCAAATCAGCAGAGGCGAGCACTGGACCCACCACATAATTTTATCCCATTAAGAATGCATTTAAATCACTTTGGGTCTTTTGCCTGCCTGCCACCTGCCGTGTGACTTTGTACGCTTTACAGGCCTCCTGCCCCCCATTGAAAAATCAAAAACTCAACGAGCTTTTCCCCTCTTGGATTCTTGTTTGGTTCGTGTCTGCTCGTCTGTTTGTTATGCATTGTTAAAAGACCCACCCCCCTGGTGGCTGCTGGTCTTGGTCTGTGTCCTGGGGGTGCATGGGTTTGCCTCTGTAACAATTACTTCGTTTAATTTAACCTTTTGTGGTTATTTTCCGGCTGTTCATTTAATATCGATTAATTATGCTATTATGTGGCAACAGGAAGTAAACCATTATCAAGTGATTAATAGAGAGAGAGAGAGAGAGCGTGCCGGACCCCCAGTGTACACCAGTCCAAGATGGAGATGCGCATAGACGGGAATTCTAATTAGTTGTTCCGCTATCTGCTACTTACCTGCTAAAGGTCGACAAAGCTGTTCATAAATTTCAAATTAAATTAAAATGCAAAATGTGACAAGATGTCTCTCTGGCTTTGAGTTATGAGCTGAAACTGTAACTGTAGAAAGCCGCTTAAAATGTACTAAAGACGTACACTTGGCAAATTATCCCAGGACCAGTGTGAGCAGGGACGTACATGGGACCTCAAGGGGATGGATGGTAAGGAAATTTAAAATTGCTGTAAGCTTTAGTCCCAGTACGGAATTTATTAGTACTGAAATCAGGACTAAGGTGTATGAGTTGTCACAAGTTATTTGTATTTGAGATCATGATCGAAATTTATTTAGGGTTAGCCAAGATTTTAGTACCTGCCCTTCGAAAGCGATGCGAGCTGATCTAGCACCGGATGCCTCTAGTTTCACAATTTATTGGTACCGTTCAAAGATATTACAACCTGTCCGTGTTTGCTGAATCTTGTAGTTTATTATCCCGAACTATACGGAAGTAAGTTAAAATTCTTGTCACTGTGTGTTGCTAAAACGAAAGTTCCCATAGAAACTGGGTAAGAAGTAATGCTTAAATAAGTCCCTTATATTAGAATTAAATTAAAACTCATGATACAATAACTACAAGGTAGCGCACTAAGTAGCTTCGATATTCCCAGACGAGCTTAGTTTGATGATTCAAAGGTGAATTTCGGTATATCAAATTGACTCGCATTAGATACCCTGTTGAAGCAAGTAACTTCCGTCGAAAGTTTTCAAAAATGTTAACAACGACTGTGTGGCCTTAGGTTTTCTGTATGTGTCAGCGATTGGGCTCGATAAACTCTAGCGCATGCGAAAAGGCACTTCCGGCTGTGCTACCTCGTGGTTATTGTATCATGATTCAAACTATGGATTGTGAAATAATAGGATTATTCCTGCAAGTGATTTTGATTCTGATTATATTTCCGATGTGAGCAAATAACCTGCAGAAAAAGCCAAAAACCAACAACCCCAAGGCTGATTTAAATATATCTACATTAAGGCAAAAATAGCATGGTAAAACCTAATACAATCATATTTGATCTTACTATGACTCTTTTGAATTTAAATTAACTAAAAACCACATTGAATTGACTAAAAACATATTAAATCGGCGAATTTCAGTTTCCCCTTTTATATTCCCTATGCAGGGAGTTCCAACTTGAGAATTACAAGCAGTCGTATTTTTGCAAAATGCCAGAAAGATATTTATAATAACTGTAGGCTATTCAATATAAGTAGTGTTTTAGCCGTGGATCAGTCAGCACACGCGATGGCACAACTGGTTGAAACGGCATTCCAATCGAGTTGAAGAAGTAGAGAGTTTACGAGTTCGAGTCCCCCCAGAGCAGAGTAAGTTAAAACTTTTATAAAATTTATATAATTCGCAGTTTTTCAGAACAAACACTAAAAGAATTCTACTCCTGGATTCCATTACAAAGAAAATTGAGTATAGGTTGACTGGCAAATTTTTTAAATAAAAAAAAAAGTTTTTAACTATTTCCATGTTATATTTAACTATTGCCAATATTAAATTTGAAGTGTTCCCTGTTTGTATATACGAATTCCATATTTAACGCTAAATCAATGGTGAAAATATTCAAGTCAAAGTGTAAATATTAAAATATCAGCGTATTTTTCCCTGAGTGTATCTGACTGCTTTCATGAAAATCAATCAGACATACTGGTAGGACGGCAGATTTTTGTGTGCCAGCTATCTGAAAGTCTGTCCAAATTGAGTAATATACAACAGAATATCGACAGATTTCTTTGACCATATATGTCAACAGGCATTACTCTGGCAGGTACACGTGTATGGCAACAACAGGCACCTAAAAATATGGATGCAATATGGTTTTTATACATTTGCAAAGGGTATTATAATTTTGCCCAGAAGTTTGCAACGCATGGAAATTTTCATTTCCGACCCCATAAACTATATATTCTTGATCAGGGTGACGAGCTGAGTCGATTGAGCTTTGTCCGTCTGTTTCTACGCAAACTAGTCTCTCAGTTTTAAAGCTATCGAGCTGAAATTTTGCACAGAGTCTTCTATGTCGGAACCGACCGGATGGGATGACTATATCTCATAGCTCCCATAGAGACAATCGGTCGGAAAACTAGTTTTAGTATGAAAATCTTTTTTCTTTTCAATGGAAACGTCTCCAAACTTTGTAATCGTAGGTTTTATATGTTTTTTTATAATCCCACTAATTTTTATTAAAATCGGACAACTATATGGTATACCTGCCATACGAAAGATAGGTCTGAAAAACAGTCTTAGTTAGAAAAACTTTTTTGTTTTTAATGGTAGCATCCTGCAATATTGTATTTGTTTGACTCTCTTGCTTTTACATAATTCTACAAATTTTTGTAAAAACCGGATGACTATATCATATAGCTCCCATACGAACGATCGGTCGGAAAATGGGAAAGAGTATTTTTAAAATATTTAAGCGAGCACTTGCAAGGGTATAAAAACTTCGGCACAGACGAAGTTAGCTAAGCTTTCTCGTTTTTCAATATTTTGTGCTAAAGTAGGTAGAGTCTGGAAAAGACTTCTGCATACCCAAAGATTTCCCCAAGTCTAGGCAATTGTATGACAATTGACAATGCATAGCATACTTTTGAGCAAGTTCTAAAATATGAACACTGCATCATTTTCATGTAAACTTAAATTAAATTTAACTCCCTCTAACAGTCTCCGTCCATGGCTACCAACTTCTTGATTTATGCAGGGAACGTGAAGACAAGTCACCCCTCCTCCCATCCCCCATACTGTAATTGAATTTTGAGCTCATTTTCATTTGAAGCGACATAATGCTGATTTACTTGGTCACTGATAATAAAGTGGAGAATGTTCTGCAGGAAATTGGTTTATTAATTGCCCGTTAGACGGAATGCATATCACGTACATTTTTTTCTCTCTGGATTTTGTCAAGTCCAAAAGCCCAATTATAGCGATTATTTGGCTTGAACCTGCTGGTCCACCTGCAAGTGACATGAATACCAAAAACCTATACGAGATCAAGTCAATAGTAATTGGCAACCTCTCACTTGGACTTCCCACGGGTATTCCCGGCGCGAGAGATTTATTTTCATTGTGTGCATTGTTTGCACTTGTCTCAACCACCCGACCCCAACCCCCAATCCAGACCGCAGTTAGCGACCAACTAAATGAGTATTACCGCAATAAATCGCCGCAATTCATTTAAGGGCGCCCGGGCAACCCTTAAGCAGAAGAGCTAACTGTTGATGAACAGCACCCGCACCCAACCCCCGCTGAGACGGGGTAACCACCCACAATTCGTCAGACCGTGAACCTGTTACGGCATGTCAGAGTAGAGAGAGAGAGAGATTGTCACTGGGGAAATTGCTCGGAGCCTTGTACTTGTGGCTGGTTCGTACAAATTGCATCAATTGACTTGCGTGTTCAACATAATGGCAATTTGTGAGTGTGTGTGGCTTGGTTGTGCGTTGCTTTTGTGCGAGAGTGGGTGTGGTGACGACAGTTAGACTAATGTGCTACACGATTTTCTAATGATTTCTTTATGTTGGGTCGGGCAGGTAAAGAATTAGTATGTATTTATTTAGAGCAGAGCAGGTAAACTATTTATCCATTTAAAAGAAGAAAAACGTTTCCAACAATTTTGTGTCTCAGAATTTTTCTACTAAATTTTGGTGCATTCGAGTAAGATGGTCTTGGTCCATCAACATATCACAAGATAATGCTTATTTCCTTACATTAAAATAATCACAGTTTGGCTTCGATTAAAATTCGGCTATATCATTTAACAATATTTATATTTTATCTCAAGTTATCGGATTGGGAAATTACCTTCAATGAATTAAATGAACAACATCTCCTTAAAATGGTCCAATTTAAAACCGTAGTTATATCGATTATTGTAAGATCATTCAAATGTAAGTAACAGGTAAAAGAACTAACTTTCCAACCTAAAATTCAGAGGTGTTTCCAGTCTATGCCCTAGCTGCACATTTGTTTTTATGAATACAAAACCTAAAACAAAAACATTTTCGAATTTTTCTTTATTTTGCTTTGCTTTGTAGTGGTAGACCAAGAACTTCTTTAAAAAAGGTTGCTTAGAAATTACTTACTTCAATTACAAATCAATTACTTCAGAAGTATATGTAGGTGTTTGCGAAACTATTTAAAGGAAATCCTTAAGATTCCTCCTTGCTTGACCAAATTTGAATTCTGGGTTCTAACCGGATCGGCAGCTAAGGCTCCTCCCACTCAAAGCGGCACAATGACACAGAAGGTGCTGCACAGTTTCCTCTGCTTCTTAATATCTGCCACTTCTACAGAAATCATGATGTAGTACGCTTAGGAGTGCTGCGTGTCTGCCAATAAGACTGTGACCTGTAAGGGTCCCTAAAAGAAGTAAAATGTGTGTCCCTATGTAACGTAAACTGTGGTAGTACCTTTATGGTTGAATGCTGGCCAAGTAAGTCTCGCACAGGAGAAAATGTTTTTCCACCGGACCGTAGCGAGGTAGAGTTTATCGGCTTTGTGCTCTTCTCTGAAAGGAGTTCACCAGCTGACCCCATAAAGTATATATATTCTTGATCAGTATCAACAGCCGAGTCGATGTAGCCTTGTCCGTCTGAATGTCTATCTGTCAGTCAGTATGAATACACAGATCTCTTAGAGGGTAAGAGATCTAGGTTCGACATGTATGGGACATAAGCTTCTAATACTTGCAGGCAGATGAAATTAGTTAAAAATATTTGCCATGCCCCATTTGGCCCCGATGTTTAGAAAAGAGTCAAATCTCTCAAAGTATTATAGATTAAAGGTTCGTTATCAGAATTATTTATTGATCTGCCAAAGGATTGGCAAAAAATTGGATGAAAGTTAGTCAAGTTTTGAGCAAAAGAATGTTCTGTGCTGCAGCGCCTAATTATCGCTGCTTTTAGCTTGTGTTTACTAATTCTAAACATCTATCTCGGCTTAGATTTTGTGTTTTTTGTTGAACCGAAACGATTTAAAACAGGGATGCAAACCACTCGAAAATAAGTACTGGTTCGGTCACACAGTTTCATTACATGGTTTTTGCAGCTAACTGAACCGCGGTTTCGGTTCGGTTCAGTGCTTCACAAAGGTACATTATGAAATATTATGATTTCTATGGTAATGTAAATTTTTAACACTTGAAATTTAATTCCTATAATCCATATGAATATCTTTCAAATCCTTAGAAGAATGTCTAAAGCTTATTATGTCAGATTTCCAGAATTCGTCTACAAGTTCCTAGAGGAATGCCCTTCGAAAACTAAGAATGTCGGGCGTAACATTGAATTAAGGTCAAGATGTACCTCAGAAAATAAAAAATATTGTCTACTAGAGGAAAAAATACAGATTGATGACAGGGATATTAAGAGATCGGCGAGAAATTACAGAAGACTTAAAGTATTACATGTTGTTAACTTTTCTTGAAGTCATAGAGGGTCGAGTGAAATGTATAAAAATAATCTTTGGAAAACGATTCAAATTCCCAAATTAATAAAAATCATTGGCTAGAGGAAAGCGATTTCCATAAAACAATTCTGAAAGGAAGCCGATTCGGTTTGCGGTTCGGTTCACCAGCTGGAATAAGCGGTTCGGTTCGGTTCAGAACCGGTTTGCATCCCTGATTTAAGCCTTCAGGTATGGTTTAAGTCCAGTTCTGAGAAATATAATTCATTCATTTTTCTAAAAGCTTTGACTGTTTTTTGATACATTTTCGCAGTTCGTCGACGACATCTTCAATAACCACAAACTTTTGCTGGCTAACATAATCGGCATCTGAAATGTCATTTCAAAACCCCTAGGTTCGACCAGGTGTTTTCGCAAGCCGAGCCTTTACCGAACATTCTGCAGAATTTCACAGGTTTAATAATTAATAAATAATATTTATCCTAACTGAATTATTCGTGGCCAGGTGTCGCACTTTCTACTAATACGCTGAGAATACAATATTAGCAAATTTCTCGTCTTTCTGGATAAATTATGTAAAATCTGTTCTTTACTATGTATAAGTGTACCAAATCAAGGATCAAAGCAAAATCTTGCCAAAAAACCTTCAAACCCAACCTGTTCAAATATAATCCTACAAAAAGTTGAACCGATTAATGCATCAACCCGATATCGTTCAAGTGTATCAAAAATCTATTTTTTTTAATCAAACATAGGATTCTCTGAATTTGCAAAGAACTATTTTAAACTGCAAGTTTAAATAACCTAAAAAAAAACCCGAAATTAATTGCAACAATGTAATATTAATTACTTGCACAGTGTAAACAAAGCAAGGCAAACAGCGAAATGTTTCAGTCTGCAACAAATTGCCAGGCAGGTGTCATACATGTACCCATATTTACATACTTACAAGCATACATAATGCCTGCGCTTACTTCTATATACTTCTACGTATATAACTTACAGATACATTTGCACTCTCCAGGGGGCGTAACTGTTTTTGTAAAATATGAATTATGCGCTTGCTCCAAAAAGTTCTGTTGTTGCTTTTGTTGGCCCACAATTCCCGTTAATTTCTATTTGCTTCTTTCCCAACCCTCCCTGAAAAATACACACACACACACACCTAAGCAGCAGCCTCCTCCATTCCCTCTCCCTACTTGGACACTTTGTAATTCATTTTCCAGTCTCTCGGTCTGGGACCTGCGCAAAAGCCACCGCAGTCACTGATTGGGGTAGGTGTCTGCTGCTGCTGCTGTCGGGAGGCATTATGTTGTCACGGATTTCAATTGCATTCTCTGGAAATGGCATAAATATGTACGAGTACATTCATAAAAATGTTTCTCATGTGCAAAATGTGCATTTTTTTTTTGAGAATTTTTTTTTCCGATTTGAGCAAAAATTTGGTGACCTTGTAACTTGGTTTTAATTGCAATTGGCAACTTAAAGGACAAAAAGCGTCAAAGATTCGCCAAGCATTTCAAAAGCTGAGGAAAGCACTTACCCATATCAAAATCGAAACTTTCTCTTCACAAGTAAAGGGAAACATAAATTTCAAGGCAATAACGCCTAAAGTATGTTTATTTCCATATTAAGCCAAGCAACAAAACGGACAAACGGAAGCTGCATAAAGGGGTAGCAAAATCGAGACGCGACTCCTTAACACTTGATTTAACTTTGTGACAGGAGTTTGGCCCGGGCAGGGTGGATTGTGCCTGGCATATGAATATGAATTGTAATAGATTTAGATATGGATCAAGACATGGTTTGCCCCCACACACACACCCAACAAAAGGAGCAGCCACAGCGTAAAATCCTTTAAATTCCTTTACAAAAGATGAAAGAAACGTGGAAAAATAAAATTAATTTTCTTTTCATAATGAGAACCACAAAAAATAAGAACTTAATCTTAAAAGTCCAAATGAACTTTTAAAGTTTCAAATTGAAAATATTTTCTTCAAATTTGGAGGCAGATTGAGCGTATCAAATTTGACACTTGCCCAAGTCTGCGATATAAATTATATGGCACTTGCCACGTGTCGTTGATTGTACAACAACAAGACCAAGTGTGAAGAAATTCCGGAAAGGACTCCATAATAATATACGCCCTTGTCAGTTGATGCGTGAAATATTCTTTCTGTTCTGCTCACAAGGAGCAAATTTAATTCGTGCGGAAATTCAACCAATTTAAAAGAAGGAAAAAAAACTGAACACACACGACCAGCAATCCCCCGGAAAACGCCGCCCCCCTTTTGTCGAGTCTTCAAGTTCATTGTATCCCTTTGGCAGCTTAATCCGTTTTATTGTGGTAATAAAACGACAATACAAATTGTTTGAATGAGATTGAACAACATTTGAATTGAGCATGAAATGATGCTGGTTCCTGAGACTTGAAAGGAAGGTTATGTGGCTGCTAAGAATATATCGAGTAATCGATATTTATAGATTTTAAGGGTAGAAATTAGAAAATTTAGTGTCTGATTAGCAATTAATGAAAGAAAATGATTCTAACTTTATTTTTCAAGTTTCTAATATGTAGTATGGCTCCAGAGTACCTGACCTCAGCAAGAAAATGCAATAAAATAACGAAAAACAATTATTTGCAGTAGTAGTAGTAGTTCTTTATTTGATAATAAGAACAATTTGCTTAATTAGGCCTGGCATTAATAGCCGTCAGCCTTAACTGATGAATTAACAAGGATATAGTTATTAATCTATAGCTATAGGACCATAGGAAGACACACCCTTCGGAGTTACAGCACCTGCCTTCCCCGCTGCGAGATAGCAGATCCTTCACTTCACTTTTAGGGGCTTTTCACATTTAAGTATTATTAATATGCATAACCTTATTTAAAAATCTTAGAAATCCTCTGAAACGATTTTGAATCTATATGTACTTAACAGCAGCAGAAAGATAAGCCGCAAGCATATTCCAGTCTTCCCCTTTGAGTAGATCTCTTGCTTTTCCAATGGAAATAACCTTTCTCCGAAGCATTTTAAACTTAGTTCTCCCAGAATTTGGCATTCGGAGAGGAAATGGCAGGTATCCTCTCGGGCTCTCATGTTGCATACCGTGCAGTTCTCGTGTGAGGTCTATAGTTGAGTGTGGCAGCAGCTCGTATCTAAGCTTGAAATATTAGTTTTATGGCATCTACCGAAAAGTCATCTTTGAAATCATTGCTATGACCCAGTTTAAAGTTTATGCTTTTATATAAAAGACGAGTTTCGCTCCCTCGAGCAGTGACCTCAAAGGTTTTTGGCTGGACTTCATTCGCTTTTTCCAGTGCAGTGTAGTGCATTTTTTTCCATCCAGTTATGTCTTGGATATCGCAAGTCATACTCCTATCCTGGAACATTTTTTATGTTACTGTTTACAATACTCGGATACTTTGTCAATTGTACAATTTATTGTATATTTAGCCCATGTTTCAATGCTGAAAATGTATAATTTTTATACTCTGTACCGTAGGTACACAGAGTATTTTAAGTTTGTGCAAAAGTATGTAACATCCAGAAGGAATCATCTCCGACCCTATAAAGTATATATATTCTTGATCAGCATCAGCAGCCGAGTCATGTCCGTCTGTCCGTCCGTCCGTCTGTCCGTCTGTCTGTCCGTTGCGTTCATACGCACAGATCTCAGAGATGGTAATAGATAGAGGTTTGACATGTATGTGATATATGCCTCTTATGTCTGCAGGCAGATCAAGTTTATTTTCAATTTTGGCCACGCCCCCTCCCGCCCCCGCAATTTAGAAAAACTATCTCCCACAATTTTGAAGATAGATGGCTTGTTCCTTCTTGACATATTTAGTTAGCAGGATAACTTATCGATCCGCCAAAGGAATGGAGAAGATCGGATCCGCCAAAGGAATGGAGAACATCGGATAAACGGTTTTCGAGTTATGATCAAAAGACTGTTCTCTGCTACTGCAGCATCAAAATTTATGCTGAGAGTATAATTTTCTTGGTACAGAGTATGTTATAGTCGGGCTTGACCGACTTTCTTTCTTGTTTAACACTAATAATCATGAAACTACGTTTAGGCTCAGGGCTGTAAGTCTGATTGTAACAAACCCCTTCGAACCTACATTTTCTATTCATTTCAAACAAAATTGCAGACTTAGAGTACTCGAACTACTGCTTAGTGGCTTTTCTGTTAAATGGTCGTTTTTCAAAGTGTATTAAACGATTCTCCTGTAATTTTACCTCAACATTAAATTGCATTTATAATGAATTTTGCTCTGTATACCCAAGAAACAAAAATTAAGTAGACAGTTTTGTCATGTGTACACTCAGAGAAAAAATCAAGAAGATCGTGCTTGATATCAAGAAGATTCGATGTCAAAAGTACGGCAACATCGAATATTCTCGGATCCAAGAAGAAAAATCTTGAAATCAAGCTTAGATTTTCGAGAAGAATATTCTTGGTCTTAGAATTAGTCTTCTTGATATCAAGCATAAATAGTCTTGGATCCAAGAAAAGATCTTCTTCGATGCAAGCATAAATATTCTCGACTCTTAGAATAGTTTCTCTTGGTTGCAAAAATAAACAAGTAAGGGCGCTGCAGTCGAGTTTCCTGACCACAAAATACCATGTTCATTTATTTTCATTTATTTGTTTTTGAATTTTTGAAGATGTCATCCTAAATGTAGGCAATACTTTTCTAGTCCTGATCAACAACTGGGGGGCTGCTTTTATCAGCTCAACTGTTTCGCTTATAACTCCGGTGTTTTTTGTCCGATCTGATTGTACTTTTCAGAATAGATAGATATTGAGCCTAGCTTGATGTATACTAAACCACGACTAACTTGAAAATTGTGGATCTGACGGCTTTTTCGGTCTTGGATTTATAGAGGAGGTCTAGGTTTTTTGGGGATAAAAGGGGGACGGGGTGAAATTTTTCAAATCTGAAACAAACTTGATCTGCGTACAGCATAAATCTACCTTCGTGCAAAAATTTGTGGCTCTATCTCTTATAGTCTCTGAGATCGACGCGTTCATACAGACAGACAGACGGACAGACGGACGGACGGACAGACGGACAGACGGACGGACGGACAGACGGACATGGCTATATCGACTCGGCTGTTCATGAAAATAAAATTTTCCTTCTCCCTGTTACATACATTCGCACAACTTCATCATCCCCCTTTTCCCATTTTCAATGGGAACAGGGTATAAAAAGTTTTGATTCCAAGAGTAGCACGGAAGATACATCGCAACACGCACACACCACAACACCTCAAAATCCTCACACCCCAATGCAACTCTCCTCTCCTAATAAATTGTGATTAATTTTTAAATGCCATTTAAGAATTTTATTTTGTACTTTCCTCAACTGGGACTTGAACTCAGGGCCTCGAAGACTGCAACACTCACCGACACCGACATCTCAGCAGGCACTGCCACAACGCGTTTAGACAAAGCAGCGGCGAATTCTCGGTATAAATTGTAGGCAACATCCATTGGCAATTCTGAGAGTGAGAGAGAGAATTGTTCTCATTTGTTGTTTGCTCTCTCCACTTGTGGCTCCCCGTATTCCCTTGCCATCAAGCTCAAATTCAAGAACGTTTGTCTGCTTGTATTCGAGCAGATTTCGTCTTAAAAAAATCAAGAAGAAAAATTCTAAATTGAAGCAGAAATCGTGCTTGCCGATTCGTGCTACATTTCTCTGGGTGTATCAATAATGGTTTATCTTCGATTTAAATAAGTCCTAGAACTGTTTGAAATAGTTTGTTATAAAACCAGAAATAAGAACTTTAAGGAAATATACGATAGAGTCAAAACAATAGTATCGGTTTACTACATAACTCACCTAAATATGTTAAAAATGAGCATGGACCATTCCCAAAACAGATTCGGGCCCAGCGCACGAAAAACGTCTCGAATCACCCATTGTACCTTTTATAAACTGGACCTTGTTGCCTAGTTTTCTTAAGTCAAATTATTTGGCTGTCTTATTATCTTGTTTTGCTTATATCTCGACGATAGTTCTCTAATCCTTGGGGGGATCGATAAATAATATTGATTACTACTAGTGGTAACTTCTATCTATCTGCGTCAAAAAAAAGAGAGCAGAGGCAATTTTTAAAGCGTCTAGCTCTCAGATCAGTTGGAGCCATGGGAGCAAGGGCTTGCCCACCGCTGGACTTTATTAACTGTTGATGCCGATCACGAATATAAAGCTTTTAGGGCGGGAGGTGCATTCTTCTGGATGTTACACACATTTGAACAAACTTAAGTAATAATAATGGCGAAAATCTTTATTATTCGTGTTCAGCATTCCTTAACACATTGTGTGATCTAGTAATAGTTGCAAGCCAACATATCAAAAAATTACATTTATTTGCAGGTCTTAGATCGTTTTCCAGCTTTATACAAGCTCTAGCTCTAGCCAGAAATCCCAGAAATGTTGGAGCCATTTCTTTCTTTTAGTAATCGAAGTTTTCTGACTTTTTTAAGATTTTAATTTTTTTATAAATTTAAGTTTGAACTTTTATGATCGCAGAATATTCGTTACAAGGACTTCATTTCATATCCGAACTTGTGTTCTCAATTTTGACCGCTTCAAGTGCAGATTAAACAATAATTGTGGAATTTCAATGCAAATCGCCAAGGGCTGACGACTTATCTTCTACTGCCAAAGGCGGCCAGACACGAGCTCAAGTGGATGTTAAGGCAGGAAGAGAGAAAGTGAGGAGCGGGCAGTTGACTCGTCAAATAAAATAAAATTTATAGACACGGGACAAAAGTGGCATGATGACAATCGGCACTGGGCCGGGGCATAATCAGTGCTTAGGGGCAGACGAACCCAATGTGCCCGACTGGTTTGGGGATGTGGATGTCACACGCCGTTTTTGATTATGCTGCGTACTTCGAATGTTTTTTATGCCTGCACTGCGACGTGTGACGACGTTGATGAGGTCGCTCTCCTGTCCGCTAAGGGCTGGTTGGGGCGGGGGGTTGGGTTTGGTGCGTTTTTTATGATGTGCCTCAAGTGGATGAGACAGCGACACGCTTAAGTGGCTCTACCCCATCCCCGTTTGTCTATCTCTGCTGGTTTGTCTTAATTCAATCGATAGTTCACACATGTAATCGCATGGCCGGCTGATTGGGGGGCTTCTTCCTGCTTTTTACTTTTACTGTGTTTCGCATTCTGGTATGCCAAACACGTAGCAGCGACATTGAAGAAGGCTGCACTGTATGTACAGAGTGAAAGGGGGGAAGTGGGCTGTAGCCGTTCCTAGTTTGTCATTTGACTTTAACCTTAAATCGTTAACACATTATATGCCTGGTCATTCGTTCTTCCATCTACTCATTAGCTTAATGAAGATTCTCGAGTCACTCCCCGGCCACCACCAAGCTTTTTGGTCCTTCAAAAGCTCATTAGTGGCCGCTTTGTTCTGTGTCTCAAAGTAAAGTTTCCTTTTTCCAAAATATGCTCGTAAATCTCATTTTGGCAGCGCTGTTGAAAATGAACAAATTTATCGCGGCAAAAGGACAAGTGCCAAAAAGTTTCCAAAGAGCTTATCAATCATTGACACATGTAGCATGTTTGTATATATTGGTGATTGGGAGCCAGAGTTAGAAACTTGTGTCCTAAAAGTTAAATTTGTTTTTCAAATTTAAACAGCCACTTTGAGTGACAAAATTCTGTAAAATCATTAAGTAAATTAACCCTTGCAGTAGCATTACCGGCGTTACCATCGGAATTTTTCATCTCCGTTTTCGCATGTTCAAATTTGGAGAAACTTTCTCTTTTCTTAAATACCCAAAAAATACTTTAATAATGAACTAAATCCGGTGTTAAACCTAACCCTTAAGGAAAGAACCGGGGGTATGCAATCAACTAATGTCTTCGAGCCGGTAAGAACTTGCTGATTTGAATCAAAAGGTCGTACAACAAGTCACAGGGGCTCCATAGGAACAATCGGTCGGAAAACTAGTTTTAGTATGAAAAACTATTTTCTTTTCAATGGAAACGTCTCCAAACTTTATAATCGTAGGTTTTCTATGTTTTTTTTATAATTCACCAAGTTTTAATAAAATCAGACAACTATATGGTATAGCTGCCATACAAAAAAAAGGTTTGAAAAACAGTCTTAGTTAGAAAAACTTTGTTGTTTTTAATGGTAGCATCCTGTAATTTTGTATTTGTTTGTTTCACATGCTTTCACATAATTCTACAAATTGTTGTCCAAATCGGATGACTGTATCATATAGCTCCCATACGAACGATCGGTCGGAAAATGGAAAAAAGAGTATTTTTTGAAAATATTTAAGCGAGCACTTGCAAGGGTATAAAATCTTTGGCACAGACAAAGTTAGCTCAGCCTTTTCGTTTTTTGGCTAACATTAAGAGCTTAATCAATCTAGGTCAGTTTTAAAGCAATGCATTTTCGGATTCTGTGCTGTTTATATATCGGGCTCAAAATTTATCTCTGCATCAAGCTGATTACAAGATCAAATTAAGTACGAATGTCGAGCTAATATCAATATCGCGTGTAAAAACGGCAATCCTAAACGGAACGAAGTTCGCCCTGTAACATTTTACAGGAGAACTGTAGATAACAGAAAGTTAAACGTGGCATGTGGCATTCAGATTCATAATTTTCCAGTTAGAGCCTCGTGGTTTAATAAACATCAATCAAGGCCCAATATTTATCTATTCTGAAAAGTAAAATCAGATCGGACTAAAAACACCGGAGTTATGAGCAAAACAGTTCAGCTTGTCGCCTGCCTGCTTCTTCTTCACTCAATTTTTGTATGAAACTTCTCGTTACGTAGTAAGTTCGTCAAAAATTACAAAATAATGTTGCCTATTTTCAGGAGGACCCTTTACCGGTTACATTCAAATTCAAAAACAAATGAATGAAATCGAATGACAGGGTATTTTGTAGTCGGGGCATTTCTTCACACGTAACATTTAGGTTTTATAAATATAAGTTTTGTAATTTAAATTCTGATTGCTACGTATAGAAAATCTAAATTAAAAGTGTTTTTGATCCTATTAGCTCATCGTCGCTTGTCAATTTTCTTTATTACTCTGATTTGCGGCAATGCCGCGCGTGTGCTGGATGGTCCTATGGGCTGAGATGCCAGCATTTGTGCTTAAGTTCCCGAGACAAGTTAAGTGGTAGGCTTTTCTTTTTATCTAAAATTTCTTAATTAAATTTTTACAACAGTTGCTTTAACATTATTTAATTCCAATCAATTCATTTTTCCAATATCCAAAAAGCTAAAATTGTACAAATTAAATCTTAAATCACGACAAATACCCACAAAGGAAAACTGGTCACTTTCTGTCCCACTTGTTTCAGCAAAGTTCTAATCTCTGTGCTGGCATCTTGTACGAGTCCAGAGCTTCTTTCACATATCAGCCGCCCCACCCAGCCTACTCCATTGTCTTGGGTTTTTCTTTATTGATGGAAGCTGCTTTGGCTGTTTTTTACGACTTCACCCCGATTCCAAGGGAACGCTCAACGTCCTTGCCATGCAGTTGTCGTCGTCGTAGTCGACGTCCCCGGGGCGATTTTCATACTTCCACTTCCTTTTGCAATGTATCTTTATCGTTTTATACCGCTTCCGTGCCTTTGCCGGTTGCGAGCATGGAGGGTACGGGTCAGTCAGTCGGCGTCGCATAATTTCCGTAATGACCAATGATATAAATGGAACTCATTTGCCAGTCCACTGTATTGATGTGCAGCCGTAAATCGCTTTGGCGCCCCCCTAAGGTCCGAAACTTTTTTCTTCAGTTCGACTCCTTTAACGTTTGTAATAATAAATTAAATCACATTTTGGCTTTTCCTCTGGTTCATTGGCTGTGGGCCATAAAAAGAGAAGGAAGCAAATGTGAAAGCATATGAAGACATTTGCCTTTCCGGGGCATTACAAATTGTTGGAATTTGATTTGACCCCTCCCTTACCAGTGAGCACCAACACCAAGACGAAGAAGAAGAAGATGGAAAATAGAAGGTTTCATGGGGACAGTGTCCACTATTCTGGGGCAACCTTCGACAAGAAGGTTGCACCCGCAATTTAAAAGCTAAGAAAACCAAAAACCAGGTAGTGGCGACACAGGTGCAACTGAAATGGTTTTTGGCTTTATAATTTTTCATATTTAATTTTTTGTTCTTTGGCTCTTCATTTGAGTGTCGTCTTTCTGTTGACGCAGCAGATTTGGCTTTTGTTATATATGTTTATGTATTTTTCATTTTGGGTGGGGGACTTATGTAAAAAAAAATTAAAACCACAAAAAAACTCGAATGAGTAATGAGTACACTTATGTGCAAGTGTTACACTAAAAAAAATTAGCTTCAAGAAGAAATCTATAGTTCAAATAGTTGACGTAAACTTAAAAGCCACAACACATTCATAAGATTTCTCATTTACAAATAAAGTTTAAAAAAAAAAAAATTTAAACTATTCATTCATTCGAATAGACAAATTCAAAATTCAAAACATTGTTACTTAAAACCAGTCGCTAAATAACCAAACATTTGAAGTTAGAAGAAGATCAGATCATCAGACAAAGAACATGTTTTCAAAAGTCATTTGGTTTGGTGCTGCCTTTCTCGACGTAATTCTTTAGTTGAACGTTGGGAAATGAGGCCTAGAACTAATCTAATCTTATTTCATCAGCAATTCAATTTGTGCCCAAGAGTTGACGTTTCCAAACAGATAGCTATAGTAGTAGATTTTTGTCCCCATGTTTATACATTGTCCCTTTGTAATATCACCTCTAACAAAAGGTGAACAAGACCCGAATCCTTTGCGATATTTCAATGACTATAAACCAAGAACTTCCAACTTAATGAATTAGATCTTCTAGGGACCTTAAGATCCTTTAATAAGGTTATTTTGCTGTTAACTTACCGAAGTTTAGAGTTTTAGATCCTTTAGGAAGCACCCTTCAGTTTGGCTCAGTACTAAATCATAGCTGAATAAGCCCTGAAATGAAAGGGCTGCTACTGAATTCATGGCATCCCTTATATGAGTTTCAGCCATAAATTTAACACAGACATGTCCTACTACTTCGCGACCTTAAATAATTTCAGGCATGATTTGAGTACTGAACTAATGGGTGAGTTTCATGGAAAGTAGTGAAACATGCCTGATATCGGGCATTAATTCAGTTATTTCTACTGTTCAGGTCTGAATTAGGCCCTAAAAAATTCAGTACTAAAACGTTGAACTGCAGGGCAGACTTTCCTCTATAGAGGTGTCTATAGGCTTAAGGTTGAAAAGTCACTTTAACTTAAAAGAAGTAATGTTAAATATGAAGATTCTTCTGGGTACCTTAGCCTTCGCCTTGAAGAATATATTGTTTTTCAATAGTACATATTGCGTGGGACAGTTGATAAGTAATGTATAGTAATTGATTTGGAAACAATAACTAGAGGAAGTGCAAATGGAAAAGCCTATTTGCAAAAACAAGGCATCACAGTCCTGAACATTTTTAACAGTTGTCAGTAGAAGTTACGAAATGTTCCAGTTAATCCAAAGCCAACATATCAGTTCAATACAACGGACTGCAGTATTGAATCATCTATATAAGGCATACTAAAAATTTCTGAGGAGGAAGAATCTCTAGCGCAAGGGGCGCCTCCTGACGGATTCCGTTTATATTATAGATAATAAAATTTTAAACAAAAGAAAATATTCTGCCTTAACAAAAAAAACAACAATTTCTGATTTAATGGACCAAGGAGGCCACAAAGCTTAACTTATAAATTATCAAAACGCCACCGAAGCTTCATCAAGTTTTCAACAATATTCTATTCTACATTTTGGGTTGTTCATTTTAAAATTCTGACGAATATAAACAAAAACGAGGCGGCAAGTTTAAGTCGGCTATAGCTCTTTTAGTTTCCGAGATCGAGGTGTTCATACAGCCGGACGGACTTATGTGGTGCAGTTGAAGGGTAACTGCATTTGCACTTTCTTTTTGTGATAACCTTCAGCTAACAGTACAAATAGTACTGCCCTGTTATAAGACAGCCTTTCTGACTTCTAAGCCGGCACTTAAAGGTGTACACTGAGAAAAAATCAATCCAATACCAAGATAATACTTTCGAAACCGAGACGAAAAGGTAACAAAAATGCACAAATCAGGGAAGATCTCAACCCAATATTAATGAACAGAGAGTAAAAGCGACTTAGGGGCGATTTGATATCTTTTAGATAGCTGCTATGTGTCAGATATACCAAGATTTTGCTCTGTTATTTGTAGGTTTATGTGACAGAAACTTTTTATGTAAAGTGACAACATTTACGTAGGCTACTTTATTTAAGAGTAGGAAAACCGTACGCATTTAATATACTTGGCCTTGAACAGTCGGCTTAAAGTCTCTCAACTTTTGTCATCTAAAGTAGAAGTCTAGCATTTTGGAGAACCTTGACAAAGAAAGGCAAATAGTTTTAGTTCGAAATGAACTCAAATATCAAGAGATTTCTGGGACATCCCCCACTATAATAGATTATACAAAATGTTGTCCACTTGAACTTACGCTCTTCTTTATTTTAACTTACACCGGCAGTTCACCTGGCACATGGATTATTATTTTCTCTAAATATTTTAGTGGGCAATTGTGATGCAGCTGGTAGTGTGTGTGCCTGTTTGTATTTTCAAGCTTCCTGCAATCCCATTCTTATATCAAACACAATATTAAACAAATGTCTTTAATTTTTCTGAGTGTATAACTAAGGTAAACCTAGAATTTACCTTGAATTCACAAAGGAATTTTCTAGCTGAAACATTTGCACAGATAAGCGAGAGTTTTTCATAGGAAACACTTGATAAGAAATTCTGTTTAATTATATTTGCATCACCTTTTTGCCAGCTTCTGTCCACGGTTTTCTTAATCCTGTACATATGTATGTACGAGCAGTGTAAACAATTTGGCATATTTATTTTGATTCCAAATTATGTTCTGTTTAGTCCGCAAAGCTACTTCGGTTACCCCGAAATACTTGTATGTGTTCGACAAGCGTGGGAACATAAACAATGGCTTTCCTCACGTACAATTGATGAAACATATTTAGACGGCAAATGAGACACTCATATAAACAATGTTCCTAATGATATTGCACAACAAGTTCCGCTTTCCTTCGACTCGAAATAATAAAGATACAACAAAAAATTGGAAAAATTGCACCTCATTTTGCTGATTAGAAAGAATACAAAAAAAAAACTCAAGTCTCGAGGTGATTGCACAAATCGGATGGGTGGAGGGGTATGGCTGCAGCTTTACTAGCTCGTGTCAGCATTCTAGGGTCGTAGCTGTCGGTCGGTCAATGAACCTCGGGCGGAAAAACTTGCAAAACTGATTACGTTGTCATTCGGTGCCTTCGGGTTGATTTTTGAGCTGTTATATTTATACACGTACTATGCACGCGCTTTGTCAACGCTTAATGAGGTTGCAGTTTCCATTTATAATTCATTTTAAATTTTTGTTAAATTTACAACATAAAATTCGCCAACATATGGTTATCAGATCAAGCAACCCAAACCAACAAATTGATTTTTTATTTAGCGCTGAATTGGCAAAGTGAATCGATTGCTGGGCTCAGCATTCCGTCTTCGGTCGCTTAATTTATTTATTTATTGTTTGTTTGTAATTTGATGATTTAATTTATATTAAATTGCAAGAGCTCCGTGCATCATTATACAATCTGATTAACAATTCAATTGGTGCCAGTAACTGTACCTGGGCCAGGATGCGTTCGTATAGTAATTTATGCCTGGGCAAATATTTAGCATACACACAGACCGAGACGCACACACAAACAAAGCTTATTAATTAAGAGAGCGCCAGTTTTCCCCCCGACTGTCTCCCCTTTGTGTCTATGCGAAAATCGAGAAATCATAAAAGCGTAAAATCGAAATGCCGCCATTTCGTGGTGACTGGCCCAAAACTTCCTGTGCGAGCGGCTGTGCCTGTGCTTCCCCCAGTTCCCCGGGTTCCCTTTATTAACACGCATATCAATTCATTTTGATTGTAATTTATGCCGTAACCAATGGCTGCATATCGCTCACATCACTGCCCCCCACCCAACCCCCAGCCACATATATAGAGAGAAGGCAATAAAATTATTGTTTATAGATATGTTGCGGCTGCAGTTAAAAGATACATCAGGAGTAGTAAGTAAGTCATATGTGGATTTTAGCTACTTTGCCTTGTTTCCTGTTTACTCGAGCATGAGCTTAAAATGAAAATGGTCTGTCTTCGATGGGGAAGGGGAAGGAGAATAGGGAAAAAATTGGGGGAAGCCAGACAGTTGAATATTATTTGTGTGATTTAGAAACTGCTTAAATTGACAACTGAGTACTACGATTTTTTCTTATTAGCTGGTTAAGAAGTACAAGTCTGTCCGGCGGACCTATCCCCTCTTTCAGCATTGTTGGCCATGCAAAAGAGAAAATTTTTATATTTATTAGACATAAGCCACTTGTGCAAAAGTGCTCAAAACATAACAAATATACTTGTCATTATTTGTCAATCTTGATTCAACTGAACCCTATTGCACTATATGAAACTTTCCACTTTATTAGACATCAACTCCTTTTAAAAAGGAGTTCAAAACTGATAAATGACTTGTCATTAGTTCACAGATACATCAATCTTCAATGTGGCACTCATGGTTTCTTCATGGTTAACCTAATTTGGTACATCAGCTTTAAAAGTCAGCTTATGCTTATGCTAATAATAAATACTTGGCTTAACAATGCCAAAGGGCTAAGTCAATCATTTGCCAAAGGGGAAAGTGGCCTACAGCTGAACAAAAAATTCCAACGGCAAAATTTAAGAAGCATTTTTATGGCTAGTTACTAGAAAGCTGGCGCCAATGACTAGTGAAGGTGACGGTCTGTGTGGAAGTTTTTTAAAGAAAAGCTTTTTTATTAGATGTTCAAAGGCAGGTCGAACCCCCCTCCTCTTGCACAGCACACACACTTCCCGCTTTTCCACACTGATTGTTAAAAATTAAGAGCATACTTATCGGCTACGATTTACAATAGCTAAAAACCAACTAAAACAATAGTTTATATCAAATGTTTTTGATAAAAGACTAAACATTTTATGATGTAATAGGTGTTAAAGCCTTTAGATTTTATAAATAAACCGTGGTGTCCCCGTAATTGTGGGAATTTGCAAGGCATTTCCCACAAAAAATATTTCTGAAGAAAATTCTACTTAGCAAAAGAACTTCTAAATTTTGCTTATATTTACTTAATTTGATCTTTATGAGAAATCCTCAATTTGGACAATATTGACTTCAATGAAGTTTCAAAGGATAACTAAGAAATTTCTGATTGTGACAATTGCGGGGATGTGCCAGAAATCTCTAGAGATTTTCGTATAAACGCTATCATTACGAGCTAAATCTGATTGCCTTTATATATAAAATGTCGCCAAAATAGTAGGCTACTAGATTCGATTACAAAAGTTGAGAGATTTAAAACCGACTGTTTAAAGCTAAGTACCGTTTTCCTTCTCTACCTTCCTTTACCTTTTCGTTTATACGGGAATCTCTATTGATTTCTGTGTCACCCCCCTTGGTATTTTTACTGCCTACTATTACTATTACTACGTTTATGCTAGCAATATCACGCTTTTAAAAATGCGCCTGTTTATGCTGTCATATAAAAAACACGATATTTCTACAGTGAGATGCCACCTCAAAAACCATAGTCAAAATTCGTGTGTAGCAAAAAATCATGATTTTGTGTTTATGCTTGTATTTTTTGGAAAACTCATGATCTGAAACCATGGTTTTTTGCAAACATAAACGTAGCATATGTTTATCCGACTTTTATGAAAATATGAGATAGGAGTCTTTGAAGTTGGAAATTAATCTGATCAGCGTACATACGAAATTTTTTAGCTCTAGCTCTTTTAGTCTCTAAAATCAAGGTGCTTATTATTCAAATAATGCCAACTGTGAACTGTAGTCGGGTTGATAAGTAAGTTTAGAGAAGATTCTGTGATTTTCAATCTTATTCCAAGTTTTTAAAGATGGCAATCTGCTATACAAAAATGTTTTCTTTAAGAACTTGTACATAGCCGTTCAGCTTCACCAGATATTAGGGTTGCAATCCGTTCGAAAATAAGGACACTTTCGACTCAGTGGATCGAGCAGCTTTTAAGACTCCTTTTCGGTTCATTTTATGGTTTTTGGAGCTAGGTAGCATGTATTTTACAAAGGCACGTTTGTCGTTCCCGAATACTTTGATTTGAGAAGTTTAGAAAAAAAAACCTAGAAATCGGTTTAAAAGCTTACAATGGTAAAAAGTCATAGATAATTGAGAATATCTTCCCGTAAACCAAATGGCATACTCAGAATTTCAGTCTGATGAAAGTTATAATTAAGGTAAAGGTATTAAGAGGTCTGTATTCACTTCTGAGGTATCCCTTTTAGAGGGTCAATTTGTCGGTAATTCTAGTTAAATTTTATCAGAGAATCGATATAAATTTCCAAATATACAAGTATCGAAGAACTAGTTAATAAACTGGACCGAACCGTTTTGATTAGTGGTTGTTGGTTCGGTTCAGCATTTTCAAAATGACGACGGATTGCTTTATCATCGAAACTAGCGGTTCGGCTTAGAACCGTTTTGCATCCGTGCCAGATGTTGGCGCAAGCCGTAAAGAAAGTTGCCAACAAAAGCTCTCTGTTTTTTTTCTGCTTTATGTAACAGATCCTTTCCGCCATCCTTTCCATCTTTAGCCTTCACTTCTTCACTTATCGCATTCCCATACACTGACCCACATCGAAAAAGTCTCACTTCATTGAACCAAATGTCACGTTCCGTTGTTGAAGACAAATTTACGCTATCCTTTTCATCAAAAATCATGTAGCACATACTGCCCCCTCCCCGCGCGGCACTTTTTGTTATCCTCCTGGTCATGTGATAAACGTTTATGATTATTTTTATGGGCATCCGTTTGAGTCTCGACTTTGGCTTGCCAATTTGGCGCTGCCAGATATCTCCGGGATTTGATTTAGTTTAAATAGCACACAGAAGCCAGGCAGGAGCAGGAGAAATGCAATTTATGTGTGGCGGAGAAAAAAAAGGGAATCACACGTGACTGCAGTGAGCACAGGGCTGGTCAAGTCAACACTCCTCCCCCCGCAACCGCCGCCCACATGTGTGAACAAATATTTTTTAGAGGGTGTCGCCCAGCATGCGGGTCCATTGTCGACCGGGCTACGTGTCATTTGTTCTATCTGGTTGTGCAAATCTTTCCTCTCTCTCTCTCTCTCGGCTCGCTAACAATTTCCATAATCGGTGGTTAAACAAGGCCGCATACCACACCAAGCTTGGTCAAACTGACCACAGGATTCATGCAGGAACCCATTTTTATGGCCATAAGCCTTTTGCTTATGCCCTCTGGGTCCCTTTGTGCCTTTGTTTGAATTATGCCTCTACATATTTTTATTCACTTAACACATTCTCTGCCTCATGTCTTGTGTGTATGTTGTGGAAGCGGGGGAAGCGGAAGGATATAATCAAATTATGGCTTATCTCGACTGACGTCGACTTAGCGGAGGTCAAAACGCAAATAGCCATAAACATGTAGATTACATGCACGCCACCCGTTGACCAGGAGTCAACCAAATTGCCCAGGAAGTGACCTTGTTTTTCACTAAGAATTTAATGGATTTTTCAAAGCTGCGCATAAATTTGGGGTAATTAAAATACCGATTTAATGGGTTTGCAGAGTCTAAATTATTGACCTCTTAAACTTGACTTATCACCATTTGTAAACTTCATCTATGTAAATATATTTTTACTTTACAAACTAAACTTAAGTATTTTCAAATAGATAGTATGTCAAAGGGCTTAGGAACCATTTTGGATGTGTATCATCTTTTATTCGCAAAGTTTGAGAAGCATTTTCAAGAAGGCAACCGGGCGTTTTGATTAGATATCCCAAGGCGGGATCGATGCCACAACCTCTGGCACAAAAGGCTCACACACTACACGCTGTACCAGTCCAGACCACGGTTAACAGTTTGGGTTAGTAAGAAAATCACCGAATTTCTATTCTGAACTTCGCCGCTGCTTAAAAGAGGTCGTCATGCCAGAGATCTTTAATGCAATGCATTAGATCATATTTGACGACAGAAATCTAAATTTCCTCATAAAAAAGATTGGAGCCTTGTTTGCTGACACTCCACTACAAGCGCAGCAGTGTGACCACTTTGATGGAGAGTTAGATGAAGTTTAAACTCAATCCAAACATGTTTTTGCGCCAATTCGAAAAAGTGGAAGAGAATTAATTAAACTTGTTGCCTTTAGCAGAAAGAAACATCTCCGACCTCGAATAATACTATATATCTATATATATATTTTTAATTAGCATCAATAGTCGAGTCAGTAGAGATAGAAGCTTCGTACCTTCTGGACATATTTAGGAATCAATTTTTTATCAATCCCCGGTTTTGTATAGATCGGATGAACAATAGCGATGGGCAGTACTTTAATAGCCTTTTAATGATTTCAATAGCCTTTTTAATGATTCATACAAATTTTGTGAGGTACAGAGTATGTTAAAGTCGGGCTTGATCGACGTTATTACTAGTTTCAAGGGCGTAACCAGCTTTACAAAATTTTCTAGATTTTAGAAAGGAAAAGCATTTTCTAGAGAAGAGATGAAATTAAGTGAGGGCAGTAGATTAAAGAAGGAACAACACCAAGACGCTTAGTAACCTCCTCTCTTAAATGAAATGGTCCTTATATATTTCTTTCAGTTGATTCACAACCACCTTCTATTCTGTCTGAAAAACACATTCAAATTATTATATATTATTTTCTTAACTTTAAACTCGGGACCTCCGGGATATTTCAACATGTAAGGCAACAAGTTGGCGCATTCGACTAACTGAAGCATTCGCGCGAGACACAGAAAACAACGCAGTCAAATGTTAAGCACTTAGCATAACGAATATCAGTTGCCCTTATATACTTCGATTACAGGGAATTCGTACTTGAGAATTCCAAGCGGTGACTCTTTAATATATTTCTAAATTTTAGGGAAGTTTTCTTGAATAATCTTTCTATATTTTAGAGCGATTTTGAAAAATTTTCTTTCTTTATTTGAGAAACGTATTTTCTCAAATTGAAGAAAGTTTTTGGAGAATTAACTAAAATAATCACCCTTAATTTTGGAAAAAAAAACAATGCTAAAGCTGTACTAAACTTAAGATAGTTTTTAGAAAAATATCTAGAAAAATTACAAAGAGTTTAACAAAAACATCGCCATGTTTCTAAAATTAAGAAATTATTTTCTAAAAAGTATATTTTCGAGTTGTTCTTTCTAAGTTTAAAACAAACAAGAATTTTTTTTAATTAAGATAAAAATATAATTTTAGTGCGAATTGCTTAAAACACGAAAAATAATTTTATTGAGTCAAAATATTCTTTAAATTTTACATTTTAGCATTAAATAATTAAATAAAAATTCGTTTGAAATGAAATGGGAAACAATCTTTAAAACAATGTCGGACAAATCAAAATATAAATGAAAGCGTACATTTTCCTAAGCAAATTCTATGATTAAGGGGGTGTATCTCCTGCCAATCCCACACGCAGATCAGCAGCTCAGCTTCAGTTGCTTTCTAAGATAAGCTAGGAAACTTATGCATCAGATTCGAAATGATGTAATGGACTTAACAATTTTCATTAAATAACATGTACAGTTTGATTCATTTTAAACTAAGGACACTTTTAATCTGCAAGGTTCTGGCCCACCTTCCATCTATACCCTCATCCCCATCCAATGCCAAAACCGAAAATTGCACTTAAGTGATTTTCAACTGGGAACTTCCGGTTTTCATCAACATTGTTGACGAAACAATTGAACACTTAACAAACCCAAGAGCCAAATGATTTTACCTTTTCACACTCACACACCCACCCACACACTCACACATGGAATCACACAAGAGTAATTCCAAAGTTAACCACATATGGAAAGTCACTTTGCTCCTCCTGGCTGGCAATTAAATTTGGTCAACCCCATTCTTTGACTGGGCTGTTGTATTTACATGAAATGAGGGTCATTAAGTTGCCCAGTTCACCAGTTTATCGATGAGAATTGTTCTGTTCTTCTGTTTTGGTTGTTGCTGTTTTTGTTGCCTCGGTTCTATGTGTGCTAATCTCTTAATGCGTTTAGCGCACATTTCTATTTGCTTAATGAATTGTTACCGAATACATTCATTCCCAGTTCTGGTTTCCCTCGTTGTTTCTGGTATTCATGGCTGGGTCATTTGTCGACGTTTGTCTTCTGATTTTTGCTAAACGGGCGCCATTGGGGCCGGGTGGCGACAGAAGTTGGCCCAATTAGGTTGATTGAGCGAGTTATGGTCAGGGTTAAGTTTGGGAAGCTACTCATGGAATAACTGTCTTATAAAGAGCTGTGAAGCTTACATCAATTGGTCCCCTCTTTGGTAAGGTGGATGGTGGATATCCTGTGCGACTTTTGGGCTGGTCGAATTCTAAACTTGCCACAATCTCGCCTTCCAACTCGCTTGTTTGTTGAGTAAATGCATTAACCTTCCTTCTCCCGCCAACCCAATGTTTCTTGTTTGATTTCAGTTTTGGTGACTTTTGCATGCGCCGATTTCATGACCGAAATCGTAACCCGACACTTCCTGCTGGCTACTCGGCCGAAAGAAATAGAGAAATAAATAATAATAAAATGGAATCAAAATAAAATGGCCACTTGATGACCATCATAAAAATCAAATTCGACAAAAATTCTTGCGCAAGTCGTCGTCAACGTTATTCTTCCAGTCTCATTACATAAAGCCGCCGCCGGAGCTGTTGGGAGGAGGAGGAGGAGGAGCTGAGTGACTTTAAGTTCGCTGGAAGGCAGGAAACCCACAAAAAAAAAAAAGAACTGCAATGAAAACAAACAATTGGAAATTTTGGGCGTCGCATATTAAACAAGCAACAAATATTTTTTTTTGGTTTTTCATTAATGAAAAGCTCTGAACTTCACCGAATTACGCTCAAAGGGTTGGGGACTGTGGCTGCCTATAAACAAAATTATACGATTGCCTCTTGGGTTGGGGATCTGCCTTGTTGATGATTGTAATTCAATGCGATGCTTGAGACCCGAGCGGCTGATCATACTGCTGTATGCACCGTTACGCGACCAGAATGTTTGTTGACACAATTTTTTGTTAAGACGCGGCCTTAGGATGTTGCTGCTGCTGCTGTTGGGATGCTGTTGGGTTTGCCACATATCTTTGTTTATTTTGACGTAGTATCGAATTCTTAAGCTTTTGCTGGTGGTCGATGGGCCCGCTTTATCCATGCCGACAGACCACACATAGAACTTCCAGGGAATCGATGGAAAAAGCTAGAGAAGGTCACATTTATCCATGGTCACAGAACATAGAATCTTTAGACAATACTTTTAGCTCGTCTTGAAATGAAAAGCGAGATGAGGGGTGGTGGTAATATCTTGGCTTGGAAGCCCGAACAAGTAGTTTCTGTTTACACTTAGAAAAAAAACTAGAATTAACTATGGCAAGTACAACGAGAAAGCTTAGATAACTTCGTCTGTGCCGAAGTTTTTCTACCCTTGCGAGTGATCGCTTCAATATTTTCAATAATCATCTTTTTCCCACAACGACCCATTTGCCAACCGATCGTTCGTATGGGAGCTATACGATATAGTCAACCGATTTGGACAATCATCCCAGAATGTAAAATTCCCGACCGTATAAAGTATTTATATTCATGATGAGGCTTGTCAGTCCGTCCAGAGTCTCAGCGATTTTAATAGATGGAGCCACAAATACCCAGATCAAGCTATTATAAAACAAGAAAGAAAGTCGGTCAAGCCCGACTATAACATACTCTGTACCAAGAAAATTTGTCTTTTGATCATAACTCGAAAACCGTTCATCCGATCTTCTTTATTCCTTTGGCGGATCGATAAGTTATCCTAATAACTAAATATGTCCAGAAGGAACAAGCTATCTATCTTCAAAACTGTGGGAGATATGACGTTTTTTCTAAATTGCGGGGGCGGGAGGGGGCGCGGCCAAAATTGAAAATAAACTTGATCTGCTTGCAGACATAAGAAGCATATGTCCCATACATGTCAAACCTCTATCTCTTACCATCTCTGAGATCTGTGCGTTCATACGGACAGACAGACGGACAGACGGACAGACGGACGGACGGACGGACAGATGGACATCGACTCGGCTGTTGATGCTGATCAAGATGCTTCCTTCTGCCTGTTACATACTTTTGCACAAACTTATAATACTCTGTGTACCTACGGTACAGAGTATAATTAATGAAAATACCCGAAATCACTTATGGAGTCGGTGCACTCGACTACAACGCCCTCATTTGCTAATCATTCTTTTAGACTGTAATAATCATAGTGTGGCATTTCTAACATTTTTCGACTGACTGTAACTACGAGAAATTCTTGATTGAAGAACCTTTGTATTTCATTTTAATTACCTTCAGCAGGTCCGACCATCTAAGTGAACGTTGGAATGTGGGTTAAGCATGTCTTTCTAATTTAAAATGATAATTATTTAAGAAAATAATGTGGGCATACTTTTAGGGGCATTTATCTTGATATTTTTTTGTATATATTTTCTTGGTAAATTTAATTATTTGAATATTTTCAAGATATATGAATTTATTATATTAATATGTATTAGAGATATACAAAATTTCAAGAAGGTACCATCATAAACAAAACTGTTTATATACCCTTGCAAAGGGTATTGTAATTTTGCCCAGAAGTTTGCAACGCATAGAAATATTCATTTCCAACCCCATAAACTATATATATTCTTGATCAGGGTGACGAGCTGAGTCGATGTAGCTTTGTCCGTCTGTCTGTCTGTTTCTATGCGAACTAGTCTCTCAGTTTTAAAGCTATCAAGCTAAAATTTTGCACAGAGTCTTCTTTTTGCTGCACACTACAAATATGTCGGAACTGGCCGGATCGGATGACTATATCGAATAGCTCCATAGGAACAATCTGTCGGAAAACTAGTTTTAGTATGAAAAACTGTGTTTTTTTCTTTTCAATGCAAACGTCTCCAAACTTTGTAATCGTAGGTTTTCTATTTTTTTTTTATAATTCTAGCAAGTTATATTAAAATCGGACAACTATATGGTAAAGCTGCCATACAAAAGATAGGTCTGAAAAACAGTCTTAGTTAGAAAAAACTTTTTTGTTTTAAATGGTAGCATCCTGCAATTTTGTATTTGTTTCAATTGCTTTCACTTAATTTTACAAATTTTTGTCCAAATCGGATGACTATATCATATAGGTCCCATACGAATAATCGGTCGGAAAATGGGAAAAGAGTATTTTTTGAAAATATTTAAGCGACCACTTGCAGGGGTATAAAAACTTCGGCACAGACGAAGTTAACTTAGCTTTCTCGTATCTACTAATACTATGTATAATTAAGACATATATTTTGTATGGCAGCTTACCATATAGGTCTTTGATTTTCATCCAACTAATTAGGATTATTTGTGGCTGGGTGTGGTGCAGCGGGTAGTGTGTGTGCCTGCAGTGCAAGTGGTCATGGTTTCGATCCCGCCTCGGAACATTTGTTGAAAAGGTGTTTCTTATTTCCTTAAACATTTAGACAACCAGTAACCTTCACTAGCCTTTGGCTAGCCATGTAAAAGCTTCTCAAACTTTACCGTTTAAATTCAGCGTTAAGCTGCAGGTTTCTTTTTCTTCAGCTAAGATTAGATGCACACTAGACAATCGATCGAGCCCCCTTTTGGGACTGTGTATATTCAATTTTTATTTGAAAATTTTTTATATAAACATATATTTTCCAATCTTAAAGCATAGCAAACTAATAAATACGGAGTTTGGAGACGCGTTCGTTAAAAACAAATAAGATTTTCTCACTATAATTAGTATTCCCACCGATGGTTTCTACGACAGCTATATGCTTAAGTTAACCGATCCAGCCGGTTCCGACAAATGTGCAGCGTATTTGTATCCGATGACTTCGTGCTAAGTTTAGTCAAGATGCTGATCAAAAATATATATACTTTATGTGGTCGGATATGCATCCTTCAATGTGTTACAAATTTAAAGTACCCTCTGCCAGGATTAAATAAAAACGAGAGCCTAAGTTAAAGTCGGCCCTGCCCGACTTCGAAATACCCGTTACACTGCTCAGCTCGGATAAGTATGCAACATTTTTTTAACTCGGCCATTTATTATCCGATCCTTTTGAAAATTTGTGAGATTGTAGATATTGGCCACATAGACTACACTGCAAAATCTGAGCACGATATCTTAAAAATTGTGGAGTTATTCAATATTTTTTATTGCGGGGGCGGGAGGGGGCGTGGCCAAAATTTGAAACAAACTTGATCTGCCTACAGACAATACTAGCTTACGTATAAAATTTGGTTGCTCTAACTCTTCTAGTCTCTGAGATCTAGGTGCTCATACAGACGGACGGACGGACGGACGGACAGACGGACAGACGGACATGGCTATATCGACTCGGCTGTTGATGCTGATGAAGAATATATATACTTTATGATATCGGAGATGCTTCCTTCTGCCTACATACAGGGTTGTCCATATTCGACGGACCCATCTGGCAACGCCATAACTTTTGACAGAGATGTCAGATCGCTTAATGACATACCGCGTTTGAAGCGTCAGTCCAAGTTGATTTTTACCATGGAACAATACACGCCACGCGAGCGCTCTGAAATAGTTGAAATTTACATTCAACAGAACAAGTCAATTGTGAAAACTCAACGTGCTTTTAAAAAATTAAAATTTCACATTGAATGGGACCGTAAATAAGCAAAATCGCAGTATTTACGCCACTGAAAATCCTCAGGAGATTCAAGAAGTGCCTCTTCATGACGAAAAAGTCACAGTTTGGTGCGGCGTTAGTGCGAAAACGGTCATTGGGCCGTTTTTCTTCCAAAATGAAAATGGCCATGCTGTTACCATCAACCAGGAGCGTTATCGCGACATGATGACCAATTTTGTGATGCCAATTATTCGTCGAAAGCGTATGAGGCAGTTCTGGTTTCAACAAGACGGCGCTCCACCGCACACAAGTCGCATAACAATCGATTTTCTGAAGAAATTGTTTCCGGGCCGTTTGATGTCGAAAAGTGGTGATTTGGACTGGCCACCGCGTTCGCCCGATTTGACGCCGCCTGACTTCTTCTTGTGGGGATATTTGAAGTCAAAGGTTTACGTTAACAAGCCAAGGACCGTAGAAGAGCTCAAGGACAACATTCGTGAAGAAATAGCCGCTATTCCGGCCGAAATGTTGGCGAAAACAATGGAAAATGCTGCAAAAAGGGCACAATACGCCATCAACGCCAGAGGCGGCCATTTGAGAGATATCATATTCAACAAGAAAGAAAGTCGGTCAAGCCCGACTATAACATACTCTGTACCAAGAAATTTTGTCTTTTGATCATAACTCGAAAACCGTTCATCCGATCTTCTTCATTCCTTTGGCGGATCGATAAGTTATTCTAATAACTAAATATGTCCAGAAGGAACA
The DNA here is from genome assembly GCA_035044985.1 of Lordiphosa fenestrarum. Classification (NCBI taxonomy): domain Eukaryota; kingdom Metazoa; phylum Arthropoda; class Insecta; order Diptera; family Drosophilidae; genus Lordiphosa; species Lordiphosa fenestrarum. Next base: position 237,213 of record JAWNNO010005633.1, read on the forward strand.
AGCCATCTATCTTCAAAACTGTGGGAGATATGACGTTTTTTCTAAATTGCGGGGGCGGGAGGGGGCGTGGCCAAAATTGAAAATAAACTTGATCTGCCTGCAGACATAAGAAGCATATGTCCCATAATCGTCAAACCTCTATCTCTTACCATCTCTGAGATCTGTGCGTTCATACGGACAGACGGACAGACGGACAGACGGACATGGCTATATCGACTCGGCTGTTGATGCTGATCAAGAATATATATACTTTATGGGGTCGGAGATGCTTCCTTCTGGATGTTACATACTTTTGCACAAACTTATAATACTCTATGTACCTACGGTACAGAGTATAAAAATTGATGTAAACAAATCTACTTGGAACAAATTAAATGATTAAGATTGCCAACCGCCAAATTTTTATTTTTTTCTTTGATTTTTTTAAAAAAAACATGGGTCCGTCGAATATGGGCAACCCTGTACATTTGCACGACTTTAGTGTACCCTTTTTACTCTACGAGTAACGGGTATAAAAACAGTTGTTTGTTTGATAATACTGGCTTATATGAAAAATACTTGGTATTATGCCAATTATTATATCAAAAATATGTTGATTGACTACAGACCTGATGGACCTGAAAGTAAGGTAGAAAATGTGTTATGTATTTCGAAATTGACTTAAAACGGCTCGAAACAGTCTAAGGTCATGTATAGTATTTCTATATTGAAAATCATGCTTAAAGTGATATCTGTACTTACCTTAATATTGTCACTATTGTCTCATCATTGACTTAGTAAGTTTGAGGTACCAAAAATATCATGTTCGCACCGATTCTATGGGGATCGTTAGTGGAACGGTTCGCAGCCTTGTTTCTAGGACTTTTTTGCAAGAATGAATTGATCATCTGAAGAACATACCATAACTTGTACGGCTAAAAGCAATAGACCACAATATACCACAGCTTTGAGACTTAGTTGCTGTGAGCGTTAAAGGCCGAATCATCTCTTTCTTCACTTTCTAGGAGAAGATAGTTGTTTACTCTGCTTTACTCACTGTCATTTAATTGCCATACTCCTTCCTCTATTTCCCAGTTGAAAATCACATTTTACTCATATTTTATACTAGTTTTTCATATTTTTTATTTTGCTTTAGTTTTTTTTTGTATTAGTTTATTTTAAGTACTAGGTTTGTTCATTATGCACACTTAAAAACTACTCACAATTGTTTTGGTATTCAGTATTTCATATTCTTCAAGAGAGACATACTCGTATTGAATTGTTAAATTGTAGGCTTTTTTTTCTATATTGTATTTACATTTGATTCGATTTTCATGTTCATGCTCATTGAGTTTCATTACATTGTATAGGACTTTTGTTGTGTTTGTTGTTCTTAGTTTGTTTTTTGACATTTTCCTTTTTACATTCAAACGGATTTTTTGTGTATTCGAGTGCTATTTTGTGTTTTTGTTTAACATAATACAACCTTTAGTTTTTAGTACTTTTATTGCCTTTGATGGAATGTGGGGGAGGGGGGCGAGTGTGGTGGGGTGGGGCAAAGAAAGTGAACTGACACATTTACAGCTATTTGTGTGTATTATTTATGATATTTCAGTTTTGCATTTCGCTTGCCATTTACTTAATACTAGAAAAACTAAGGCTAGAACTAATCAACAAATAAGCGTGTGTTACTAACTCGTAATTTGTAATACAATGTAGCGATCATTAATCAGAAGCTGCAAAATGTTTGTTTTATACAATTTTGGTTTTATACATATATGTGAAATGTTGTTGTTGTTTCTTTTATTTTAATCAATTTAAACTGATTATCAGCAAAAAGTTTCTTGAACATTTTTTCAGGGGCGTAGTCGACGGAGGAATTCTTTTATAACTAAAACTAACAAATTAAAGAATGGTTTCTAAACTTTGTTTATTATGGAAGAAATACCTGAAAATGAATTTTGGTATAGGTTTATATGCAATATTGAATGACAGGGCAAAGATTGGTTAATTCATTATTATTCAAGATTAATGGGAAATGTACAGCGTATACAGTATTGAGAATCGATTTCGATTTAAACTAATTTGAAAGCTTGTGCTAGATTAGTGTACATAAGTGCTGGCAACGTACATACAGAACAAGTTTAAAACTTGATGTAGATTTTTAAACACACTAGAAATTTTGAGAAAGTCGATCTTCTATTACTTTCGTTAACAATTTGCGGAAACGGGAAGCTGGTCTGAAATGCCTTTACATGAAACAAAATAACTTCAGAGCGGAACGTAATACTTTGCATTCGGATTTTAAATTAAAATTTAGTGAAAAACAAATATTATTTAAATAAAATTGCGCAATTGAAAGTTGCACTTTAAAAAAATCGATATTTAGGAAAGACGAACTCATTAAGATTTAAGTAAGCCAATTAACAGGGCGTTCAAATTATGTTATCAGAGCTGGCAGCAGAGTTTCTGTATTGGTCCTTTCTGGTGAAACAAACTAATATCAACACTCTGTTATCAAACAGAGCAAAATGCTCTGAAAAGTAGGCAACTTGTTCTTTATAACTGCGCCATTTATTGTCCAATCTTAATGAAAATTTGAGCAATTTTAGATATTAAGCACATACTAGTGAAAGCAAAATGTGACCGGGATATTTATGAATTGAATTTGAAAAAAACTTGTTCTGCGTGCAGATATAACTAGTCTACATTTTTAATATGATTGCTGTAACAAAAAAGTTTTGGTTTTTGAACCAAAATGCAAATAAAGTATCAATACACCGCTAGCTGTATGTCCCGATTATCAAAAACCGCTCAGCAATACGACTAATTCTGCCTTGTGCGGTTAAAAGAGATTTGATTTAATTAAGCTTTGATGAATTTTCTGTTTTTTTTGTTCGATTTGCCATATCTAAAATTTGACTATGATTTATTGAAAAGATGTGGAAAATACTCCAACAATTTTATAATTTCAAGCTTAATAGGGAAAAAGGTAAGACAAATGTTATAGTGAACATATCGCACATGTTTAACTAAAGAGGCGAAACTCGAAATTCTAAATTTTCTAGCTTCATCATACATATGTATATCTACCAGAGCACAAAAGAAATAGTATTATTTTTTATCGTACTTTTCTGTTAAATATCAGATATATCAGACATATCATTATTATGCCATTTCACCAAGGGATCAATGTGCAAGAGAGAAATATATGCAATACATTGAAAATTGTGTTAGTTTGAGTTGTGCCTTTTTAGTTAAAAATATGCTTTATATTTTTTCAAAATCTCACATCCATATAATTAAGTTAGGCATATAAAGCAGGTAATAAAAGATTCCGAAATTGTGTGTTCTTCGCTCTATGTCAACCATGGTTTGGATTTGTGTAAACTAGACTGCTACCAGGACTTCAACTAGGCTTATGACCGATCTTTTTGATTTTTGTGTACGTTCAAAATGAATCTTTTTCCTCGCACTACAAATCGATGCGATGTATCATTAAACAAGTTTTAAGAAAATTATAAAAACGCGCCTACAGTATCTAGCAAAAGTAAGACTCCAAAACTGTTTTAGAACGTAAGGGTTGATACCAAAGATTCTGAGCTCAGCTCAAAACATCAGGAGTTGAAGGTAAAGTTTGGTCCGGAATAATTCTCTGAACATACTAACATAGCCAATGATACTGCAGATAGGACATGTTACCCCAACAGGGATAACCAACAAAATTTAGTATGTTCAGAGCTTGGAATTGTAAACAAAGTTGGAGAGAATTGAAGATGAATTATGCTGAATTACTATAAGCCATTTTCTCAGCTGGAAGATCTTTTCTGTTTTGGTTATGTGTGTGCCAGATAGAACATATCGTTAATTTACTTCAACACTGTTATAACTATAAAAACGCAATTTTTGAGCTAATGCTGCAGAAGTATTCCTTATTTCGTGTCCAATATATTGTGTATAATGTTAAATTGCTAACTTTTCTAGTCTCCGATTGAAGGGATTGTTGCATTTTACCGATTTATTTTCATGTGGAAGCAGTAGAGACAAATCTCTTCCAACGAATCTTTAATTTACTTCACTTATTCTTGTTTAACAACTAAACTGACTATTTTTGCTAAGCAAAATCCATTGAGAAATTTAGATTTTCATAAAATGGCTTATTTTGAGCTATGACAGTGTTGAAGTAAGTGACCCACATATATAAGAGTAAACAGAACTTTGATATTCAATGAGCTTCAAATGTACAAGATCCAGGGTCATATCAACTTATAAAGTTTAAAAAACAGAACGTTCATATCTGTGAGTAAAGCTTTGCTTACAAATGTTCAAGAAATCTTCAATATGATATAGTCTAATCAAATAAATGAGGTAGAATACAATTAAAAAGTACTTCAAATGAAATATTTAGGCAACAAAATATGGAAGCTTGGCCTGTTCATAACATATTATTTTTTTGGTTAACTAGAATAAAGTAATTCTTTAAGAAGAAGTCGCCAGCTTGGGAAAACAAATACTCGAAAAGAGTGTTTTTAATGAGAAACTGCTCAAAGACTTCAGCGAGGATTTTAGGTAAAAGAATGCAGTGAAGGTTTGGAATATCTTCGGTTGATTTGAAATCAGACAGGGATTTTGGTTTGGTACAAGACTTAAGAAAAGACTTAATAAGACTGTGGCTGAACTCCAAACCCAACATAGAAATAAAAAAAATATACAAAAAATCCAATTGGAATGAATAGTTTTTAATATACTTTTTGTGATAATATAATATCCATTTTTCAAATCCTTTGGATGATTTTCAGCTCCGTAGAAAGAAAATTGGAGATCCATTTAACATTAAATGGATGTTTTAATAAGCAAAAATGGATATTAAATATGTTCCATTTCCAACTGGACACCGAAATTATCAAAAGAACTGATATATATCAGTGTACACAGAGAAAAAAAAGGATGTTAAAAAATATGCGTTTAAAGACCTCTGGTATCCATGTGGATGGGATATGTCTTAGATATCCTTTTAATCATTCAACGAAGCTAAAAATCTTTCAAAGGATATAAAAAATTATGATAATTTGGATGATTTTGTAGCTCTGCTGGATGATTGAAAGCATGTTTTAGACATATCCCTTCCAAATGAATCTTTTTTGGATCTTTGTTATCTTGTGTGTAGCTATTAGCAATATGCAACTTATCTCGAGACGGCTAAACTTTTTAGTATGAAAAAATTCTGAATGTAATCGGCTTCAAGGAATTCTGTAATGTTCTCTTTTTTTGGAAATCCTAGGTTAGACATTTATTAGACCTATAAAGCAAAGCTTGGGATTGTTTACTTCTTCTCGGTCAAGGGATTTGAGTTAGACACCATTGATCCAACTGCAAAATTCTTTGCAAAAGAACAACAAAACTATAAACCCTTTAGCGGACCTTTTCTAGTTTCAACAGACTACCGTTTTCGGATATTTCAACACAAAGTTTATAAAAACGTTTTTGAATGCTATTGAGACTATTGTCGCCAATCAAAATATTGCTGTATATACATTTTCTTCAAGACATAAATCATATTTTGGAAACAAAGTAACGATCATAAGCATATATACACCAGTTCATTTTCTTTAATAAAATTCTCACAGTCCAAAATGACTTTTTATTATATAGAACCTAGCGATCTACGCCCATGAAATATTCTGTTCTAGCAGCGCAAATTTGAATGGGGTCAGTCTACCACTTGCATTGCGATTGGTACCCACTCAACTGACAATTCTCACTACCTTTTGTATACAAATTCAATGACCTTCTTCATGAGGTTGTGCCAGTTTTTTGGGTTGGCTTTGCCCCACTTAATTACACGAATCTCTGACGATGAAGGGGAAAGCATAAAGCTATTTGGCAGTCAGATCAGAAGTTGATAAAACGTTCCAATAGATGCAAATTCAAATTTGTGAATTTACTGCCTACTTTTTTGATTACCATCTAAGTGATATCCACAGTATTGAAATGTCGATCAAGTGGGTAAAAAACATTTGCGCCGCTAGAAACTTTGCTGATTCTTCATAACTTGGAAACTTAATGGCAAAACTTAATGTTAAGAATATTAACCAAATTTTTATTGTCACCATCGAAATGTGTGTGTGTGTGTATACGGGGGGCGAGGAGGTGGACTTGGAAGCGAAAAAAATACCTTGGGTTTTTGTGGAACAATCTTTCGTTTTGTCTAGTTAACCAGCTGTTGTGTGGGCCACTGGTGGCCACGATGCTGCTGTTGCGAGGCTGACGTTGACGAGGTGGCTGCCGCCAGTTGGCGTCAGAGATAAAACTCCGGCGAACTCTGACTGTCACCGGCTCCAGCGGTGGCACCCCTTTGCAGGCGCTGCATTAGGGCATCTCGCTCCTGGCACACACGTGAGTACTCCAGCTTCAGGCGATGCAAGTCCTGATTTAACACACGATTGGCCTTTTCCAGTTCGTGGCGTTGGTGCAGACGCTTGGAACGACAATTCTGCGCATAGCCACGATTCTTGAGCGTTCGCCTTTTCTGCTTCAGACGCACTACCTCCTCGCGTGGACAGCCATGGAGTCGCTTATTCAGCTCGCGAACTGTTAGAGTGGTGAGCATGTCATCATTGATGCAATCCTCGAGGGTGGCATTGCTATACGCACCCGAACAGGTGCGTGGAGAGTTGTTGGAGGAACGTGTGGAGCTGGCGGAGAGTGGCCTGCAGGGTTGGAGGGCCGCACGGGTGATCACACAGCCTCCACTGCTGCTGCCATTGCTGGGTATCTGGGAGGGACAGCTGGGTGTATCCGAGCCCGGATCACCCACATAGGAGGAGTGCATATTGATGGGCGTCAATTCCAGATTGTGGAAGTGCGGACGAAACTTGGCCTGCTGCAGGACCTGATGTGGATGGGCCTGTGCATGGGGATGGGGGTGAGGATGCGCCGGATGATGGTGACTCTGCATTAGCGGCTGGCCATGATGATGGTGAACCGCAGCCGCCTGCAAGGCCGCATAGTCCCTCTGACGATCCCATTCATCGGCCTCCTCCTGGGAATAGGCTAGTGGTCGCAGATCCAAGGGTTGTTGATCGGCACGTATGGAATTGGTCAGCCACATCATCTCATGACTGAGACCAGCTTGAACCACAGGAGCTGGGGCGGCGGAGGCGGAGGAGGCTGGAGTTCGGGCATGATAGTGATGGGCATAGGTCTGGGCTGGACAGCTGCTGCTGCCCGTCGGTGAGCCCACCACCGGTGGCGTCTCTGGTGGCGTTGAGGGCACACCACCAGGAACCGCAGCCGAGGAGGAAGACGATGTGTTAACCAATATCGCCTGACCTGGCAGCGGTCCGTACTGTTCGGGTGGCGGAGACAAGGGCTGCAGACGTCGCTCGTCCATGTGCCACTGATGGCCCGAAAAGGATCTCAACTTAATATGCGGCGAGGCGGATACCTCAACTGCGGCGGCAGCCGCCGGCCCCGGAGCTGGTCCCGACTCAGTTCCCTCTTCCGCCGGCGCCGGCGTTGTCCACTTAACTGCCACCGGCTGCGGTGGACTGTGATCCTCGCGTTTGACGTGGCCTATGGCTGCCGCTGCAGCCAACTGGTGCTGGTTCTGGCTACTGCTAGCGCCCACCTCCAGATGATGCAGATCGAATTCCTGCACATACGTGTCGGCAATGGTGGGATCTTCCATTTTCATTGGATTGCCGCGGGGTCTTACATGCAAGCCCAGCACACAGTCAAAGGGTCAGGGGTCAGCACTAGGCACTAAGCACTTGTTTACCTTCGGAGGTTTCTTATGTTTTGGTCACTTTATCTCAATGGATCACTCTTCATCAAACACTAAAAGGGGCCGTGGGGCATCTTCCCTTCTCTCTCTTTCACTTGGCGAATTTCTTGGCTTCAGCTTTCGCGCCCGCTTTTCTTTTTTTGTTTTCTGTGCCGCTCGCTGCGTCTAGTTTCAAAGAGTTAACGGTGGCGACTGAGACCACTTCTCGCTGATGACTGTGAAGGGTGGCCCTGGGCCTCAGAATATGGAATATGGCTGCGACGCGCGCACTTGCTTTACGTTTTCTATATGTGTACGTCCGTAGCCGGTGAAATAACGACCGACCAGCGACGACACGACTACGACGACATCGGCAGCTTCAACGCCATTCGCTGGCTCTGTCCGTCTGTGTGTGTGTGGGTTTGTTTGGGCTCCTGGCTGGAAATGTGTGTGGCAAAAGCTTGGCGAGGCACAGCCACATTCATCGATGACGCTGAGAGCCAGGGAGCAACCTTCATTTTGCCGGCTGCTCTCGTTGCTATCTGAGCTAAGTCAAGTGAGAAAGCTTCTCATCTGTTGTGGCTAAGCACATTGGGCTGAGGGCTGAAGATAATCTTTGCACTCCAAATAAATAAGAAATCGTTGCAAAAAGTGTGGAAGTTAACAATTTTATATATATTTTAAACCACTGAATAAAATATGTGTCTCTTTCTCCATTTTCCTAAAATTCTTCTTAGGTTTTTGGGTGTTTGAATAACTTCCCAAATCAGAAAAAAAAGTCCGAGATATACGTGACTAAATCAATCCCAAACAATGCCAGAAATCGGAAAATCCCGGATATTCTCAATACAAATACAAGTTTCGGTTTTTACAATTCCGATAATGGGTGAAAGAGATTTCCTTGCTTCCGTTTTCTTTCGCTGAATTTGACTTCCGTTCGGATCAATTAAGATCCTCTGAGATGAGAGATCCATTTAAAGCCAGATTTAAGCTCACTTAAATTTTTCACCCAATTGAGTTTAAAATGTTCTCAAAAACAGGTAGATTTCTACTCAAATCCAGTTTATGCGTTCTCAAGAAAGAGTTCTTGAAGTGAGAATATTGACTCAAAAATGAGAAAAACCGTTCATGGCCTGTTTTTGACAGCGACTGTGCTCATTTTTCTTCCAACGTTCTCGGTTTTTCAATCTGTGTTCAACCTAGATGTGGATTCAGAATTATTTGACTTTCAAGTACGGATACGAGATGAGAATAAGGCTTTTTAGATTTATAAACGCTATTCAGAACTATTTCAAGCCTTTCGAGCTTGTATCCAACCGATCTCAGAGATGGTTAAAGATATAGACTCGACAAGAATGGAACAAAAACTTCTTTGGCTCGAGCCTTGGTTCATCACAATATTATTAAAAAAACAAGTAAGGGCGCTGCAGTCGAGTTTCCCGACCACAAAATACCCTGTTCATTTATTTTCATTTATTTGTTTTTGAATTTTTGAAGATGTCATCCTAAATGTAGGCAATACTTTTCTAGTCCTGAGGGCTATTATCAGCCCAACTGTTTCGCTTATAACTCCGGTGTTTTTGGTCCGATCTGATTGTACTTTTCAGAATAGATAGATATTGAGCCTAGCTTGATGTATACTAAACCACGAGGCTCTAACTTGAAAATTGTGGATCTGACGGCTTTTTAGGTCTTGGATTTATAGAGGAGGTCTAGGTTTTTTGGGGATAAAAGGGGGACGGGGTGGAATTTTTCAAATCTGAAACAAACTTGATCTGCGTACAGCATAAATCTACCTTCGTGCAAAAATTTGTGGCTCTATCTCTTATAGTCTCTGAGATCGACGCGTTCATACAGACAGACAGACGGACAGACGGACAGACGGACAGACGGACGGACGGACAGACGGACAGACGGACAGACGGACATGGCTATATCGACTCGGCTGTTGATGCTGATCAAGAATATATATACTTTATGGGGTCGGAAAATTTTCCTTCTCCCTGTTACATACATTCGCACAACTTCATGATCCCCCTTTTCCCATTTTCAATGGGAACAGGGTATAACAAGTAAGGGCGCTGCAGTCGAGTTTCCCGACCACAAAATACCCTGTTCATTTATTTTCATTTATTTGTTTTTGAATTTTTGAAGATGTCATCCTAAATGTAGGCAATACTTTTCTAGTCCTGATCAACAACTGGGGGGCTGCTTTTATCAGCTCAACTGTTTCGCTTATAACTCCGGTGATTTTGGTCCGATCTGATTGTACTTTTCAGAATAGATAGATATTGAGCCTAGCTTGATGTATACTAAACCACGAGGCTCTAACTTGAAAATTGTGGATCTGACGGCTTTTTAGGTCTTGGATTTATAGAGGAGGTCTAGGTTTTTTGGGGATAAAAGGGGGACGGCGTGGAATTTTTCAAATCTGAAACAAACTTGATCTGCGTACAGCATAAATCTACCTTCGTGCAAAAATTTGTGGCTCTATCTCTTATAGTCTCTGAGATCGACGCGTTCATACAGACAGACAGACGGACAGACGGACGGACGGACAGACGGACAGCCGGACATGGTTATATCGACTCGGCTGTTCATGCTGATCAAGAATATATATACTTTATGGGGTCGGAAAATTTTCCTTCTCCCTGTTACATACATTCGCACAACTTCATGATCCCCCTTTTCCCATTTTCAATGGGAACAGGGTATAAAAAACAAATTAAAGAGTTTGCCAAACCCGACTATAATATTCTTCGTTCCTCCCAAAGCTTTTACTTACCACTAAAAGTGTTAAGGTGTGCTAAGTGCTGCCCATCGTTAATACAGCCGGTGATGCTCAGCATTAATGTTTGTTTTCCCTATAACTCGACTATCGTTCAATCGGGACCTTATTCAAGTAGTTCAAAACGTTATTCTAGGTGTTTGATTCACTTTGGTCACTCAGTCGTTGAAAACCAACCAGATAACTGATGAAGTCGGTGAGCAGAGGAAAAACTTTCTGATGTCTTTTGTTTTTGCAGAACCGAACCATAATTTTAGAGGTTCGGTTCAAGGTAAAATAAAAGTTGCATTTCCGGGTTCGAACCGGTTCGGTGCAAACCCGGTTTGCTGCCCTGTTTTCTATACAACCGCACCTTACCATAAGAAGTTATTGAATTTATTCAGAAGTTGAGTAATTTCTTCGCTCTTTTGTCATTAAATGTAGCAATAATAATGAAATTGCATTTTTAAACGCTCAAGTGAAAGGCACTAGAGGAAAACTGCTGGAAGTTCGCCCTCCCATTTTACAATTTGTTATCAAATTTTCGCTCCGTATTTAACAACTACCCACTGTGCAGGAGTAACAAAGCTTTACATTTGGCTCTCTCCCCATTGTAGCTTCATTTATGCTCAACTTGGTTTGCCTGTCCGTCTGTGCTGCCGCTGTCTGGGGTCTCTTTTGGTGGTTGGTATTGTTGTTGCCTTTGCCTCAGCTCTTGAAGTAGGCGTTTTTGAATTGCCATGGAGCGCATAAAAAATGGCACACCACATACATACACACACACACACACATACGCACCTTATGCTGTTACGGCTCCGCCCACTTGGTCATGTGTGTGTGTGAATATTTATGAGCAACTACCACAGCGCATTCCTACATAGTCGCATAACCATGGATGGCCATCGCTGTCATCGTCATGGTTCGCTTCCAGTTCAATTTTGCTGGCCATCGTTTGGTTGGCGCTCACACTGGAAGACTAGGATATTCACATCCTGCCAGTGGGCTCATCCATTGTTCCAGTTTCCAGTGCATAAGTCAATGGGAGATATTTTAGCTCTGATAAGTCGCTCGATTTGTTTTGGCTCGTATATAAAAACTCGCCTCGCTGTGTGAGTGTGTGCTTTGTATCTGTGTGTTTGCTTTGTGTAAAGGATTTCTGGTAGTGCACAGGTGCATTTACTTTGCTGAGCCAGCACGAATTTGGACATGAAGACCTCTTCCACCTCTTCCCGGACATGGGCGTTGAGTGTATTCTTGTTTTATTTTTAATTTGAATTTTTTTTTGTTACCTTTGGGGCAAATGTTTTGGCTACGTTTGCCCAAAACAGATTTCAATGATGTAACATTGTTGTGAGGTATGCGATACACATAGTTTGAGGTGCTGAGCTGGTCTTGTTGATATTCTGCGCAACAAGTTCTGGACGTTGGGGAATGGGAAAAAGGTTAGGAAAAGGGACAACAGATATTCCAGAAATTTACTTAAAGCTGGGAAAGGAATGAGGTATTTAGGTAACTTAGTACATTTTGTAGGAGAATAAAATTGCGTGAAGTGACATCTAAATTATCTTTTTCAAATCCAAATATGAATTAATTCGGTTGACTGTCTTCACAGGAAATGCGTATGAAGTGTTTGGATTATTAAATGCTGAAGCTGGTGAAATCACACATTTAATGCATTAATTAAAGAAGTTGTGGATTGAACTCAAATAAGTAGAACAGAAATCTAGACTCTTTATATTCATTTTATTTTATTTAAACAGTTTTGATAATTTACATGTATGTGTGTGTAATAAAAAAAAAACGGGCACCATCTTTAGTTTCCTCTTGAAACCAGAATCTGCATACTCATAAAAATGATTGTGTACTTGATCAGCTTGGAGGTGTGAAAGGTTTATGCTCCATACCTCTCGATCCTTTTTCTCTTACCATCTCTCAGATATGTCCGTTTATACGAACAGAAAAACTCACATGGTTGACTCGACTGTTGTTGCTGATCAAGAAATGAAATGCTTCCGATAAATTAATTTGTAAAAATACTATACTAAATACTATAATATACCGATTCATTTTTTAAAGGCAACTTTTTAAATTTTTTAACCTAAACCAACATCTACAAGGATGGCTCTAAATTGGAAAGTCAGGTGGGAGGCGGAGTACTCAGTCCAGATCTAGGTATAAGCATGTCCATTCGCCTTCCTAACCATTGTAGCGCCAATCAGGCAGAGGTTGTAGCGATCCAGGAGGCTACTAACCATCTGAAAGAACTCGTGGTCAAGGAAGGAAAGGTTTATATTTTCTCAGACAGTCAAGCTGCTTTAAAGGCTCTTGACGGAAACACTAACTATGCAAAAACACTTACTGAGTGCCTCAAATCTCTAAATGAGATGGCTCAACACTTTAAAATACGTCTCGTATGGGTGCCTGGACACCGCAACATCGAGGGCAATGAGACAGCCGCCCGACTCGCTAGACTTGGCACTACCGCCCAGCTCCTACCGGATAAGAGCACGATTGGGGTGCCTTTTGCGTCTTGTAAACTAAAAATAAGGGAATCTATCCTCAAAATGGGCACGAACCGCTGGAGATCAATTCACTCTTGTGAAATCTCTAGGCTCTCGTGGCCCACTCTCAATTTTAAAAAAACTTTAACACTACTGCGTCTAGGTAGACAGAATGTCGCCCTACTCAATGAAATTCTCTCAGCCTTATAGGCAGGCATGCCGCTAGACTTGGCATCAGCCACAATGTCTACTGCAGAAGCTGCAGTAGTCATCCAGCGCTCAGTAGAAGACGATTCGCAATCTTAGGTCAACATTTCCTAACTGAAATTTCAGCAGGCTCTGAAATAGAGATTACTTTATTACTTTACTTTGTGCTACTTTCAAAGTGGTTTAGAAGGGATGACCCACCCTTTACTGTCTAAAAGTAAAATTAGGGGTTATATGGTATCACAATGGACCAATTTTTGGTCTAAGTGAAGGAGCATCAACCTAACCTAACCAGAATCTGGTGCTGAAAATGTATTGCTTATTCTTTTTTTCAGTCTTATTTGAAAGAATACTTCTTGGATTTTGTATGATATATGCACATCGCTCATTTCATAACTTGAAATAAGTCTCATTAAATCAATAATCGAGTTTCTTAAGTTATGACATTTTTATACCCTTGCGGAGGATACTCCGCCAATTACCCGTATATTTGTAACGCATAGAAGAAGGCATCGCCGATGGAATATATAAATGGAATGGAAACGCCTCAAGACTTTGTATTTCCCAGTTTGCTGTGCTTTCCCATGATTGTACTTATATTCTTGATCAACATCAACAAGTCAATTAGTATTTCTTCGTTTTGCAATACTTTCCCGAGATTCCACTAAGTTTGGTCGAATTCGAGAGTCTAAAAAGTAGTCTGAGTGAGAAATACTTTTTTGTGTTCAATAGAAATGTCCTTAAAATTGGCATTTATTTATTTGATATGTTTTCACAAAATTTCACAAAGTTTTGAGAAGAAGTTCTATTTACAAAAACTTGTTTGCTTTAAATGTAATCGACTCCAAATTTCTTCACTGTTCGTTTGTTAGGCTTTTGCAAGAAATTCATTAATTTTGGTAAAAGTCGGACATCTATATAGTAAAGCTCCCATAGAAAAGTAAGGTCCGAAAAGTAGTCTCAGTTAGAAAAACGTGCTGCTAGGGTATACAAGCCGAGCCGAATTTAGCTTTACTCCTTTTTTTTCTTGACGCCTCAAATTAAAAACCCAAAAAGAACCTTTAGTCTCACTTACATATACTTTTCCCGAATTCTCGAAGAATAAAATTTTCCTGAATCCCGGTTCGAAACAAAACCCATAATCAGCGAACTTCTGAACCCGAGCCCAAAAAGAAAAATACAAACATTGACCATTTCTGACCATTATAACAGAAACCTACCATAGTGTTTGTTTTCAATAACGGCGTGCTTTAAAATTTCAGCTTTTAATATTATTTGAGAATTTGGTGAAAATCAGATGAATACCTATATATGTAAAATCATACTATAAACTGCTCAGCCGATGGTTTGATAAGGGGCATCCTGCAGTCTACCCAATTTTATACATAAACAAATAGTAGAAATCTCTGTGGTTTAAGAACTATTCCATGAATTCTGTTAACTGGGTAAGCCAAAAAAAAAAAACTGACCACAAAAAACTTTTGCAGCCAAGTCGCACCCTTACCTTACCCTCTCACCATACCACACCCATCCGCCCGCAATTGTAGTGTCACCGCAAGCTTGGAAAACCCCAAAACAAAAAAACAAGGATTGCTCAGAAGGAGGCATAAAATATACTCCGCCAGCAGGAAAACATAAAACAAAATCAAATCAACTGGCTGTACCACCCAAATCCCCCCTCTCCCCGCTTAGAAGGCAGAGGGCTGCCATTGAAGCTTGTCAAAATTAAATTGAACACAATCGAATTATCCTGGGCATGCTCCATTTGTGTTTTTCTTCCCTCTCATTGTTTTGTCTGCACTGATTTTAGTTGAGTTGCGGAAAGGGAGGAGGTCCAGCAAAAAAAAAACAAGAGGAGCGGGAGTGGGTGTAGTTGGCCAGCACTTAAGCATATTAAAAAGGGTTAAAGGTGAGCAAATATTTAAGCAGGGCCAATTAAAATATTGTAATCATCAAGTCAGGTGGAGGCTGAGGTGGAGGCCACGTGCTGGAGTCTCTGGCGCGCACACGTTGTTTGCATTTAACCCCCATGCCAGAAAGTATTCTACATATTTTCCATTTGCTCATTTGTGCCACTAATTCGAGGCTTGAAGTGCCTGCGCGACTTTTGTTTGGCTTTGGATTCCCCGCTCTGGCATTGTCAGTTTCTCAAATCCAGTCCAAATATTTGCACGCGAGTCCTTTTCAATTGCATTTCAATTGATTCCCTCCCGCATACATGCGTTGACAATGTTTATTACGCCGGATTAGGCAGCATTAAAAGGCGCATACATACTTAGTTCCTGTGCTCGTCAGTCTGGCATGTGATGTGATTGATTGTCCTCCCAGCGCTCAGAAGGGGGGAGGGCGGGAGTGCCGCTACCGCTTCCGATCATCGCTTGGAGTGCACTTTAAACATGAAGTAAAGTCGTGTTTTATCACAAATAAATTCTGGTAAATCAACAGAAAATCGATGGCAGCGAAAAAATGTTGACATGCTCTCTCGTCAATTTACATTGTCTTCCCCCCGGGGCCAAAGGCTGGTGCCGGTGCTGCCGCTGGTGCATATCCCAGCGTGACGAGTGCAGCCAGCAGGAGGGCGCCTGTGTGGTAGGCAATGAAATTTCTTTTTTTTTACTAAACGTCGGGCGGGTTTAATGACATGTGAAAGATGTGAATGCGAGATGTGGGGGAGGTAGGGATTAGGAATCGATTGACTAAAGAATACGGTTTGAATAACTCATGGTTGGTGCTCTTTATTGAGGATTTTTTGTCAGTTTTAATTGTGAGTTCAATGGAAGAGAGACTAAACATATAAAAATAGGTTTGATTAGCATTGTACTAATCAATAAGTTCGCTTTGATTTTGTGGCCGAAGAATGAATGTTATTTATGTGGCAATGTCATTGTACTTCGAAGGAATATAACTTATATTTACGTACTGTTCCCACACCCAGAACAAATAATCAAATAAATAGTACGGAAATGTTTTATTCAAGTACAAAGTTGTTGTCTCAGGTCTAATTCTCAGAGAGAGTACGGAGACTTAAGTACGATTTGATTATTGATTGATTTTAGAGTGTTTCAGGATATTTAATTCAAAGCATATTTTAAAGTCTTTGAGTCATACTTTTAGTTTATAGCTCTCGAAATGAGATGAAAATAATCTTGGTTAAATTCCAATCATTTCTTAAGTCAAAACAAAAGCATAAGTAAAATATGTTCATGGTTTAATCCCACAAACACTAAAGCTATTACCCACTCTTAAATTGACTAGACCAACAAGTCTGTATGGATCCAAAGAGCAAATTGATATTACTTTAGGTCGCATATCAACCATCACTAAATAAAGCTCTTGCATAGACACACACACTACCAGCTGTACGGCCAGGTAGAAACTGCTTTGTTTAAGTTAATAAGCACTCTATCTTCCAGGAGCTGTTCATCTATACTAAATATCTCTTAAGGCAGAAAGAAACAATTTTAGTGTTGAAAATTCTCGTTAAATAGTAGATACAACGTTATTCCCAGATTGTAAAGTGTAATAAAAACCTAGAATAGCATTAAGAACTACTTATAAAATCCACACCCATAATAGCTCTTGATAATATCCTTGACTCCAATGATTCACAAAAGCAAAAGCTTAACATTAGTAAACGATATTTTTAATATTCCTATGTGTTCCGCAAGCCGTTTTGACCCAAAGACGGCCCAATTTGAGTAGTTTTTAGGTAGAAGCGAAAGAAATAAGCTACTAAAATAACGATCTAGTAGACTAGAAAATCAAGTAACTAAATAAATGTATTGCGTTTTGTTTTATTAATATTGTGTCAGGCATGTCAAAATTCGAACCTATAATTTTCGAACCTTAGCCATTGCAAAAATTATGAGCTCAACCCAGCGAAAACAGAAGATGGGAAAAATATGTTGGGTTTGCAGCCCTGTTTTTTAGTTTTCGTAGTTTCAGATTGGAAATACAATTATTAGTGATTATTCTGTGATTATTAGAAAATGTAATTACTTTTACAATTGCTTGAATATTTGTACCTGTAAAGGGGGATTATTGAGTATTTGTGCTTGAATTATTGAATTATTTATGTTTTTCTAAGTTTAAACTAAAACTGTATAATGGATCCAATCCATCCAATGTATGGAACAACACAACTGTATGTAAAAAAAATCCCCATTCTTACACAAATGGCTTTAAAAGTAAGGAGTAGGAAGGGTCATAATTACATAAAATAAGTTTGATTTTATTATCATAATCAGCAAACAATTATATTTGGTGTTTCCCAAAATGATTTGACAATAAATCATACCTTTTACATTCAAGTACATGAATAGTTCAACCCTTTTTGTGGTACAATTATTCAAGCAATTGTAAAAGTAATTACAATTGTAAATAATCATTGAATAATCCTAGTTCCAAGTTACAATTACGATTACCTAGAAAATCGTAATCAGGTAATCAAAGCTATTTTAATGAATAGTAATAAAATACGAAATAACTTTTGTTTGGTCAGAAGTAAGCCAGGTTTGCAATCTTAGGTCTAAGAACACTGCAGTAAATATTAGTACTGAACTCATAATAGAAGAATTCTGATCGACATTAATAAACTGCTGAAAAATTTAGAACAATTGCTCGGCAGGAGAAGCAATCACTTGGTATCAATTGTGAATCCTGCAGCTTTACACTCTAACATTGGCTTAATCAATTTTTTTTATTATATTTGATAGCAGTCAGATCTAGACTCGTAAACTAGTCGTAAACATCTTTCATCGCCAGTGTAAATTAATGCTTCGACGGGGAGTTGAACACATGACCTCGCCGTTCAAAACCACAGTCTTGTCATCTACACCAGTGTTCCGCAAACTTTTTGTGTTCAAGGTACACCTGTCCCGCCCCTCGCCCAACAAATCGCCTCGCTCTTATAGCTCTCAGCTATTTTTAGGTGAAATATCTTTTTTCCGCGGCACACCAACTGATGACCACGGTACACCAGTGTGCCGCGGCACACGCTTTGCGGAACACTGATCTACACCACCCAGCTTATTGTTTTCTGAGTGCTTAGCTGTAATATGTTCTGTAATTTTTCGCATGGCTCAGTTCTTTACTGTGTGTTGTCGTAATGTCACGCGTGACATGAATAGTCGTCTGCGGTGAGATGTCGACTTCGTATGCTCAGTACTCTGAGGAGGGGGAAGGTAACGTTATAACAATAGGACTGACAAAGGTCAAGCGACTCAGTTCATTATCAAAAATATAAAACACAAGGTGTTCAAATTTGTATCTGAATATTAGCGCTTGAAGATTTATGAATTGTGTGTCCTAAAATTTGGGCTTGGTGCCTTTTTAGATACATAATTTCCTAAATTTTTAGTCCATTATTAGGCTTTTTAGGCAAATAATTTTGTTCAGTGTGAGAAAGCCTTATGATTCATCTTCTAAAATTAAACTCTAAAATGGTAATTGAGCTAAACTCCTCTCTCTATTTCTCCTCTGGATATCGCAATGTTTTGCTTAATCCTCAATGATTCCTTTGACACGCTTCATTTCTACATCCCTACACAGGAGAAACGTTGAGTGAAATAGGGTGAGTGAAACTGTAATATATATTGCAAACCATTTATCAACCATTGTTGGTCCTCGCGCTTGAGCAAACAGTCATTGTCAGAGGTCCTGCTCTCCAATGTTGCCCGAGCACCCATAACGAGCCACCATTTATACAGTTTACACCTTCGCCTTCGGCTAAGGAAGATGCTTGGTAAGTCAACACATTGACAGCAAATATTTCAATTATCTGAGTTTATTTATGAACCTCGAAAAGAGATTTGACCCCACCAACCCGATTCAGAAGAAAGTTTTGTGTTGTGTTTACAAATCGCTGGCCATAATTTATGTGTCCTGTTTGTTTTGCTGGGACAGGCCCAGTGATAAGCAGCGGCATATAAAAAAGAGTGGAGGGGTGAGCTCATTAGGAAGCAATTACAAACAACACATTAAGGGTTGCCAATGCTGTCACCCCTCTCTCGCTCTCTATCTCTACTTTTGGATAAAAAGGTCAGGTATGCTGTCAAATGTCAAAATGTGAGTGTCAACTGACGACAGTTGATGGCTAAGGAAACGCCCACAAGTGTGTTCTGTGTATAATATGGTTAATTTTCTTGTATATCTTGATTCTCAACCCTTACCTGTGGTTGGTTGAGCGCATTTTGCGGAAAGTTTATTCTTTGATTTGTAAGGCTACAAACCTGTTTAAAGTCGACAGCTTCAAATTCAGGCTAAGGTTTAAAAATAAGGACTGGACTGTAATCTCGATTTCCAACCAGGTTATCATTCTCGGTTGTGTCACTCGTGACCCACCCCCACCCAAAAACAGAGAAGGGATTCCCCTTTCTGCACATTTTTTGTCGTCTTTTCAATAAAACTCGCATAAATTCAGTTGCTTTTTGCCATAAATTATGTCCAGTTTCAGCCATGGCTGAAAGATTCGCACACACGTGTTACCAAAAAGAGCCAACTAATAACGGGGCATTGGTCGTGCCTCCCAGATGTAGGCTATGCTTTTTTGTTTTGTTTTTGTACGTTGCGCTACTGTCCCCCCCATAAATATTTGCGCAATAAATTTTTTAATCTTGTCGCTTTAATCGCACACACACTCACACACACACACACACACATAGAGAGAGATTATGTGTCTCCCCTTGGCAGCGGCAGAAATCAATTTCACTATCGTTGACCAAAGGCCAAAACGAGGTTTGGTAGGCAAAAGGGAAGAAAACTTTTTTACTGTTTGTTTGCAACGGCAGACGGTCACTTCCTGTATGAGCGGGGTGGAGGGTTTCGGTGCGATTTCAATAATAAAAAAAGAAAAAATATCAAACATATTTGTAACGCTCCAAATCGAAGGAAATCTCTCACTGGCCTGAGTGCAAACATATTTATGGTCTCCGACTGCATTTTATGCGTCGTCCAACACTCAATTACCATAAACAGAGTGAGAGAGATTCCACTAAGTAGCTGTCCCGTTCTTATAGCTCTTGGAGATTTTTAGCATATAAAATACATAAAACGAACATGTCGTCGTATCCTTGACCGGAACCAAACCAACATGTGGGCTCATTTCCTCATTTGATTTGGTTATTGCCTTCGAGACAGTCCATTGATGGTGGCCGTATTACGATGTGTGTGAGATGTGTCAGGCATTAAATTTTATGTCGAACCTAACCTCAAATGGTTGGTTTCTAACCTCAAATTGGTAGGGAAATGGATGTTAGGAAACGAGGCCTTAAAACAAGGCAGAAAACATAACCAAAATGGTAGACCAACTTAAACTGGGTTGAAACCGGTTTCCTTTCAGAAATGCTAAACCGAACTGAAACTTTCAGTCCGAAAGCCACAAAGAAAAACGTTTCGGTTCGGTTCAGTTTTAAGATATGAATCGCTTTCCTCGAGCCAATTTAACTTATTAATTTGGGAATTTGAGTCGCTTCCCTTAAATTATATTAATACGACATTTCGTTCGACCCTCTACATCCTTAGCGATGCCGGATCGATATAACCTTTGAGGATGACCTGTCACAAATTTTACAACATGTAATCATTTAAGTCATCTGCATTTGCCCGCCGATCTCTTAATATAACTGTAAGCAATCTGTATTTTTGATAATTGATTCGTCGTCCTCTAGTGGACAATATTTTTAATTTTCTGCAATACTTCTTTACCTTAATTCAATCTTAGCCAGGTGAGATTGTTCTCATTCAATACGATAAATAGGGTGTGTAAGATGCATGGTACGTACTCTTTTCTAGCCGACATTCTCTGTTTTCGAAGGGCCTTCCTCTAGAAACTTGAAGTCAAATCCTGCAAGTCCGACATCATGAATTTTTTACATTCTTCTAAGGATTTTAAAAATATTCAAATGGTTTATAAGAGTTTAATTGTCAAGGTGTGCGCAAAGTCCCATTCCAATAGACCAACCGCGGTTCAGTAAGTTCCAAAATCCATGTTATAAACCGAACCGACGGTTCGGCAACAAGCCATCAAAGCTATGAAAGAACGAATTCGTCGAACTGCGCAAGCAGAAAATCATGTCTTGTGAGATGAATATCAGCACTTGCTCACAACATCATTTGAACAAAAACGCAAGACAAATTCGATAGCATTGCATCGCTAATACACAATTCTGTGTATTGATCGCTTAACTAACAAATCGATGGAGCATGCTGTGTCTTCAAAACAAAAGTCCTAACTTATTCCGAGACTTTAGAAAGATCACCATCCTACTTATGAGATGGATTGGTGAGGCGTCGCCTATAATGTGGTTCACAAGCTCAATTTTTCTGAGAAAGGAGTCAAAACGGCGAATCAAGTGTACACAGAGGGAAAAAACCAAGAACATTGGACTCAAAGTGAGAACATTCGGTGTCAAAAACTAATCATGACCGGATTTTCTCACTTCAAGAATAATTTCTCACTTCGAGAACTTTTTTTTGAGAACGCAAAATCTTGATGTGAGTTGAAATGTTCAGTTTTTGAGATCATTTGAAACTCAAAAAAAAAATTTGAGTCCAGGGGGGGGGGTCAAGGACCCAGATATCAGGGCCAGCTCCAGTCCAGAACCCAAGTCCAATTCCCATTCCAAGTCTAGGTGCGCGATTACTCCAGCTCCAAGTCCGCAGTGACCTCCGCAATGTACAACACCCCACCACCTGCCTTAGATAATTAAATTAAAGAAGTAAATTTTTTTTCGGACTTACTGGGAGTAGAGCCCAATACCCCCGCGCGCAATGACGCGACGGCGGACGAGTTAGGCTATTGCCCACTTTTGCAGCCGCACGTCTGAATGGCTACTTATACTTTTCGGTGGTGAGCTGAATTTGTCTCATTTCAAGAACATTCGGAACATTTGTTCTCACAAATTTGAGAGAACATTCTGTGCTTCTTTTGAGATGAAAAAATCTCATTTTCTGAACACGGTTTTTCCCTCTGTGTACATCATTCGCCCTTAATATTAGAAGTTGTCCTATGAAATCCGTCCTATGGCGACTCACCATAAAATTAAGAAAAATATTTTCTCATTTATGGCATATTTTTCCGAATTTTAGAAAAATTTTTTGGATTTGGATCTGTAGTAAAATAAAAAATTTTCTTTTTAAAAATTTAAAATAAAAATGATCAATAAATATATTACAATTACTTTTTATTTGAAGGCAGAATATTGCAATTTATTTAGCAGATCTAAACTCAACAAATCTTTTTAAAGCTGTTTAATTTAAAAACGTATTCGGTAAAGCATGTTTAGAGTATCGAATCGTCGTCAAAAATAAAGCCCAACTGCTCCATATCCTTCTGAATACCGCTACCTGCACATTGCTTATGCAGCATATCTACCCACAGTTTATAGGAGTAATCGTCATGCATGCCACCATAGCTAGAGAGGGAAGAAAGCCAATAAGTTGGTATAAGAATTGAGTCCATACAGCTATTATAAACTACATTTATACACACCAAATTATGTGTGATTGATGCCCTTTAAAGTATGCAAACTTTATTTCCTTAAGTAATTATCTATTGGAACAAAACCATTGCTAGTCAGTGATGGCTGCATCATAGATATTCGCCCAGATTGTTGGGTATGTAATGGTTAAACAAGAAAATATTGAGTTTAGATATACTATATACCAAATAAAAACTTGACTAAAAAATTATTTCGTATAACGTAGCATACTTTAAAGGGCATTAATCATGATATATTATGTGTGTATAAAAGTAGTAATAGTTTCTCTTAACTAGGTCTCAAGTGGAGTTTGCATAGTTAAATGGATGACAACCAACTCATAGCTTACCGCTTGGGCAGATGCTCAGGACTTATGTGCTTATGTAGGGAACTCATATCACTTCCATGTATATACAGTCGTTCTCTCATTGAAGCATTGAGAAACGGTTTGAAAATCTTAAAGGCCGCATTAAAAACCCAATTCTGATTCACAATATGCAGGGCCGAAGTACGTATAGGCATGGAGGTCTGCAATAACAAGCGAAATTATTTTTAAGCCCCAAAACGAGTTCCACCATCCACTCACCACCAGAAGGGCAATCATTTTCTGTGCCAAGCCTGGACTCAAATGTAATATGTGCTCCAGTGCCAAATCTTTGAGATCAAATATGCCCACACCACCCATTATCTGTGAAATCGGTTCCAGACTGCCCAACTCTTGCAGTATAATCGTGACCTTGAATATATCATCCACAGTGACTCTATTTGGTCGCCAGAGACCAAAACGATAGATGAGTATGCGATGACCATGCTGATCACGATACGGTGTGGCTGTTAATATATCCGCATCACCCAAATGACGCAAGTCCAGGGGTCGCACTTTCTCGTAATAATTTTTGTTCTGTTGCCGAAACTTATGATAGTTGCAGATCTGTCAAATACGAATAGCTTTGCTTTGAAATGTAAAATTTAAAGTTTCTTTCATAGGACTCACCAATCTGTAGCTATTCTCGATCTTCCAGTACCGGGAACGTAAAAATTTTACCAAGAATCTATCATCACTGCGATGCAGTTGAATTTCATTGCGATCTAAAGGGAATATAGGGTTTAGTTTTGGTTTAAAATCGATGCACAATGACTTACCCAATATGTAAGTACGAAATTGTTCTATAGTTTCTTGCTTGGTCTTGGCGCATTCACCCTGTTCTTGGGCTATACGACGTATATGCTCTGGGACTTCCTCCTCGGTGACGTTCAGTTTATGCTCTATGGTGGGCATAGTGCGTGATTTAGTTTCAGCTAAATTGGAATGGTTCTAAAAAAAAGTAATAAAATGATTTGTGTAAAATATAGTTTTTAAATGAGGAAAATTCAATCTGCTGCCAAACTTTGCCACTTCAATCTTATTTTTTATAAGACATAAAAAATGCATTCCAAATAAATTACGTTTTGATGTAGACACAAAAAGTTGCGCACTCAATGACTTATCAGCGGACTTGGTAAACTAGACTTAGATGCTTTCACAAACATTGTATAAGAATAATCTAGGTTGCGTGGTTCAGAGGTCGTTATCAGCCAACTGAAAGCCTAATTAAAATCAACAATATTACAAAATTGGTTCAATGTTACTGCGTTTTGCATATATATCATCGTACCGACCGACACCCTCGATTTAGAAACACTTTCAAATAAGTTTTTTCTTGATAAGCGCAAACACGCCCGAGCAGCGTTTTGTTGGGGTGAAAGATTAGTAGGTTAGAGTACTTGGTTGTGAATAATTTTTGACCATATAAACTTATTGCGAAAATATCGTATGTTAAAAGATCAAAAATGTTCACGAATCGGATGTCTATTTAAATATCCCTAGTTCATATTAATGTGTATTATTTATACAAAGCAATTTTTTATAGATTTATTTCTTAGGTCGAAAGCGATTTTAAGAACACATAGGATTACATTAACTACTAAAATTAAGATATATTTAGTAACTTAATAAATGTATTGCTTTTTTTTTTATTAATTTTGTGTCAAGCATGGGCTTAACCAAGGCTCGAACCAAAACCTTCGCCCAAAATCCTCGAAGCTGAATATTTCGAACTTTAACCATTGGTAAATTATGGTTCGAAACAGCAAGCCGGAGATCTAAAAAAATTGTTAGGCTTGCAGTTCTGCTTAGAACCATTGTCGAACCAGTTAAAAAATAGTTTAGATCCATATCTCAGGCGTAATTTAGGGTATGAACTTGAAATTTGTTCAGTAGATTGGTAGTATATAGTTAGATTGGACCTTAGCAATATCTCAAAACTAATTTAAGCTATGAACTCTAAATGTAGCATGTAGGCTGATACCATGAAACAATAAATAGAAGGTACTGCAATCATTTGCTCCATTGTGCATGCGTTGCAATTTGTGAGTCATTTGACAGATAAGCCTAAGGATTAAAATCTAAGTAAACAAAGGACCCGGTCAAAGGTGCAGCCGGGTTTTCAGCTAGTTTTCGATAAGCTCAAATTGTTCGAGTTAAGAAAATACAACCCAAAACCCCCTTCCTCAAAACATAGTCTAACTAAGTCATGAATCCCGCAATTTTATAAACGAAACCGGAACCGATGACCGAAAATAGCTGTTCTCTACGTTCTCAAATGCCTCTTTGAAGCAATACTTTTTTATGTGGCAGATTCTTTGACCCACGTATAAACTGAAGATAAGCTAGAAAAAAAATATTTGTATCACTTTTTCTCATAAAAGCTTACAGCTTTATGTATGAAGTGATAGACATATCATCGGTCACTAGGTTGAGCAAATTTGATGATTCTAAAACGATTGCTCAAAGCCAAGGAGGTTACAATTGTCGAATAATTAATTTTTCCTAACGACCGGATCTAGAAACAGCAGACATGCTTGAATCTTCACGAATAAACTTAAGCAGTTGTGGTCAAAATGATTAAAATTGATTGATTAATTGAATTAATTGATTGCAATTGATTGCCTGTATTATATGCCTACAATATCACTTTCCAAAGATGACTATGAAGAATTTTATCTCCGAGAGTTTGACACCTTCTTAAATGTTTTAAAAAATGAATAGTTCATTAATATTATTTGAGCTTTCGCGCCTTTTTTGTATTTCACAAATATATTGGGTTTCTTTAAAATTACTGAAGAGATCTTCGCAAACATAATCAAAATTTGAACTGTTTCGACATTGGATTAAAGCTACCACATTGAGCAATGAAAAACTGCAAAGCCAAAAGTCATAATTTGGACATCGGACTACTACCCCAGCCAGCATACAATATTGTTCAGTTTCAGACACCTGTGGCTATTTTCTGTTTCCAAGCCAACATAAATAGCACAGCTCAAAGAGATTTATGTTTGGACTAAGAGGTCATCAATAAATCAAACGTATAATTTAAAGATCTTTAGAAATACAATTTTTTGAAACGGACTTAAAAACTTGAAAGACGCTGGACTAAATACAAAGAAATAAACTCGGATTTTGATGAGAAATAAATCACTTTTTTGTCAAAATAAACAGCTTTGACTCACAACTTTGTCACATCAGAACTCGTAAATTACTTTTAAAACATATAAAGGAAAATTGGTTAGTAAGGCTAGTTTTTAGTAAGACACAGACATTTTTAAACAATTCAATCAGATAGAAACGTGGCTGGTTTAAAAGGGGAACTTATGGAATAACAGAAAGTTAGAAAATTTGGTAAAAACACAAGATATTTTAACACTACAAAAGCAAAGACAATTTGTGAAACAACTTTTCAAAGACTTTATCTCAAACTATAACCAAATTTTCACACAGCAAATCGACAACTGAACACTTTTGCTTGCACCATATTATTATTTTTATTATAAATGTAATTAACCTCACGTTTCTCATTGTAAGCAACATTAGAAAACATTGACATTGACAAAGTAGAATATAACCAGTAATAGAAATAGAGATGTTTGTGTCTGTGTGCATATGTTGTCCCCCACAGCTGGGGGCTCTGAACTTGATTCACATCACTGGGACATGACATGAGTCATTTGCTAGGATATCACTTGTTAATTTCTGTCACTTTTGACTTTTATTACCATTTCACTAATTTGGTTATATTTAAAAACAAATTTTTATGTGATTTGTCGTGCTCCGTTCGACTTCAAGTTTGAAACTGAGACGAATCGAAACAAATGTTTGCAATCCCATGCAAAAAAAAAACCAGAATAACGCTAACACATGTATGTGCCATTAAATATTAAGTATAAACAATATGACAAAGAATAAAAAAAAAATAACATGAAATGCGATAACGGGAAATATGCGATAATCGACACAGTCCCAGCCTCGCCCCCAACTGAACTTACTCGAATGTATATCCCTGATAAGCCCACTATGGTCTAATCGCCGGGGGTCGGTAGGCGGGATTGGCCTGCCCACACACGAATCTCAAAGTGCATTCACAACAGTGCAAAGTTCTGGGCTTAATAAACATTTAAATATATTTACTAATTACATGCTAAATCGTATTTTGAGTGGGAATAAAGGGTGTAAAGAGATTAAAGTTTGCGTAGCATTTCCAATTAGCAGCTAATATGTTGACTAATTGCAAGTTTGTGCATTGTAAAATGGCAACAAGCCACTGCATATTATTTATAAGAAACTATTTTTTAATTACCCAGTAAAAAGTTGCTCAAGTGCTCCAAACACACTCTTAACAACAGATATGTTCGTACTAAATGCGTTTTAATTACACCTGGCCGAAACGGTGCTGATTGCCGCTTATCACGCTTCAACAGCAGCTCAAAAGATTCCCCAGAAATTGATCGCGTAAATGAAGCAAAACAGCTGCTGCGAGTGCGCCACTTCCAAAACTTCTCCACTATCACACGCAGAAGTTCGCGCTAAAACTGAGCTCGAGATCGTGTAGAACAGAATGTTTTAAGCTGAGCCGCTGTCAGAACAGCATCTGGAAGAAGCGAAATACACAGGCACAACAACAAAACCAGTATCAGAGCGCAGCTTTGAGACAAATTATGAAGCTTCAAGTTAATGTATTGTACTCGATCATAAAAACAATCAAATTTTTGAGAATGAAGCTGAGATACTCTTTTTTTTGACAAGTTACATTAGGCAGTCAAAACCGGGGATGCAAACCGGTTCTGAACCGAACCGGTTTTGAACCAAACCGAACCGCATATTCCAGCTGGTCAGCCGAACCACACACCGAACCGGCTTTCTTTAAGAATTGCTGAACCAAACCGAAAACCACAAATAAAAATGGTTCGGTTCGGTTCAGCTCTCTGACGAGTTTTAAGACTGGAGTCGCTTTCCTCTTGCCAATGATACTTATTAATTTGGGAATTTGAATCGTTTCCCTAAGACAATTTTTCTACATTTCGTTTGACTCTGTACATTCTTACCTATGCCGGAACTTTTAAGGATCACCTATCGAAAATTTAAGAACAAGTAATTCTGCAAGTCTTCTGTAATTGCCCTCCGATATCTTAATATACATACCATCAATCTACATTCTTTCATCTAGTGGACAATATTTGGTATTTTCTGTAATATTTCATCACCTTAATTCAATCCTAACCAGGAGAGTTTTTATACTTTTCTATTCAAATCTTTTCTAGCTAACATTCTCTGTTTTCGAAGATCGTTCCTCTAGGAAATTATAGACGAATCCTTTGAATCCGGCATAATAAATTTGCGACATTCTTCTAAGGGTTTTGAAGATATTCCAATGGATTATAGGAATTCAATTTGAAATTATGCAAAAGTCACATGACAATAGAAATCATAATGTACCTTTGTGAACCACTGAACCGAACCGGAACCGCGGTTCAGTCAGCTCCAAAAACCGTGTGATGAACCGAACCGGCGGTTCAGAAACTGTCTGAACCACTGAACCGAACCAGTAAATATATTCGATTGGTTTGCATCCCTGGTCAAAACTCATAAAGAAAACACAGATTAATAGAAAGTCTTAATTAAATCTGTTCACATTTCCGAGTAGAATTAAAAAGTAAAATTATTGCCATTATGAATCGTTTTCATTTTGGTGTTTTCTTGGTTTAGAGTGAAATTTAAATCGATTTGAAAACCCATGGGCTGTTGCGAAATTGCGAGCAGTTCGGTTTTATTTCGATCGTTTTGGCTTTTACATCATCAAAATCGGTTCAATAAAACTTGAGAACATTTATAATCTGCCATATTAAGGGGTTACATGGGTTTCGTAGGGGAAAAAACGGCATATTTTCAATAATTTTTTTTTTAGTATTAAAACTGAATTATTTGGTTCAAACATTTTATTGTCTTAAGGATACACATTTAATGAGGAATCACTGAAATTTTTGAAGCAACATATCAAAAGCTCTGCCATTGTGACGTCATTTCCGGAGAGCCTTCTGGAAAAAGGTGCATTCGCGTTGACAGCATAACTTTTAGGAGGATCATCTGAAGTGCAAATACAAAATATACGTCTTTACTTAAAATAAAAACACAATAGATTTTTTTAGTTCTAGTGTAAGATTTCTCATGTTGTTTTTAGTGACCAGCGATCAATTGGTCTAGCTTAAGCCTTATATTATTTTACAGCACTGCCCACTTTCCAATTTATGGATTTTTTTTTAAATATTTAAAAGGTCTACATTGATAGTTCAATGATGAATTACAAGGAAATTGAAAACTTCAAAGCCTCACCGGCCCCATCAAAACTTATAATACCTGAGCTTAGATTATCAGTAAATTCTCTATAAAATACATAAACAACATTTTTTTAAACCATATTCTACAAAGAACTAGAACAAAATCACTTTTTATACAAGGCATGTGCGCCCTAGTACATATATACATATTTCTTTTATTTTCATCAATCCTATGTGTCGCCAAGCAACACGCCAAACTCGTATTCTCTCCTCTGGGTAGAGTAAAAAACTGCATGCAAAGCGAGAGTGAATCTAAAAGATAAAGGCTGATGGCGAGATCAAGTTTGTAGATAAGAGGGGGAAGCTGCGAACAATTTTCTATCTAATTAAAGCTGTTGAGCAAGTTCATTGAGCTCACGTCTGATCACGTCATGAACTGACCCGTGCATGCATAATTTGCAGCTGCAATCTAGCACAAGAAAGAAAAAAATATTACATGTCTTAATGGGCCAATTAAGCTATTCTCTTCCAGGCTGCTATTTGTTTGCAACAGAAACTTGTTTACTTTTGTTCTGTGGCAATGAATAGGAGTGGTGTAAGGTGCAGGGCAAGGTCAGAGCATGAAAGTAAAACCAGTTTGACACTTTTTTTCCTTTAAGAGTTGGAAAAGTTTTAATAAATTCTACAGAGCGAGTTTATCAAAACATACGTATACAAAAAAAAACATTTAAAAATAACGGAAGGGAAAAGACAAATAACATGACTCATTCTGCTAAATTAACAGAACTGACTTCATCGATAAGTCGATACATAGTCTGACTTCTTCATAGGTTATGCCTTACAAAGAGCTCAATAAAATTAAATAAAGATATTGAACAATTGAGCTAGTAGGTTTAAGTACAGACCTGAACTGCTTAAAAATTTGCCTTATTTTTAAGATCATAGTTTAATATCGATATTTTTCCGCTGGGCCATTTAAACGCTTGCCCGCATCTGGTCACACTACTTAGCTTTTTCTGTGGTGGCTGTAGTTGCTATTTTGTTGTAAGTTCCATTTAAAGTGTATTAATGAAAAAGTTGCTATTTAACTTGTGTGTATTTGTATCGATAATCATTAATTAATAAGGTGCGAATTTGTTATAGCTGAACAACTGCAGACGCTTGCACTTGGGCAAACAAAATAATTGTTGCAGTGCGGCGTCTTCAACATTTTCAACGCTTCTTTTTGCCGCGTTTTGTTGTGCGTCGGCAGTTAAATACATTAAAAACTGTACAACTAATACATAAGGTGAGCAACAAATTGAAGAATATAACGCCATGGTGTGGTGGCTTGGGTAAATTTGTTATTTATTGTATTTTGCCTAGTCTGCTGGCGTCTGTACGCGTCTTTTTTTTTTGCCTGGGCAAATTAAATATGGCGTTTGCCGGTAGAGAAATTCTCATTAATGGTGGCTTTGCCAAAGAGAAGATGTAAAACCGCCGAATGGTGCATGTAATTAATTTCAAAAAAATTATTTATCATATGTATTGTGTTTTTTTTGCAAATTGCATTTACTTGCCGGCACACACTCGCACCCACCCACACACTCAAACAAGCCGACTAAGTCAGGGTCGTTATACAGACGCCTAACAGAAATAAACATGATATTCAAACTACAGTTATAACTATGATTAATCAATTATTTCTTATCATTTGGTTATGCTTGGTCCTTAGTTATTTAGAATTGGTGTAGTCCCCAAATCCCATTCCATCCCCAATTCAGATGCTTCAAAGACAGGGATGCAGCCACGCTTTGCGCGCGCGCTTGTTTTATTTTTGTTTGAGTTTTTTTACGCGAAGGCGAGTGACAACTGATAGCAATCTAGTGCGAGAGAAAGAGAGAGGGAAAATGATCGACCAACACACACCCTGGACACACGTCGATTGGAAGTCATGTATATGTATATGTATCAGCAGAATAGAAATTTCGTTGTTAGCATCATACAAATTAGAACTAAAGTAGTAAGGATCAAGACAAGGTGAAACAATTTTATGGGTATTTTTAAATTATCAATAATAGCTTGAAATTAAACACATTTTGGGAAGTAAGCAGAATACAATTCCCACAATTTCAGCCATAGTTTTAGAACTTTAAATTTTGTAACTAAAAAAGTAATCCCGGTCACGGAATTTATCAAATTTTAAATCTTAATAACGTCTTATCTCCTTAATTTCAGCTAATCCACAACAATTGTAGCCACATTTACAGCAGAAGCAGCAGCAGCATCATCATGGAGAACGGCAAGGGCACTGGTGGTCTCTCCATCGAGCAGATGTACCAAAAGAAATCTCAATTGGAGCATATTCTTTTGCGACCCGATTCCTACATTGGTTCGGTGGAGTACACCAAGGAGTTGATGTGGGTGTTCGATACCGAGAAGTCACGCATGGTTCAGCGTGAGATCTCGTTTGTGCCCGGCCTCTATAAGATATTCGATGAGATTCTGGTGAATGCTGCCGATAATAAGCAAAGGGACAAAGCGATGAATACCATTAAGATTGATATTGATCCGGAGCGTAATATCGTTTCCATTTGGAATAATGGACAGGGTATACCCGTGACCATGCACAAGGAGCAGAAGATGTATGTGCCCACAATGATCTTTGGTCATCTGTTGACGTCCTCAAATTATAATGACGATGAGAAGAAGGTTACCGGTGGACGTAATGGTTACGGAGCCAAACTCTGTAACATATTCTCCACCAGCTTCACCGTGGAGACAGCGACCAAGCAGTATAGGAAGAGTTTCAAGCAAACCTGGGGCGACAACATGGGCAAGACTTCGGATGCAGCCGTAAGTTGTGGCCAAGAACCAAATCCAATTCAATTCTAATCTTATGTTTTTCCAAAACAGATCAAGGACTTCAATGGCACCGACTTTACCAAGATCACTTTTAGTCCCGATTTGGCCAAATTTAAAATGGAGAAGTTGGATGATGATATTGTGGCCCTTATGTCACGTCGTGCTTACGATGTGGCAGCCTCAAGCAAGGGTGTGTCTGTCTTTCTGAATGGCACTAAGCTGACCGTGAGGAATTTTAAGGATTACATTGACTTGCATGTCAAGAATCAAGATGATGATGCTGGCCAACCCATTAAGATAGTGCACGAGGTGTGCGGTGAACGGTGGGAGGTGGCCTGTTGTCCCTCGGATCGTGGCTTTCAGCAGGTGTCATTTGTCAACTCCATAGCCACCTACAAGGGTGGTCGTCATGTGGATCATGTGGTGGATAGTGTGATCAAGCAGCTGATTGAGGTGCTCAAGAAGAAGAACAAGGGTAGGTGAACAATTTAAACCAAACAGATATCTGTTCCTCCTTCAGCCCTTGGGCGCTCACTCTTCTCTGTGTATATCAATCACCTTCCTGATTATTTTTAGGGCTGTAATGGCCCAGCCGAAGATGTCCAATTTTCTGTAAAGCTAATTGATTTTGAGAATCTGTAATAGGGATCTTATATCCTATATATCACAAGGATATCTAATTAAATTATTCCCCAACTTGGAGCAACCACGTCCTGAAGAACTTATTCCTCTTCGTTTAAATCTTTTGGACGCTTTATCTTGTCTATAATTCTTCTTATAAAATATAATTAAATTAACACTAATTTATATTTTCTCAACCAGGTGGCATCAACATCAAACCCTTCCAAGTGCGCAATCACCTTTGGATCTTTATCAATTGTCTGATTGAAAACCCCACCTTTGACTCGCAGACCAAGGAGAACATGACCCTGCAGGCAAAAAGCTTTGGATCCAAGTGCGCCATGTCCGAGAAATTTATCGGAAATGTTGCCAAATCTGGCATAGTAGAGTCTGTCTTGGCATGGGCCAAGTTCAAGGCCCAAAACGATATAGCCAAAACTGGCGGACGCAAATCCTCAAAAATTAAGGGCATACCCAAGCTCGAGGATGCCAACGAGGCGGGTGGCAAAAATTCTATCCAATGTACTTTGATTCTAACCGAGGGAGACTCAGCCAAATCTTTAGCTGTCTCTGGTTTGGGTGTCATAGGACGTAACTTTTATGGCGTCTTCCCTTTGAGGGGTAAACTTTTAAACGTGCGAGAGGCAAATTTCAAGCAGCTGACCGAAAATGCC
This sequence comes from Lordiphosa fenestrarum, assembly GCA_035044985.1. NCBI lineage: Eukaryota > Metazoa > Arthropoda > Insecta > Diptera > Drosophilidae > Lordiphosa > Lordiphosa fenestrarum. The sequence goes on from JAWNNO010005633.1 coordinate 270,698, forward strand.
GAGATCAATAACCTGTGCAAGATCATCGGATTGCAGTATAAAAAGAAATATCTAACGGAAGATGATTTGAAAACATTGCGTTACGGCAAGGTAATGATCATGACTGATCAGGATCAGGATGGTTCGCATATCAAGGGTTTGCTGATCAATTTCGTACACACCAATTGGCCCGAGTTGCTAAGGTTGCCCTTCCTGGAGGAGTTCATTACCCCGATTGTGAAGGCCACTAAGAAAAACGAGGAGATCTCATTTTATTCTTTACCAGAATTTGAGGAATGGAAAATGGATACACCCAATCATCACACGTACAATGTAAAGTACTACAAAGGTTTGGGTACTTCCACCTCCAAAGAGGCTAAGGAGTACTTTCAGGACATGGAGCGTCATCGCATCCTGTTCAAGTACGATGGCCAGGATGATGATAACAACATCGTAATGGCCTTCTCCAAGAAACATGTGGATAGTCGTAAGACATGGCTCACCAATCACATGGACGAGGTGAAAAGACGCAAAGAGATGGGTCTGCCAGAGCGTTATCTCTACACCAAGGGCACCAAGCATATAAGCTATTCGGATTTCATTAATCTGGAGTTGGTCTTGTTCTCCAATGCGGACAACGAGCGGTCCATACCTAGTGTGGTGGATGGCCTGAAGCCGGGACAGCGTAAGGTCATGTTCACCTGCTTCAAGCGCAATGATAAGCGTGAGGTGAAGGTGGCTCAGTTGTCGGGTTCGGTGGCTGAAATGTCTGCCTATCATCATGGTGAAGTGTCATTGCAAATGACCATAGTTGTGCTGGCCCAGAACTATGTGGGTTCCAACAACATCAATTTGCTGGAGCCGCGTGGTCAGTTCGGCACACGTTTGACGGGAGGCAAGGATTGTGCCAGCGCTCGTTATATATTCACCATTATGTCGCCACTTACACGTCTCATCTTTCATCCTTTGGATGATCCCCTGCTGGAGTATCAAAAGGATGATGGCCAGAATATTGAACCATTGTGGTATCTACCCATAATTCCCATGGTGCTGGTAAACGGAGCCGAAGGCATTGGCACTGGCTGGTCCACCAAAATATCCAATCATAATCCACGTGAACTGATCAAGAATCTAAGGCGCATGATTAATGAAGAGGACCCTCTACCAATACACCCCTGGTATAAGAATTTCACGGGACGCATGGAATATGTGTCCGATGGGCGTTATGTGCACACGGGTAACATACAAATTTTGCCGGGAGATCGTGTGGAGATTACTGAACTGCCAGTGGGTACCTGGACACAGAACTACAAGGAGAATGTTCTGGAACCTCTGGCCAATGGCACGGAGAAGGTAAAGGCGGTGGTATCCGAGTACAGGGAATATCACACAGATACCACAGTACGCTTTGTGGTCTCATTTGCTCCTGGGGAATTTGATCGCCTGCGGTCCGAAGATGGCGGCTTTTATCGTGTGTTTAAGCTGACCTCCACCCTGTCCACCAATCAAATGCACGCCTTCGATCATAACAATTGCCTACGCAGATATGCCACAGCCACGGACATTCTTAATGAGTTTTATAAGCTGCGTGTGGAGTATTATGCGCGGCGCAAGGACTACCTGGTGGGTCAACTGACTGCCCAGGCGGATCGTTTGAGTGATCAGGCGCGTTTCATTCTGGAGAAATGTAATAAGACCTTGGTGGTGGAGAACAAACAGCGCAAGGCCATGTGCGATGAGCTGGTAAAGCGTGGCTATCGGGCAGATCCGGTCAAGGAATGGCAGCGTTCCATTAAAATGGAAGATGCCGAGAAGCCGGACGAGGCAGACGATGAGGAAGAAGAAACGACGGTGGCCACCACCTCAAGCAAGACTGTGAAAAAAGAGGTGGATCCCGACAAGGCCTTCAAGAAGCTCACCGATGTCAAGAAGTTCGATTACCTTTTGGGTATGTCCATGTGGATGCTTACCGAGGAGAAAAAGAATGAGTTGCTGAAGCAACGCGACAGCAAACTCAGCGAGCTGGATAATCTAAAGAAAAAGACACCCGAATTGCTTTGGCTGGATGATTTGGATGCTTTGGAACAGAAACTCAATGAGGTGGAGGAGAAGGAGCGCCTCGAGGAGCAGGGCATAAATCTGAAGACCGCCAAGGCTTTGAAATCCCAAAAGGCCGCCGGCCCGAAGGCTCGCAAAGCCAAGACAGCCGCCTCGGCTGCTGGCACTGGTGACGTCTTTCCCGATCCCGAGGGCGAACGTGTGGAATTCAAGGTTACTGAGGACATTGTCAAGAAAATGCAGGCCGCTTCTGCAGCACTGGCCAAATCCAAGGCTCCCAAAGAACCGAAGGTCAAGAAGGAGCCGAAAGCTGGCGCCGTCAAGAAGGAGGCTGCTGCTGCTGGCGAGGAAGTCGACGAGTTTGATGCTTTGGTCGAGGGCGGTGCAGCCGCCAAGACCTCACCCAAGGTCAAGAAGCCCAAAAAAGAACCAGCTGAGAAGAAGCCACGCCAGAAGAAGGAAAACGGTGATGGCCTTAAACAGACCAAGATTGAATTCGGCAAGTCTAAGAAGAAGGGCGTCAGCGATTCCGATGATGATGATGAGTTGGACATACCGGTGCAGCCACGTGCCGAACGTCCCGGCCGTCGGGCAGCCACCAAGAAGATTGATTACTCATTCCTCATGTCCGATGAGGAGGAGGGTGGCGGCAAGGCGGCAGCCAGCGATGAAGAGGTGGTCCCCAGTGGCTCGGACGATACGCCCGTTAAGCAGTCAACGAAACGCGGCCGCGAAGAGGAGAGCAGCAGCGGAGGAGGAGCACCCAAAAAGAAGGCCAGCGCCGTACCACCCAAAAAGAAGCGGGCCGTCATCGAAAGCGATGAGGAAGATGATGATGCCTTCGAAATCAGCGACGATGATTCGGATTTCCAGGCCTAAGCAACATTTGTAATCGCATACTTCGCAGAGAAAGTATTTTATTTAAGATCATACAAAACAATGGTGGTCCCACATGTGTGGATGGTAGTGATCGCATACCCGATTGATACTCGAGGTATGAGTTAGGAGCAGATTGATATGTGCTAATTGAATGGCCACCACTGTATTTACCTACTACACATACAAACAACATACTACATTCGTCTGTAATCGAGTATAACCAAAACGAGAAATCAGTTTTAATGTTTTTTTTGCCCCCATTTTCAATTGTTTATTTTACCAACTTTATTATTCTATTTTCCTCATGTGTTTTAAATGTATTTAAAAAAGAAAAACTTCGCTACATTCTTTTACTTGTAGCTGATCTCTGTTCCAGAGCAGCGAAGATATGCCACCAATAACAAACTAATTAATCAATGTATTAACATGTTTTATAAACATAGTTTGTAGTTCTCATCAAACAAAAAAAAAAACCCAACACCTTTTTCATGTAAATAAATCAATTTCTCGCTAAAAACAAATCCAAGATTTTTATTGAGGTAGCTAATGCTGTAAAATGGATTAAGATGTGTCAGAGGAATCAAGGGAATCTAAATTAGAATTTCATCTGAATTGGCTTTTTTGTTTTCAATTTTTGGCGTCTTTAAACTAGTTTGTAATCATCGCAAGGTGGCGCTCTCCATTCACAATAACGTTTTTAGTCAATTCATGGTTATATTATAGACCAAACTGAACATGTTTGGCAGTAACATGTGACACGGGAACAGCTAAGGTGCTTAATAGCTAAAAAATCACTATTTACAATAAATAAATAGTAAAACTAGAGGCATCAGGTAGCAACCCCTTATACACAGATAAATTAGACCCAGATTTCTAGATCATCTCGAGCTTCATCCGCTTACCAAGGCTTCATTAGTAAAACTAGCATTTTCAGTTGTCTGTTTTTAGTTCTGTTGAATGGTGTATATAGAGTAGATTGTGAGTGAATCTTAAAATGGTGTAGGGAGAGAACCAGAGCCAAGTAAAATATGTGTGTCTGTCTTGCGCTTCTCTCTTCGAATGTCCCTCGCCGACTTTATTGCTGCTCGTCAGAACGAGCATCGTTAAGTTTGAACAAACTTGAGGAAAATTGGATTAGCTCCAGTTCAAACTCTTAAAGAATCCCGGAGTCTGTGATCCAACTGGAAAACGGTACGAGCTCTAGTTCCAATACTTCCCATCCCCATGGAAATCCAAAATAAAGGGTGATTTTTTAGCTATTATCTTGTTGGCAACACTGGTTTGAACAGCTCACGCACGTTTCGTGTTCTGTTTCACTGTCAAACATCTTCAGTTAGGTCTATAATTTACCCATGAATCGTCTTACAAACGAACAACGCTTGCAAATTATTGAATTTTATTATCAAAATGCGTGCTCTGTTAAGAAAGTTCATCGCGCGCTTCTTCCATTTTATGGTCAGTTTAATCGACCCACTGAAGCGGCTATTTGGGCTATTGTGACTAAATTTCGCACCAAATTTACATTGTTGGACGTTATCCAACCAATGCATCCAGAAAAAGTCACAGTTTGGTGCGGCTTATGGGCTGGTGGCATCATTGGACCGTACTTCTTTAAAAATGATGCGAATCGTAACGTAACTGTGAATGGAGAGCGCTACCGTGAGATGATATCCAACTTTTTTTTGCCCAAAATGCAAGAACTTGACTTGCATGACATGTGGTTTCAACAAGAAGGTGCCACATGCCACATAGCACGCGCAACAATGGACTTATTGAGAGGCGAGTTCGGTGAACATTTTATTTCACGTTCGGGACCGGTCAATTGGCCGGCTAGATCGTGCGATTTAACGCCTTTAGACTATTTTTTGTGGGGCTATGTTAAAGCTCATGTCTATACAGACAAGCCCGCTTCAATTGACGCATTGGAAGACAAAATTGAAGCATTTATTCGTGAGATACCGGCCGAAATGTTGGAAAGAGTATGCCAAAATTGGACTAAGCGGATAGACCATTTGAGGTGCAGTCACGGTCAACATTTGCATGAAATAATCTTCAAACATTAAATTATATGGACCGTACTATCGTTTCCAGTAAAGATTTCATGCATTTTTCTGAATTTTATGTGTTTTTATACTCTGTACCGTAGGAACACAGAGTATTATAAGTTTGTGCAAAAGTATGTAACAGGCAGAAGGAAGCATCTCCGACCCCATAAAGTATATATATTCTTGATCAGCATCAACAGCCGAGTCGATATAGCCATGTCAGTATGAACGCAGAGATCTCAGAGATGGTAAGAGATAGAGGTTTGACGAGTATGGGACAAAAACTTCTCATATCTGCAGGCAGATCAAGTTTATTTTCAATTTTGGTCACGCCCCCTCCGGCCCCCGCAATTTAGAAAAAACGTCATATCTTTCACAGTTTTGAAGATAGATGGCTTGTTCCTTCTGGACATATTTAGTTACCAGGATATCTTATCGATCCGCTAAAGGAATGGTGAAGATCGGATGAACGGTTCTCGAGTTATGATCAAAAGACTGTCTCTTGGTCGGGCTTGACCGACTTTCTTTCTTGTTTTGTTTAAAACTTTCCTATAGCTCTTAAAAAATCACCCATTATTTAAAAGAAAATTTTTTGCTAGAACTTTTTGCAGACTTCTCGTTTAAAGATTCCATTCCAGACCACCACGTCTGTTCTGCCATCTTTCTGGATATTTGATGGTGTTGTGGTGGTGGTTTATCATCTAGAAATATCCGCAGAGCGACATCTGTTTTGGTGCAGCAGTTTCTGGATGTCTTTTGGCGAAATCACGTTTGCTGCGAGACTTCTAGGATCACAGTTCTCTTATACAGATTCTGCCTTCAAATAGCTTGCCGTGAGCCTAGATCGACTTCTTGTTTACAAGGCAATTTAAAAAGGATATTCTCAAGCCATCACACACCTGGGAAACTGCCATGGAGTACGGAATGTTCCACCACCCTTAAGAAACTAGAGTCTGCTCTAAGCCAAGTGTTCCAGCGCATGGTATGTGGGGCATTCAATAATATTTGGATATTTATGTTCCCTATCGTAAGCTTCCAGTTGTGTAGAATTTGTTCAATCAAAAACTCAAGTGTCAGTGTTAATCAAAACTAAACTTAAATCTGAACTTCGTCGACTTTGTTTTAAAAGCGTTGGCAATCTTATGCGTAAGCGTACCGTCCACAAAAGTATTAGTTTCACTTACGGAAATAAGCATGATGAACTATGATTTATCTCTTCGCTATTATTGACGACGATTTTCCAATAAACTTTTATATGAAAATGCAAAACTTATATATTTTAAATAGTTAATTTATATGTTTTTCTTTTATATAAAGTATTCTGGGGGTCAAGTTCTCAATGTCCGGTTAAAATTTAACTTTCATTCAACATAATCTGTATAGAGTTTCTGACCTCAAGATCAATATTGGTGAAAATGGCCCAAAGCTTATCATTCTGTGGAACGTTTTACAGCAAGCAAGGAAATACATATTATTTTGTTCCTTTCCTAGACATCAACATTATCCAGAAAAACCTTAAATATATTCTTGATATTATCGTTGGCAAACTGAGGCTTATTGAGAGCCTCACGCAGGGCATAGCGACAGCTCTTCAAATCATATTCCGTCTTAAAGGTTTCCTCGCTGCGCAGCAAACACAATTGTTTGAGTACATAGTTTAAAACTCGTGTCTCCTGCTTTGTTTTCAATGCATACTCAAAGGTGGCCTGGTAGAGGGAGACAGCCAATTCGAGAGCTGGCTTGGAGGTTTGCGATAAATGCGAGCACTTGAGGGTGGTGAAGATGAGCAGCAGCAAATGATTATCATCGGTAAATTGCTAACGGACAAAAGAACGGAAAGGTTAAAGTCGGAATAAGAGAATAGGGCAATGATGGGCTTACGTTGATGATGCCATGCAGAGCCTGGAATTTATTGTCCGTTTCCAGGGAATCAAATTGCTGCAGCGAGCAGGGAGTTTGACTCAGACAGAACTCTTCAGGAGTGCATTTCTTTGGGGAGATGGCTAAGGAGTCACTTAGCTTGGAGGTGACTGTGTCATCGAATAGCTAAAGATTTTGATAAATGTTTGAAAGTTTAATCAGTTAATTTAGCTATTTATAACCCACCTTGGTGCTGTAGGCATTGGTAGTCACATAGGCCGTCTCCTCGGCCAGCTGGGCATACTCTTCATCATCCTCGTCCGCCTCCTCGGTGGTATCATTGGCGTGCTCATGCTCATCATATTCTTCTTCACACTCCTCCTCCTCAGCATACTCATCCTCTTCATCATAGTCCTGCTCAGCATCATCGTCATCATCTTCGGTCTTGTTTTCCTCCTCATCTTCATCGGAGTTATCTTCATCAAAAGGTTGCAGTGCCGCGGCATTTGGGAACTTTGACATTTGTTCTATTATCTGGGCACAACCCTCATGACCGAAACAATTGCCGTTCAAGTTGAGAAACTTTAGTTTCTTCTTATTCTCCATAACTGCCAACAAAGCTAAGCCACCATCGTGGTTAATGTCATTGAATCCCAACTCCAACACCTCCAATTGCTCATTTTTTCCCTCCAGGGCCTCGGCCAAGTGGTAGGCGCCATCGGTTTTTATCAGACAGTCACCCAAATTGAGTTCTCTTAACCTAAAATGAAAATCCCGTTTAGGATGTTTAAATGATCCACATTAATGGTCTACTTACAGCGGAGTGTGTTCAAAAACCTCAGATATTTTAGCTGCTCCCTTGACAGTCAGCGTATTGTCATTCATATTCAGCACCCTCAAGTGAGGATTCTGCTTAAAGCTTTGAGACAAAGCAGCCACTCCCACATGGTAAATGGAATTCTGCATTAGCACAATCTCCTCCAAAGTTTTCAGCGTCTTGAAGGTTTCCGCCAATGCCTTCGCCCCCACATTCTCCAATCTATTGCGCCCAGCCACAACGATGCGCAACTGCAGAGGCGTTCCCGCCTTTTTGGCATTGGCATGCAGATCTATTAATGCACGGGATAACATGGTGCCACCCTCGGGTCCCAAGCCGCAATTCTGCATATGTAACTCCTGCAGTGAGTAGCAGACAGGCGATCGAAGGAACTCCTCCAATCCTTTCATACCATTGGGACCCAAAGCATTATCACTCAAATCCAAAACCGTCAACTTGGCACCAGCTTCTTTCAAGCCAGCGCCCAGATGCTGCAGCGCCAATGGAATTTCAGCTTTCGAACGGCGGGTGAATAGATTTTTCCACAGAGCCTTACGAAACTCAGGATGACTCTTTAAGGCATTACCAATGGCCTCAGCCGCCTCCACACCCAAAGTGTTGCCATCGAGTTGAAGATAGTGCACGGTTTTTTGTGTAGCTAAGGCATCGACCACATCCTTGACTGTGGAAAAAGTGAGTTGGGGGAATTGACACTTTACTGATCCTCTCCAGCACTTACCCTGCTCGGCTGTGTCCCAGGTGAGAGCTTTGTCCTGAAATGAGATGCCCAGCTCTTTATCAGCTTGGGCAGCCATATTGAGGAAACTGAAGTTGGACATGGCCATAATTGATGATTATTTGGGATCCTTCTCGTGCACTGTACTTTTGCAATTGCAGCCGGCTTGCGAAATGTTAACCTCGCAGAAAAAATCAAATGCTAGATCATGGCATTTTTTGGGATTTCGTAAGATTAATACAGGCTGGTCACACTGTAGCCGCTAGGGGTGGGACGAAGCAACTGTCTACAGAGCCGCAAGAGGTTTACACTAGCGTGATTTCGATGACTGCAAGATTACGATTCTAGCTGCAAAAATTAATTAAATATTCAAAACATACAGTAGGCTCATATGCATTTTAAATTAATTTAACTAGTCAAATTTGAAATTTTAAAAAAACCCACCACATTCCCCATGGTTATGTAACAGTGAATTTGAAAATACCTCCAAGCGGGCGACTCAGCTTTTATCAACGAAAATTGTCACACTAAAATTACCCTATCCTTCTCTCCTTACATTTTCTGTTTATTTAGAATTCTTGTGCAGATGGTACACGAAATCCATAGCAAATCAAAATCGGAACAAAATCACTTTCAGAAAAAACGGATGTTGAGTCGCTTGGATACCCTCGTCTTAAGCATGAAGCGCCCCTGTAACAGTGACCATCCGCTGGCAGTCGTCGTGACTCGCGGCACGCAGCAGCCAGCCCATCACTAGGTCAACTACAGCTGTTTTTTCAAAGACAGACGCCGATTTACTTTTACCCAAGAAAGAATTCTTAATGTTGAGGATGGCGCGCAGTAAAGTTTGGAAGTATTACGATAAGATAGATCACAATACCGCCCAATGTCTGCTGTGCGAAAGGATCATCAAAACCTGTGGCAACACTTCCAATTTGATGAAGCACATGAAGACTCATCCACAGATGTGAGCTAACTAGTAACTAAACTAACATCCCATTCTAATTGTATGTTATTGTTATTCCAGCGATGTAAATGATAACGAATCCATTGTGGTACGTGGGATATTCAAACGGGAGGGCGACATCAAACGGAAGATTCGTCGAGTGGTTTTGCCTCAGCTACAGCAGCATGTGGAGGTACAATCACGCTACCTGCACATTAAGACCAAGCAAGAGTTCCACGAGGAGGCAAATGCGATGGAGATGGAAGGACACAACCTAGAGGCTGTGCAGACAGGGGAAAATGTAACGTATGGCTGGGCAGGAGGTGGAGATGTGGGTGAATGTGTCTCGTCTCCCACCCGAACTGTCAATGCCGAGGACATCATCGAGTTTGAGCCCAAGGTCGCAAACGATGCAGCTATTTACCATTTGCAAGATCTTCCACTGGCTGATGTCGAGGAGGAAGTGATTAGTAATTATCAACTGGCCCAGCCATCTGCACCAGCTTCACCACCCAGTGTTCCAGCACATTCCCATCTGCCCCATCTGGCATACTTTCTGTGCCAAGATCGACATAGCTCAAGTGTGATTTTGGGCGAGGGATTCAAGCATTTGATTAAGATCTTGTCGCCCAACTGTCAACTACCCAGTATGGAGGAGCTGGATGCGTTCTTGGCCCATCAGACTGAATTCCAAATGAACAAGCTGCGCCAACAATTGTCTGCAATTTGCTCATTGTCACTGTCCTGCTCTGTTCACACCACGCCCAAGAAAGAAAGCTATCTGGAAGTGGTGGCCCATTACCACATGGACAGAGAGCGCCATTCTCGCACATTATCCGTTCAATCTCTGCCCGAACACTACAGTGCCAGCCAAATAGTCGAGCGATTAGATCGTGTGTGTCAAAAATTTGAGATATCCAAATCAAAGATAGTCTGTTGTGTCACCCGCAGCAGTCGGTTACTGGAAAACGCCATAGCTTCCTTGCTAGGTAGTCAGCGGCATGTTCCCTGCTTTGGTCATATCATGGAGTCATTATTTGAGACCATCATGAATCGTACGGAAATGCGTATGCTCTGCGAGAAGGTTCGCTTGTACTTGGAGACCAGCAGCAGAAGGCCACAGCTATTAAATGGGGATGAGCACCCACTCTCCAATTTTGAAATGGTGGAGCGCTGTCTTCGCTGTGTTTATGAGCTGGAAGATCGGTCCCCCTTGAGCACTGCCGAACTAGAGGTGGGCCAGCAATTGGTACAAATAATCAAACCTATTGCCAGTTCCCTCAGAGAGATGGGTAAAGGAGGTAACCGATCGTATCCCTTGGCTAGCCAGGCTCTGCCCATGACGTATACTCTGATCCAGGAATTAAAACAGTGTCGCAGCTCAGAGTTGAAGATCACCTATGACCTGCGCATGTTTGTGGTACGTCAGCTAGAGGAACGATTCGAGGGGCTGGAAAAAAATACACATTTGGCCTTGGCCACTCTGTTGGATCCCCGCTATCGAAATATGCCATTCGAGAGTGGAGCTCTAGTGGCCAAATATATGACTGAACTGTACGAACTGAGGCAGGAGGAGGCTTCTGCTGCTGCTGCCAATGAAAGGGAGCCAGAGCCGGCCAATGAAGACCAGTATGACATTTGGGCGGCCTATCAAAACATTTGTCATGAGAAGCACAAGCAGAATTCCAATCATGATGGCAACGATGAGATAGCCAGTTATTTTTTTGACCACACCAGTACCTTGCAAACGGAACCCATGCATTCGTGGAAGAATCTGGCCCATTTGCATCCATTCTTGCATAGCCTGGCCAAGCGGCATCTGCATATACCAGCAACGGCAGAGCCACCGGCGAGGAGACAGCAACACGTCGAGGACTATGGCAAATTTTCAGGAGACAATCTTGAGAATATTGTATTTATGGCCGATGTGCCGCTCAAGGATTGGCAGTTATAGCAGCGGTTTTAGTCAATTTTAATTGTTGACTAATTTAAAGTGATTTTGAAAAATATTAAATTTTTTATCAAACAAATCGTCCAGAGTTATTCGGAATGAAATATCTGAACACTTACCAGAATTAAAAGGGGGAACTAAAACCGGAGGGGATTCCAATCATGTTCTGGAACTAATAAAAAAAGGAGATCTGGTTTACAATTTAAATTTCCAGATTTTAGGACGACATCTAATCGAATTATTAGAAATTTAAAAGAAAATTAAAATTTCATCTTCCCACAAAGTACTGAAAACAGAATGGACATGGTAAGGCATTAGTGCGCTGCCAAGTTAGGTATCGTTGATATCGTTCACATGCTGTCACTATTCAAGGTATTTTTGCCTTGCTCGCGCTACGGTCACACTGGCCGAGTGATGACGTTTTTTCGCATTTATTTATTAAAGAAAAAGTGAAAAATTAGCAATATGCAAGCGCAGATCCACACATAACACGCCGACCAACAGCCGAGAGACTTGACATCGGAGTTTCAGCAAAGACCGAGCGCAGGATAGCCACAAGACCCAGTTGAGAGAGAAAGTGGGGCTCGATTTTGTTCGCCCCGATCTTAGAGAGAAGTCCAAAACTATTTGATAGTCGCGACCTTGGCAGGTTGGCACAATATGCAAAATAACTCTACGAAAACCAAGGAAATGTTTATTGTGCGTGCCCTAGAGAAAATCCTTGCCGATAAGGACATTCGGCGTTCCCATCACTCGCAGCTGAAAAAGTCCTGCGACTCGGCTTTGGAGCAAATCAAGGCGGAGCTTATCTCAGCTGGCCAGATAGCGGAGGGTAATGAGTTGCCATGTGCTGCACTTCCGTTGCCCAAAAATGATGCGGCCAGCATCATCAATGCGGAAACCTACTTTCTGCCCTTCGAGTTGGCCTGCAAGAGTCGATCGCCGAGGATTGTGGTCACAGCGTTGGATTGTCTGCAAAAGCTAATTGCCTATGGACATTTGACGGGATCCATACAGGATTCTTCGAATCCGGGACATTTGCTAATCGATCGCATAGTGGTTACCATTTATGGTTGCTTCAATGGACCGCAAACGGATGAGGGTGTCCAGTTGCAGATTATTAAGGCTTTATTGACAGTTGTCACGTCACAGCATGTGGAGATTCATGAATTCACATTGCTCCAGGCGGTGCGCACCTGCTATGACATTTATTTGTCTAGCAAAAATCTGGTCAATCAGACGACAGCCAGAGCCACGCTGACACAAATGTTGAATGTTATCTTTGCCCGCATGGAAAATCAAGTGTATGAAGTGCCACCAACATCGTCGTCCGCTGCCACGCCATTAAATGGCAGTATACACTCCGTGGAGGATTGCAATGGCGAGGAGACAATGGCCATGGGTGATAGTGACGAAGTCATAGCCTCTGAGCTGCTGGCGGAGATTATCACAGGTGTGTGTGTGTGTGTGTGGGAATAGTACGGGAAGACAAAATGGTTGTCATATTAAAACGTCATCCTAGTAGTTAGTTTTTATAGCTGACATAGAGACTAATATATCTAGCAGTCGTTGTTACCGGCTTTCCTGAATGTTTTGTATCAAACAATATGTACAATAGATATAACAAACCCGTCCGTCTGTTAATGCCTCTCAAATCATTTAAGAAATAATCTACCATACCGGGTTTCCCAGGTTTTTCCCACATTTCAGATTATTCAACTGCGTATCGCGAGACTCGTTTCTATTAATTCTCTTTCTTAACTTGCTTTTACTTTTAATAGCCGTTTTTCATGTTCCTGTTTTTTCCGATTTCTCGTCTTCCAAACAGCTGAAATGTGTCAGATAAACTTAACATTTGCTCTGTTATTTGTTAGTTTATGCGACAGAGGTCTATGTAGAAGACTTAGAAACCCTAAGTGACTCAAAATTTGACACAAATTTAGAATAAAATTTCGATTTCAAATTCGATGATACGGAATGATGACGCTGATGCTCTGTAGGTTCCAATAATTTTGGAATGTGTTCTGTGCCAGCTTCAAGAATCTAGATTCAGTCTCGCAGAGATCCCATATAATTTCATACTTAAAAAATTTCTTTGTTCAGCTTCTGCATCTTTAAGCTTCTTCTCTACATTACGTGTAAATATATATTTATTCATACTTCCAGGTCTTTTGAGGGTTTTCATAGCAGGAACGAATTTTAGATTTGGTCAAGGCTTTTATATTGATTGAAAAAATTGATTTACTGCTAAGAAACCCGACTAGGTTTTCCATAAAATAATCGTAACCGAATAAAGTTAGATATGTTGACGTTGCCAATAATTTTTGAAAAAGTTAGAACTCAAGAATATTGAAACAGTTCAGTTGAGATTTGGTACCTGAGGTACCTGCGTTTGGGACTAAAGTGCACGAATCGTCAAAAATTAAACTAGACCTTAGAACTCTAAAAAAGGGCTAGCAATTGAGAGGGTCAGGCGGGGATGGCTATATACACTCCGATGTTCAGGAATATATGTACTTTATAGGGTCGGAGATGCTTACTTCAGGCTATTACATAATTTTGCATATTAAATAATTTGCTGTATAAAAATACACTTGGAAGATCCATTGAAAATACAGATCGATAGTAGGATCCATTTGCTAAGAGTTTAAATTAAATTTGTTTAAAAAAGACCTACGAAAAGAATTGTAAAATTAATAAAATAAATAGGGCCGAGTATTGACTTTTGAGAATTATATCTGATAAATATACTTAATATAATCGAACCGGTTTTGCCTTCAATAGTCTGAAAAGCATCAGCTGCCTTCTTATGGCATTGTATTAACTGATTTAATACAAAAACTGATGCCGAAACACAGCTTTTGAGTTTGTACTCAATTTGTTCGGTCTGCTTTAGTAAGAGAGATTTTCTCCCCACTGCAAACACACTGACCAATATTTTCGAGTGCCGAAATGCACTGAACCAAAGTAATTTGCTTTTTAAAATGAAACTATTTTGGTTAAGTTTCTAACGACTGCGCAATGCCCAGCCCTTCGTAGACATTGTTACTGTTTTAAAGACTTTTTATATTTTGTACCAGAGGTCCAGTTTGTGCGAAAGTATGTAACAGCCAGAAGGAAACATCGCCAAACCCAAAAAAAAAATATATATTCTCGATCAGTATCAACAGCCGAGTCGATATAGTAAGTTCATATGAACGCATAGGTCTTAGATTTGGTAAGAGATAGAGGTTTGACGTTTATGGGACAAAAACTTCTTATACTTGCAGGCAGATCAAGTGTATGTTCCAGCGCAGTATCAGCGCTGCTTTCAGCTGCTACAACAGCATCAAAATTTATGCTGAGCGTATAGTTTTGTTGGTACAGAGTATGTTATAGCCGGCTTGACCGACTTTTCTTGTTTTTCAAACAATTTTCCTCTAAAACTTGTGTAAGCTAAAAACAAATCAAAGTAAACTAATAATATCAATATCAACCTACTGGTTACACAATATGTATTTTCGTAGTTATTTCCTAATTTGATGAAATTTTGTGGTAAATTTCAAGTGAAATAGTTCGAAAATGTTGTATAGTTTTCGGAGCATAACTTCTAAAAGCATGATGATATCAATTAAAAAGTAAGTGTAATAAAACTAGGACCACAACGTTGTATTAAGTAGTTAAATTAGTGATATTTTTTCGGATAAATTTTGAGAAATTTTTGAACTTGGGGATACAGTGAAATTTCTCAGATAATTATTTTTCATATTTAAATCTTAGGAATCAGAGCAGTATTTTGGTTTTTGGTTTTTCGTAATCAATATTCAACCAAGTTTTCGTAGAAAAAGTTTGGTTTGAATAGATTAATTAATGTGGCTGCAGTACCTTGAAATGTGAACAAACATCGTTCAACAGACGATTATGTTTTAACACACAAATTTCTCATAATCCTGACGTCTTGTGTCTAAACGAACAATGTCCTCTTGCATAGCAGACACACACACAACCCTCTTAGCACATCTTAAGTTGCCTAAGAAATAACTCATACGACGTGTACACCTGATCTAAATGCTAACCATTAAATCTGTAGATCATTTTAATCGTTGTCAAATTTTGAATATCAACGCCAACTAACTATAAAATAAAATAAATATAAAATTGCGTGCGAGTGATACAAATAGAGCCTCCTCGCTTTACACATAGTTAGGATTAGTCATCCGGAATATTTTCAAGGTATAGGTTTCTGGTTTTATCAACTAATTGTGAACATAAAAAAGATTAATTACATCAGAATTCCTGTAGAAGTGATTTCTGACTCATAATTTCACCAACTGGCAAAGGAATTTCTTCATCTAAACATTTTAGCCACTTGAAAAAGAAACTATATTATATTTGATATTACTTATCCTCTTCTCTCTATTATTTTCCAGCCGCCTACAATGAGGCCTTTAAGGAACAGGAACACGACTTGGAGGTATTGCCGCCTTCTGCCACACCCATTGTCAATGGCCACGATTCCTCATCGCATTCGGATCCCGACAGTGTGGAATTGCACAGTGAGAGTGATGCGGTGGTTACCGCCAAATTCACACACATCCTGCAGAAAGATGCTTTCCTGGTATTTCGAGCTTTGTGTAAGCTGTCCATGAAACCTCTGCCCGAAGGACATCCCGATCCCAAATCGCATGAGCTACGCTCCAAAGTGCTCTCCCTACACTTGCTTCTATTGATTCTACAAAACGCTGGACCAGTTTTTCGTTCCAACGAGATGTTTATCATGGCCATTAAGCAATATTTATGTGTGGCCTTGTCCAATAATGGAGTGAGCTTGGTGCCGGAAGTTTTCGAGCTCTCACTGTCGATTTTTGTGGCTTTATTGTCGAATTTTAAGGTTCATTTGAAGCGACAAATTGAAGTGTTCTTCAAGGAGATCTTCTTGAACATATTGGAGGCCAGTTCCAGCAGTTTTGAGCATAAATGGATGGTCATTCAAGCCTTGACCAGAATATGTGCGGATGCCCAGTCGGTGGTGGATATCTATGTGAATTATGATTGTGACTTCTCGGCGGCAAATCTGTTTGAAAGATTGGTCAATGATTTGTCCAAAATAGCACAGGGAAGACAGGCCCTGGAACTGGGTGCCAATCCCATGCAAGAGAAATCGATGAGAATCCGCGGACTGGAGTGTTTGGTGTCCATACTTAAGTGTATGGTGGAATGGAGCAAGGATTTGTATGTGAACCCGAATATGCCTGCTCCCGTACAAGTGGTCGTATCTCCCACCGACGAACAAGTAGATAGTATGGCCCTGCAAACGCTACACAGTGGGAGCAACCATAGCTTAAACTCGTATCAGGAACAAATGCAGGATCTACCAGAGGCTTTGGAGGAAAGGAAAATGCGTAAGGAGGTGATGGAAACGGGCATCGAGCTGTTCAATCGGAAACCGCAGAAAGGTGTGGCATTCCTGCAAGAGAAACAACTGTTGGGTGCTACGCCCTTGGACATAGCCAAGTGGCTGCATGAGGATGAGCGTCTGGACAAGACTCTCATAGGCAACTATTTGGGTGAGAATGATGAACATTCCAAGGAGGTGATGTGTGCCTACATAGATGAGTTCAATTTTCGTCAACTGGAAGTGGTGGCGGCCTTAAGAATACTCTTGGAAGGGTTTCGTTTGCCAGGAGAGGCTCAGAAGATTGATCGATTGATGGAGAAATTTGCCAGTCGTTACTGTGAATGCAATCCCCAGAATCAACTGTTCCAAAGTGCCGACACGGTGTACGTCTTGGCGTTCAGCATCATCATGCTGACCACAGACTTGCATTCACCCCAGGTCAAGCACAAGATGACCAAAGAGCAATATATCAAAATGAATCGAGGGATCAGTGATAGCAAAGCGGATCTGCCCGAGGAGTATCTGTCGGCCATATATGATGAAATAGCCGAGCATGAAATCAAAATGAAGAACAATTCGGGTCTGATGGTGGCCAAGCCAAGTGGGAAACAGCCTTTTATAACGGAAAAGAAACGGAAACTCCTGTGGAATATGGAAATGGAAGCCATTTCCTCAGCGGCCACCAATCTGATGCAATCGGTATCGCATGTCAAATCACCTTTTACCTCCGCCAAACATTTGGAGCATGTGCGTCCCATGTTCAAAATGGCTTGGACTCCATTTTTGGCCGCCTTTTCGGTGGGCCTGCAGGATTGTGATGATCCGGAAATAGCCACACTGTGCTTGGATGGCATACGATGTGCCATACGCATTGCCTGCATCTTCCACATGTCCCTGGAGAGAGATGCCTATGTACAGGCTTTGGCCAGATTTACTCTGTTAAATGCCAACTCACCTATCAACGAGATGAAAGCCAAAAATATTGATACCATCAAGACTCTGATTATGGTGGCCCACACGGATGGCAACTATTTGGGCTCCAGCTGGTTGGATATAGTGAAATGCATTAGTCAACTGGAGTTGGCTCAACTGATTGGCACCGGAGTGAGGCCGCAATATTTGTCGGGAGCTCAGACCACGCTCAAGGATTCCCTCAATCCCAGTGTCAAGGAGCATATAGGAGAAACCAGTAGCCAAAGTGTGGTGGTAGCTGTGGATCGCATATTTACCGGCTCTATGCGTTTGGATGGTGATGCCATTGTGGATTTTGTGAAGGCCTTGTGCCAGGTGTCGGTGGATGAACTGCTACAGCCGCATCCACGCATGTTTTCCCTGCAGAAAATCGTCGAGATTAGCTATTACAACATGGAGCGTATCCGTTTGCAATGGTCACGCATCTGGCAGGTGTTGGGTGAACATTTCAATACCGTGGGCTGTAATAGCAATGAGGAGATTGCTTTCTTCGCTTTGGATTCACTGCGACAGTTGTCCATGAAGTTTATGGAGAAGGGGGAATTTAGTAATTTTCGCTTCCAAAAGGATTTCCTGCGTCCCTTCGAGCATATCATGAAGAAGAATGCCTCCCCGGCCATTCGGGACATGGTGGTTCGTTGTATAGCTCAAATGGTCAACTCGCAGGCACATAACATACGTTCCGGCTGGAAGAATATATTTAGTATTTTCCATTTGGCCGCCGGGGATCATGAGGAACCCATTGTGGAAATGGCTTTTCAGACAACCGGCAAGATCATAGGAGATCTCTATCAACGGCAATTTGCTTTAATGGTGGACTCTTTTCAAGATGCGGTGAAATGTTTGTCGGAATTCGCTACCGCCCGATTTCCGGATACCAGCATGGAGGCCATACGCTTGGTACGCACTTGTGCTCAGTGTGTGCACGAGGCTCCCCATTTGTTTGCCGAGCATGCCGGCATGGAGAATGATGCCTCAGTGGCGGAGGAGGATCGTGTTTGGGTGCGCGGTTGGTTTCCCATGCTCTTCTCCCTGTCCTGTGTGGTGAATCGTTGTAAATTGGATGTACGCACACGAGCGCTGACCGTGCTCTTTGAGATTGTCAAAACCTATGGCGATAGCTTTAAGCCCAACTGGTGGAAGGACCTGTTTAATATTATATTCCGCATCTTCGACAATATGAAGCTGCCGGAACATGTCACCGAGAAGTCCGAATGGATGACCACCACCTGTAATCACGCCCTGTATGCAATTATTGATGTCTTTACCCAGTACTTTGATGTCTTGGGTCACCTGTTGCTGGAGGAACTGTTTGCCCAGCTGCATTGGTGTGTGCAGCAAAGCAATGAGCAGCTGGCCAGATCGGGCACCAACTGTCTGGAAAATCTGGTGATTTCTAATGGCTTTAAATTTAATGAAACCACGTGGGATAAGACCTGCCAGTGCATTTTGGATATTTTCCATGCCACCTTACCCCAAGATTTGCTCAGCTGGCGACCCAAGGCAGCCGGACATTCCAATACAGCGCAGGAGCACAATCATTTCGAGACTTTGCACATACGATGTGTGGTCCAGTTGGAGCTGATACAAACTATGGATAACATTGTATTCTTTCCCGCCACCTCCAGAAAGGAAGATGCTGAAACTTTGGCCCAGGCAGCGGCTGATCTGACTGGGAGTAGAGGGAACTCCCAGCAAAATCAACTTTTGGATTGTCAGCGTGAGGAGCAGGGCATGTATGGTTATTTACGCACTCGCCAGTTGCTCACTTTGGCCGATTGCCTGCTGCAATCGCATCGTTTTGCCAAACGCTTCAATGCCGATCAGGATCAAAGAAGCTTACTTTGGCGAGCCGGGTTCAAGGGATCGGTTAAGCCCAACTTGCTGAAACAGGAGACGGCCGCCTTGGCCTGTGTGTTGCGCATATTCTTCAAAATGTATGGTGATGAGAATCGACGCAGTGATTGGTCGGGCATTGAACAGGAATTGGTGCAGGTGTGCCAAGAGGCATTGGCCTACTACCTCAGTTTGCAGAGTGAGGCACATCGTGATGCCTGGACTTCCATATTGCTGCTTATACTCACACGCCTGCTTAAGATGGCCGATTCGAGGGTAAGTTAAAGCCTAAGGGCCAAACTCCTTGATACTCTTGAGGAAAGCGGCTAAGTTTCCAAAACTATGCCCGTTGTATTTAAGGTAAAAATAATAACACTTTACTCTCTCTCCCCCTTAGTTTGCCACCCATGTGTCCAACTATTATGGCCTGCTCTGCGATTTGATGTGCTTCGACCTTAAGCCCGAACTGAGAAGTGTCCTTAGGCGTGTGTTTATGCGCATCGGTCCAGTATTCAATATTATGAACGTTAAATAGTCAAGGAAGAGCCTCCTCCACTGCAATCGTCGCCCACTAAGTTGACTCAGCCATGTGTTAATAGATCCCTGATTCCGCACTTTTTTGTTTGTTTCTACTCGGCTTTGTTGTTATGTTGGCCCTTGGTACACAATATATATATATATATTAACATACATGCATACATCCATATATATTTTTACATATGCATACAAAATGTAATGTTTATTAGGCTTAACGAAGGAAAAATACAAAAATTGTTGTTGTTTTTAAATATTGTGTATGCTATTAGTTAAGGCGAGAGTGTGTATAGTTTACTTTTGTTTTCCAATTTGTTTTCCCTTATTTTGTCCGGTGGTAACCACACTTAAATATTGACCTATTAATATATTATTATACTATTAAACATAATATATAATATACGTAGCGTAAATAACATTAAATGGAAAATAAACCCAAATTGAGTAGCCTGTATATTGCTAGACTTAATTTAAATCAAATTATAAATATATTATTATTATTTTAAATATATACACTATCTATTAAAAACAACGGAATGTGAATATTATCTGCAAAAGTGCTTTACACTGTGGACTTATCTGAGAATGGTTATGAAATACTGATCAAACTACAATGAAACGAAGAAATCTTTCCGTTGACATGTCAGAGATAAAAATTAGACAAAGTCGCATTTTTAGAATAATTTATCTCTTTTGAAGCAAAATCAAAAGTATAGTTCCCTTTATTAATGCACTGTGGGTTAAGATTTATAAGGCCTGTAACGAGGTTTTAATACCTTTGGAAGTAGTTGTTTGGATATACTGATCTCTAACCAATTTTGCAAAAACTGTTAAAGAATGATAGTAGGGGTATACTTGCAAGTGAGTTTGATTCTGAAAAATGCCGAAAAAACTGTCAAACAAAATCAAATCACTTTGTAGGAACGACCTAAAATACATGTTGATTATTGAATACGAGAACTGCCAAAGAAAAGTGGCAGGGCAGCTTTGTTTGAAAATATCTTACTCGCGGAGTATATAGCTTTGGAGTTTTCGCAGCTATCTAAAGGAAGGTTGCATCTTACATTTCTATGGCGGTTTGAGCGTTTTATATAAAACTGCAGATCTTTCGAGGAGAAGACAGGAAGAAATTTTTAATAATATTCATCCTAAATCCCTAAATGCAAGCAATTTAAATCAGAGGTGCTGCCAAATGTGGACGAGGGCCGCTTTAAAAACTTTATAAGGGTAAACTGCAAAAGCTTCAACGCTATCTTGAAGTCTTTGATGGCATAAGAAGCAGTCAACAGATTCCAATCAACATGCCACTTATGACTTGTGTTACATCGTCTTGGATCCAATGCCGAAGGATCATCCATTATTGAAGCTGCAGCATTGTTTGGGATTGGTGATGGTGAAACTATTCAAACATAAAACGTACCTGTTTGAAACCACAAATTGTAAACTGCAAATAGTTTATTTTTAAGAAAGCAGGTCGAGCAAGCCTCGAGGTTGATTTTGATTTCAAAGGGCATAGCCGAGTAAGCATACTTTCTGCAAAAATTATATGTTGTAAAAGACCTCTTAATGGAAAACCCAACCAAAAATTGTGTGTGTCCCAATAGGTTAACACCTTAAGAAAATTAATGGAAAATTTCAAAAATATTTTTTGGGCCTAAGAATTGCTGATGAAAATGTGCAAATATTATATTTTGAATTGTATTGTGGAAACCTATCACATAACTTATCTAAATCGGTTAAACGGTTCTTAAGAAATAACAGTTTTTCCATTTAACTTTCCGCCCCAATACATCCACTCCAATAGCGACCATCAGACTAAAAATGTAGGAGAGTGAGTTTACCATTGATGGTTATCACATATTTAAATTTGGTGCTGATCAGAGCGGGGGCAGTTGTTGTATGCTTACTCGGCTATGCCCTTTGATTTTGTTTTGTTTGACAGTTTTTTCGGCATTTTTTGCAGTTTATCTGTTCACACCGAAATTAAAATCAGAATCAAAATCACCTGCAGGAGTACACCTTATATTTAAAATCAAATTTTGATTTACGAAGACGCATTATAGAAATCCGATTTTAAATTATATGAGATATAATTAAAAGCATATGACATTCAAAATGGCCGAGTTTAGCATTGCTTATATAACAAATAAAAAACTTTTCCTACTAAGGTCCGATTTCAAGTCTTTCAAAGAGCTTCTATTAGAATTTACTCTTTTATAAGCTTATGTGACATATAGGTCTTTGTACATAGAAGATGTGAAATATTGGTCAGACAATCTTTACCATATAGTTGACTTATTTTAATCAAACTTAGTTAAAGTTTAAAAACGTTTCCATTACGCAAATTATTCAAACATATTATTTGTTCATTAGCAGCCCTTTTCTCCTAAAGCAAAGAAAAGATATATTTTTCCGTTTTTTATGTAATCAGAAAGACAAGAAAAGATCGGAGTTTGTTAAATGTCCACCATTACACAATTATATTTGGATTTGTTATGTGTAATGTATCCTATTCTAAAATCATTGAATAGCATAAAAAAATATTGTTATAAAAAGTTCAACTTTATTCCAAAAATTTAGCCATCCAGCCCAGTGTGCAAGAAAGGGTATAAAAAAAAGGTGGAGTGTCACTGCAAATCGTCACTGTCAAAACAAGACAATGAACTTTTTTTAACATATATATTTGAATGACTATTGACTGTCGTTATTGTCTTAATCACGGTTGTGGTTAATTGCTGTCATAAGCCATTCCATTTTTCCATTTTTGTCCCAGTGATTTTATTTTTATGTGCTGTTACTTACACTTAAAATGTAATTTGTTTCTTTGAGGTTCTGCTGACCAATATTTTAATCTGATATATTTATTTGATTTTAATCTGGGATGCATATCGATCGGGAATAAGGTTTGGCTTAGTTCATTGGTTAGCGAGGATTTTAAATACTTGTTTGTTCTATAATAACCTTTTTTAATGAAACCAAACCGCGGTTTAGGAATGGATTAGAGGTTCACTATTAATATTCGAGTATTATACAAATCACTTAAAAATGTTTGACCCTCTAAAGTCATAAAAATCATTTAAATGAATTTCATATAGTAATATCTAGGCCGACACATTTCAGCTCAACCGAAGTGACTAACAGACAATCAACTCATCATCCCATATACATATATATACTTTATGTGTTCAGAAGTGATTACCTAAATATTTTCATTATAGTTCATTTATACATTTTGGGCTCACAATTTCCTAAAATTAAGGAACATAAATATTTTTTGAGTGTATGATCTTAACCATTCCCACGGCGGATCAAAAATTAACACTGAATACTAAATATGTACTGAAGACACCTCTATCTCTTACCATCTCTGAGATCTGCACTCATTGAAAATCGTATAGTAAACCCTAACACAGTCGTGTTTGATTTTACTACGCCCCTTTTTGTTTTTAAATTAACTAAAAATCTATTTAAATCAGCGATGTTCACCCATCCGAACACATTCGGTAATTCACGCCGAATGCTTGCCGAAGTAATGCTTCAGTGAGTGTCGGAGAGAGGCAGAGAGCTTCAGAGAGCCTCTCTTCTTGAACATCGCTGATTTAAATTGACTAAAACATTAAAACGGCAAATTTTACCTTTACCTCCTTAATATTCCAAACTTGAGAATTACAAGCGTTCGTATTTTGGCAAAATGCCAGATATATATTGATGAATACTTCTGGGCAATTCAATATAAGTAGTATTTTAGTTGTCTAGCATCCAGCTTACGCGATGGCACAGCTGGTTGAGTCGGCATTCCAATCGTGTTCAAGTCCCAAAGGTCCCGAGTTCGAGTCCACCCCAGAGTAAGTTAAGAATTAACACAAATTTATATAGTTAGTGGTTTTCAGAAACAAATTTAAAAGAATTCTGCTCTTGGATTCTCACTACAAACTAAATTCGAGTTATAGGTTGGCTGGGAAAATTTTTAAATAAAACGAGAGCATACGTTAAAGTCGGCCCTGTCCGACTTTGATATACCCGTGAATTAGGGGAATTAGTGTTTAATAACCTTTCCTTATGTCAATTAACACAGAATTAACATCAATTTGAATATTTCAACATTATGTTAGCAAACAACGTTTGCGGCTCAGATAAGTATGCAATGTTGTTTTATAACCTGTACAACTCAGCCATTTATTATCAGATCCTTATGAAATTTTTTGAGATTGTATTTATGAGCTCGATATTTTAAAATTTGTAGGAGATATTTAACGTTTTTTATTGCTGGGGCGGAAGGACTCTGACCTCTGCGATCTACACAGAAAAAAACGAGAGCGTAAGTTAAAGTCGGCCCTGCCCGACTTCGAAATAACCGTTACTCAGCTCAGCTCGGATAAGTATGCAACATTTTTTTAACTCCCTTTCCCTTTGAAAATTGTGAGATTGTAGATATTGGCCACATAGACTACACTGCAAAATCTGAGCTCGATATCTTAAATATTGTGGAAGTTATTCAATATTTTTTATTGCTGGGGCGGGAGGGGGCGTGGCCAAAATTTGAAACAAACTTGATCTGCCTACAGACAATACTAGCTTACGTATAAAATTTGGTTGCTCTAACTCTTCTAGTCTCTGAGATCTAGGTGTTCATACAGACGGACGGACGGACAGACGGACATGGCTATATCGACTCGGCTGTTGATGCTGATGAAGAATATATATACTTTATGGTATCGGAGATGCTTCCTTCTGCCTGTTACATACATTTGTACGACTTTAGTATACCCTTTTTACTCTACGAGTACGGGTATAAAAATTATATGATCTGGTACTCAATATCAATATTTTTTCATATCATTAAAAAGCCGATATGATAAAGATGAATATGACCTGTTCTTTATATCAATTTGATGAATTTTCTGATCAATAGTATATTAATGAAATATAATAATGATATTAATTTATAGAAAATGTAATATTCAATATCAGAATGATATTATTTAGCTTCGAATTGACATTTTTTAGCATCGAAATGATATGAAAACGAGAAAGCTAAGCTAACTTCGTTTGTGCCGAAGTTTTTATACCCTTGCAAGTGCTCGCTTAAATATTTTCAAAAAATACTCTTTTTCCCATTTTCAGACCGATCGTTCGTATAGGAGCTATTTGATATAGTCACCCGATTTGGCCAAAAATTTGTAAAATTATGTGAAAGCATGTGAAACAAACAAAAACCAGTTTGCAGGATGCTACCATTAAAAACAAAAAAGTATTTCTAACTAAGACTGTTTTTCAGACCTATCTTTTGTATGTCAGCTATAACATATAGTTGTCCGACTTTAATAAAACTTGGTAGAACTATAAAAAAACATAGAAAACCTACGATTACAAAGTTTGGAGACGTTTCTATTGAATAGAAAAAAGTTTTTGCTCCTAAAACTAGTTTTCCGACCGATTGTTCCTATGGGAGCTATACAATATAGTCATCCAATCCGGTCGGTTCCGACATATTAGTAGTGTGCAGCAAAAAGAAGACACTGTGCAAAATTTCAGCTCGATAGCTTTAAAACTGAGAGACTAGTTCGCGTAGAAACAGACAGACGGACGGACAAAGCTCAATCGACTCAGCTCGTCAGCCCGATCAAGAATATATATAGTTTTTGGGTTTGGAAATGAATATTTATATGTGTTGCAAACTTCTGGGCAAATTTATAATACCCTTTGCAAGGGTATAAATATGATATGTCCAAATGTCAAATTAACCAGCCCAGATTGAATTGATATTGAAATTTTCTTTCTCTTTGTAGGTGTTCATACAGACAAACGGACAAGGCTACATCGACTCGGCTGTTGATGCTGATCGAGAATATATATATTTTATGGGGTCGGAGATACTTCCTTTTGCCTGTTACATCCATTTGCACAAACTTATTATGCTCGCTGTACCTCCGGTACAGAGTATAAGAAGTAGTGCAATTTTCAGTCTGTGCATTCATACGTACATACAGATGAATTCCCCCTACCAAGAAGAATTCAGTTTTCCATGTGGTCTGTTGCAGCTCATCGGTGGGTCGGCCGGTTGTTTATTCAAGGATATGGATATGGCTGACCATCCCTTGATGCAGACCAGTGCATAAGCTTGAATTGCATATAGTTATAGTTTTACTTGCTAACCCACTAATGAAATAAATGTGATGATGAGTCGCATCGTGAGGCACCTATTACTAATAAAATTAGTTGCCCAAGTCTAGCTTTACACTTTATTAAAGTCTTTATGATCCCATAAAATTAACAGAATGAAAAGATATTTAATTTCAAAGCTGAAAAAATGCAAAACACATTCATTAGCCTGATGTATACGACTGTCTAGAATTTATATGCAAGTCACATTCAGCAGTCGTAATTCGCACGAGATTCAAAGGTGTATCAATTGACATTATATTTCGAACTATCATGCACAGAACTTCCACCATATGTTTTGCCATGCTGACCACTTAAAATCGTATCGCACGTTTTGCTTTTTATGCCGAAAAAATAGCAAGAAAAAGCAAGCCAATAAAAATTAAGTGGTTAGGATTTTGGCATATATATATGATTTTCTTTTCAGCAACTGGTCCGATCTTTGCTGCACAGATTTATAGCATTTTTATAGAACTCATGTTGTGTGCGACGAATTCATATAAATACCCTGAGGGCAGCAGCCAAGGAGAATAATGATGAGGCAGCAAGTTTGTCAGCCTCTGAAATACAAAATTCGAAAGGCGTCTTCGTATAGTGTATTTGGGGTACGGTTTGTTAAGCATTTGAAAGAATTTGATTAATAAATTTACGCAGGAAACTGAGGAGAAAGAAAGAGGCCCAATCCCAAAATGTATTTTTAAAATCGAATAAAAACTTTGATTTCTGCAAAAAATGAATATGTGCTTGATGATATGCCATTCCAGAATGTTTGTCTTTTTAATTATGACCTTGAGTAATTTTTAGAAAAATCTTTCAACATTTGGGTTCGCCCCAGACACACAACACTAAGAAGCAGCACTGAATGCTACACCAAATTCTAACCAAAGTGCTAATCAATCTTGTTGATATGTCAATTTCTAGCTAGAAATTTTAGGGCTTGTAAAAAATATACATCGAGTTCTAGTGTACAAATACTGAAATGTGTTAATTAGGCTTATTGAGGGCAAATCACACCAAAGAGATAGAGAGAAAGAGAGAGGGAAAGTAAAGCTATTTAAGCAGCCTTCAAATACAACTCATAACCTCACATAAGTAATCATAAAAATGAATTATAACCTAAATAAAATTACTAAATCCCCATCCACGCGTTCTTCCAGCCGAAATAAAAACAAAGAAAACGTTTAAGATATTGTAAATGAACAAAAAAAAAACCTCAGTAACTATTCAGCAACCGTTGAACAGAGCAAACATTAGCCTCATGATGCTCTAACTGAATTCGTTATCACCCACAAAAAATGATAAACAATTAGTCAACAAAAGCCAAGAAAAAAATGTTGTCTGTTATGCGACGCTGTGAAAGTTCAACTGTTTTTGACGCATTTACCTTGAAACAGTTAAATGAACTGTATACCAGGTGGTTTCGTGATCGAAAATGTTCCTTGTCTTCTGTCTAGCTGGGTAGCACTGCTAGTCAGTTACCTTTCGATCTTCTTATAAAACTATAGGTTATGTGAGGTTAGGTTAATAAGGACTGCTTCACTTTAATGGTTCGAGCAGTACATACTTAAACCTCCGGTTTGGTTCATTGCATGGATTTTGGAGCTAACTAAACTGCTGTTTCGGTTCGGCTTATTGGTTTACTCCTAATTTTTATATAGTTTATTGAAGCTCGTTATGACTTCTAAATTAAATATGTGAATTCTTGCACACTTTCGAAATTGAATTCCTAGAAATCATTTGAATAGCTCTCAAATCGCTTAATGTAGGTGATAATGGAGAATAAAATTTATCTACTAGTTTTGTGAACAACTGCAGGAAATTTACTTGATAACATGTTTTAAAATGCTGACAAGTCATCACAAGAAGCTACATCAACTCGGTATCGCTATAAATCCATAGAGTTATCCTTTTTGAGGGAGAAATTATAAAAAACGAAAAATTTTCAAGTATTATTGTCTAAAGGTAAGCGTTTTATGTCAGTGAACTAAACCAAACCGAACCGTTTATTTAGTAGTTTTTGGTTCAAAACAGTTTTGCAACCCTTCAGCGCTTGGATATAAGGATTGGTTCTGTTCAGTGGCTCACATTGTTTTCGAAAATGCGGTGCATGATTGGATTGCATGATTATTGGAGTTCAGTAGTTCACTCTTAGTTTATTATACATTTTATGGTGGCCTGTTTCTTGTTTTTTTCTGGAAGGCCTGGAATTTTTATTATTAGTTTTCTAAACGTTTTGTCACCTTTGATTCTGCAATTTATATTAGATTGGGTATGCTTATTCATATTAACTTATTTTCTGTGTGACTAGTGTTTTGGGTGTGGATTATGGGAGAGAAAATTTGTGTTGATATAAAAGATGACTAGTGTATTGGTTCTATCTAGTGCTGGGGTATATGTCTGTTAGGAAGCTCTGTGGGGAAAAGTTTCTTGAGGCGCCGTCTTAATCTTCTTCTTGCTTTCCTTCGTCTTCGCAAGAGCTTTCTGACTAGTGTGTTTAGCTTTAAAATTCTTACATATCGCAAAATTATGAAGACGAAAACACGCACACACAAGTCAGTGCATTATTCGATTGGATTGTCTCTATTGAGAGACAAGACATATACCGTCTAAAGTTGGACTAAGGTCAAGCGTCCCATAGAGCATGTGGGATTTTTACTTAAATCAATGAGCAACTTCTACGAAAGGAATGCAGTCTGATGACAGGCAAAAGATTGCATTAGATATTCGGAATTACAAGTCTTATATTGGGTGATCCTTTAAGCTAACTTCGGTCGATGAGCGGTCTCCTTTAACTAAGCCGAAGGTCGTCTTACCATCTTAAAACTCATCAGTGAACTAAACCAAACCGAACCGTTTTGCTTTGTGGTTTTCGGTTCGGTTCAGCAATTTCGAAAGGCCGCCGGTCCGGTTTGTCAACTGGAATAAGCGGTTTGGTTTCGGTTCGGTTCTGGAACGGCTTGCATATCTGACTTAAAGGTGCTGTGTGCGTTTTCTAAGAAGTTCAGGGCAGTCGCAAATAATGTGCTGGGTGCTTTCTATTTTCTCTTTATAACCACAACTACGACAGAAGTCATGGTGGGGGCTAGCACATCCTGATGACCATTTGTCCATTTGTCGATATTTCTCAAAATACTACAAAAAAAGTATTAATAATCTAAATTTTAAATATTATTCTGCCTAAATGGCAATGCGCATTGTGCTGCTTCTGAGAAAAATGATCAAAAAAGATCCATTTGGACTGAAAGTGTATTAAATATTCTTTTAATCATCCAACGGAGCTGAAAATCATACAAATGATACAAAAAACAAGAAAGAAAGTCGGTCAAGCCCGACTATAACATACTCTGTACCAAGAAATTTTGTCTTTTGATCATAACTCGAAAACCGTTCATCCGATCTTCTTCATTCCTTTAGCGGATCGATAAGTTATCCTAATAACTAAATATGTCCAGAAGGAACAAGCCATCTATCTTCAAAACTGTGGGAGATATGAGGTTTTTTCCATATTGCGAGGGCGGGAGGGGGCGTGGCCAAAATTGAAAATAAACTTGATCTGCCTGCAGACATAAGAAGCATATGTCCCATACATGTCAAACCTCTATCTATTACCATCTCTGAGATCTGTGCGTTCATACGGACAGACGGACAGACGGACATGGCTATATCGACTCGGCTGTTGATGCTGATCAAGAATATATATACTTTATGGGGTCGGAGATGCTTCCTTCTGGATGTTACATACTTTTGCACAAACTTATAATACTCTATGTACCTACGGTACAGAGTATAACAAGAAAGAAAGTCGGTCAAGCCTGACTATAACATACTCTGTACCAAGAAAATTTGTCTTTTGATCATAGCTCGAAAACCGTTCATCCGATCTTCTTCATTTCTTTGGTGGATCGATAAGTTATCCTAATAACTAAATATGTCCAGAAGGAACAAGCCATCTATCTTCAAAACTGTGGGAGATATGACGTTTTTTCTAAATTGCGGGGGCGGGAGGGGGCGTGGCTAAAATAGAAAAAAAACTTGATCTGCCTGCAGACATAAGAAGCATATGTCCCATACATGTCAAACCTCTATCTCTTATAATCTCTGAGATCTGTGCGTTCATAGGGACAGACAGAAGGACAGACTGACAGACGGACGGAGGGACATGGCTATATCGACTCGGCTGTTGATGCTGATCAAGAATATATATACTTTATGGGGTCGGAGATGCTTTCTTCTGGATGTTACATACTTTTGCACAAACTTATAATATTCTATGTACCTACGGTACAGAGTATAATGATCATCCTTTTGATGATTTTTAGCACCGTTGGATGATTAAAAGGATATTAAAGACATACCCAGTCCAAATGGATCTGGGGAGTAGTTCGCAGTGAGCCTGTCATACCCACCAAGTTGCTCTTTGAACCTTTTGGAGGGTGCTTAAATGAGATTTGGTGTACCATACAGGCGCCCCACAAGTTTGGATCTGACTGACGACCGCTGTGTATATAACCATAGTTCTCCTACCTTCCCAATTCGGGTTCAATCTGCATAATCACAGTTTCGCCCCTCCACGAGAACTCTGTCCACTCACAAGTGTTTTTATTCAGCTAATTTTCATTAATTACAATTATCTGACCTAGAAGTCAGCTGTCAGCGATTCGCTCAAATCAAATTCTGTGTATAAAAAACATTTCCATTTTGCACAAATTGTTGTGCAATGTTCAACAAATGGCGGAAACAAACAACGCACTGCAACTGCGATAGGCAGTCAGTGGTGAGGGGCCCCCCTCCCTAGGCGGTATTTCATAAGCCCCCTTAAGAAGTAAATAAATGCTGGGGCGGCATTGTTAATAAGAAATTAAGCCCGCCACCTAAGGGAAGCGATAAAAAAATATATGAATGCCAAGTGCAGCCAAGTTCTTTAAAGATTTCACACGAGCAAAGTTAATTAAGTATACGCAGACTGGGACAATAGAAAATCCGCAGTTCGGTTTCTTATATCATCATATTATGACGCTTTTGTTTAAACATCCGAAATGAGACAAAATTGTAATTTGCCACAAATTTTCGCTTAACTCGTTTAAATAGTGTGCGACTGGGATGCCCAGCTTGATGAACATTAGAGGGGTTTCCCTCCACCTCCCGTTCCGCTCAATTCGCCGCCAACTGATCAATTGCGAGAGCCGCTCAGTGCTGCCCCACCAAAATTGTGGCGATTAACTTTTGTCGCCATTTCCAACCCCCCAGGTCTGATCACATGTGAATCTACATACTATATATGTACGGGCGTTTGTGTTGTGTACAGAGCGCACGATCGCGATCACGCTTGATGCTCTACAAGCAACAACAGCAACAAAAACAATGCACTAAAGTTCAACAACAAAACCAAAAAATTATGGCATGTATGGAGCAATAGGCAATTTGAAATATTTAGTCACAGTGGAGCAATATTCGACGAAAAATGTTGCTAACTAAAGTGGTCAACTCCTTCTAAGACTTAAGAAAATTTGGGTGATAAGTGAAGACCAAATTAATATGACAAGCGTGCACCAATAACTCTTCAATTCGAATTAGTTTTAGGAGTACCCCATATAATTATTAATTTTAAGAAATTTTACGAAAACACCCGCCCATATCTTCCTTATGTTGCACATTGACTTCCTGAGATGATAAAAATTGCCAGTAATGAAATTGAAGCGTCCAAAACACTTTAAAAAGATACCACAATTGCTTTTATTTTATTTTACCCCTCAATTAGTCGGCCCTTTTCCCCCTCCTAAAAATATTATCATAAATGAAATCGGAAAATGCTATAAACCGATTTAACTTTTCCTAGATTTAACCACTCCATAAATTGGCCCCTTCCCAGCGATCGGAAAAATATTGCCAGAAATTTAATCGGAGCATCCATAAACCGATTAAACGACGATCTTTGCTTTTCATTTCATTGATGTGTTATATAAGTTTGGGCGGTACAAAATACGGACATTGTAAATACGTTTGTTCAAAATTGTATATATTCGCTTAAAAAAAATCTAAGAAACATTTGGAATAGTTTATTTAAATCCAAGAAATATAACTTTAATATAAAAGCAAAGTGATCCTCAATAAACGAAGTGATTTCCCACAAATGGAGACTAAAAAGGTACACAGAATGCATATAAAGTATCAAATTTGCTTTCCACACATGAATTTGATCCAGAATCAAGACCAAAGCTTCACAATTTTTCAAGCACTGCTCACCTTTTATTATTATAGGTTTATATCTAGATTTTTGAAAGAATATCAGCTTTTTGATGAAATCGTATATAAAGTTGATATTTGAAACAGTTGGATCTTTTAAAGCGTTTACAGGTGCAAGGCCCATTGAAGACGAGTCGAGGCGAGGCCTTTTGTAAAATTTTATAGTGTAATTTAGAACAACGATCCATTTTAAAGGACTAAGTCAAGCAAGCCTACGCCGGTTCAGTGACATAAAAACCAGGGATGCAAACCACTCGAATATAAAGACTGGTTCGGTTCAGTATTTCAAACAGTT
This sequence comes from Lordiphosa fenestrarum, assembly GCA_035044985.1. Classification (NCBI taxonomy): domain Eukaryota; kingdom Metazoa; phylum Arthropoda; class Insecta; order Diptera; family Drosophilidae; genus Lordiphosa; species Lordiphosa fenestrarum. The sequence goes on from JAWNNO010005633.1 coordinate 303,388, forward strand.
TCTGAACCGCCGGTTCGGTTCATTACATGGTTTTTTGAGCTGACTGAACCACGGTTCCGGTTCGGTTCAGTGGTTCACAAAGGTACATTATGATTTCTAGTGTCATGTGACTTTTGCACACTTTCAAATTGAAGTCCTATAATCCATTTGAATATCTTTAAAACCCTTAAAAGAATGTCCCAAATATATTATGTCCGGATTCAAAGGATTCGTCAATAAGTTCCTTGAGGAACGATCTTCGAAAACAGAGAATGTCGGCTAGAAAAGATTAGACTATAAAAGTGTAAAAACTCCCATGGTTAGGATTGAATTAAGGTGAAGAAATATTACAGATTTCCAAATATTGTCCACTAGATGAAAGAATGTAGATTGATGGTATGTATATTAAGAGATCGGAGGGCAATTACAAAAGACTTGCAAGATTACTTGTTCTTAAATTTTCGTCAAGTCATCGTTAAAAGTTCCGGCATCGGTAAGAATTTAGAGAGTCAAACGAAATGTAGAAAAATGATCTTAGGGAAACGATTCAAATTCCCAAATTAATAAGCATCATTGGCTAGAGGAAAGCGAGTCCCGTCTTAAAACTCGTCAGAGAACTAAATCGAACCGAACCGTTGTTATTTGTGGTTTTCGGTTTGGTTCATCAATTCTTAAAGGAAGCCGGTTCGGTTTGAGGTTCGGTTTACCAGCTGGAATAAGCGGTTCGGTTCGGTTCAAAACCGGTTCGGTTCAGAACCGTTTTGCATCCCTGATAAAAACTGCAATTATAATAGGGAAAGGTTCATTCGGGCCTGTTCGATGGGAAGCAAATATTATTCACATGTTAAAATGACACTTTGTTTAAGTGTGCCTAGGTTCAGAAAAATTCCTCTGTAAAAAAGTAGAATCTATGTGTAAGATTGGCTTTTTTTTAGACCAGATACGACCCCTTTAGAACTGATTCAGTCCAGTGTTTTGGAATACCGCACCTAGACCGGAAACTGAACCCTGTTTAAAATGATCACCCAAACCGAATCCGTTTTTCCTACACAAGTTCGTAGCCAAACTTTAAGTTTTCTAGCACAAAATCTATGTATTCATTTAAGATGTTGGTGGGACCGGCATGCCCCGAGGTGGCACCGCTGTTAGGGTCATCAGTTGTTTAGCAGTCGGCTCCGCGATCAGCAGATTTCAGACGTCAGTCGTTTATCAGCCAAAATTGAGCCTTTCTTTACTCTAACCTCATTCTCATTAAATCTTATTATTATATGATGCACAGGAAATCATTCGTTGCCAACAATAAAGTTTACGCTGGAGTCAACTCACACCTACTTCATATAGCGCTCAATTTTGAAAATTGGAAAAAGTCATTTGTGGTTATTACGCCTAGGTTCATCTAATGAACACCGTTTTTATACTCTGTACCGTAGGTACATAGAGTATTATAAGTTTGTGCAAAAGTATGTAACATCCAGACGGAAGCATCTCCGACCCCATAAAGTATATATATTCTTGATCAGCATCAACAGCCGAGTCGATATAGCCATGTCCGTCTGTCCGTCCGTCTGTCTGTCCGTATGAACGCACAGATCTCAGAGATGGTAAGAGATAGAGGTTTGATGTGTATGGGACATATGCTTCTTATGTCTGCAGGCAGGTCAAGTTTATTTTCAATTTTGGCCACGCCCCCTCCCGCCCCCGCAATTTAGAAAAAACGTCATATCTCCCACAGTTTTGAAGATAGATGGCTTGTTCCTTCTGGACATATTTAGTTATTAGGATAACTTATCGATCCGCCAAAGGAATGAAGAAGATCGGATGAACGGTTTTCGAGTTATGATCAAAAGACAAAATTTCTTGGTACAGAGTATGTTATAGTCGGGTTTGACCGACTTTCTTTCTTGTTTTGTTTATTAAAAACTTACATACCCCATCACCTGCACAAGCTATTGGCGCTAGCTTTGAAGTAACTAGACTTGAATAAGCTTCTGAAACTTTGCTGATCGGATTTGGCTTTTAGCTGTAGGTGTAGGTGTCTTTCTCTTGTGCAAAAACTGGAAGCACACAAGCCAAGAGATTAAGAGACTCGGACTCGGACTTGGTCCTTTGGGATGCCTATTAGATTTTTATTCTTCCGGGAGAGAAGGGAAAAAGAGAAAACGAAGTTGCTATTGCAATTGTCACAAGCGTAAATCTCATTGCGCTGTTTTTACAAAACCGATTACACTAGGCAGCAAGGTCCAGGTTCTAGATGTTTTTTGTGTGCTAAACACGAACCTGTTTTCGGAAATGATCCATCACATCTAGATTTTTGGAAATTTGTTAAACCATTAAAGGTTCAACCGAACCCTTAGCTTGGGGAGTGAACTAGCAAAACCTAAAGATAATGCGCTGGTAATCGGAGAGGGGAATAATCCAGTAACTAAGAATTTAGCTTCCTTAGCCGAATCTAGTTCTCGGATTGGATTTTAACCAAATCCTTTTTTCGGATCTCCGACTCGCTGCTTCGAACCATAATTTACCATTAGTTAGGGTTTGCCATACTTGACACAATATTAATATAAACAATACATTTATTTAGTTAATGTATTGTTAATTTAATCCTATGTGTTCTTAAAATCGTTTACGACCTAAGAACTACTTAAGGCTTATGGTAATCGGCTCGATTTTGGGTCGAAAACGGCTTGTGAAACAGGTTTGGAGTCGCGGATCATTAAAAATAGAATCTATTATGGAATGGCTTTTTGTAAGTAGTTCTTAACTCGGTTCTAGGTTTTCTTTATTACACTTTCCTGTCCATTTTTGCTGAACCGAACCAAAATTTTAGGTTCGGAAAATGATTGGGTTGAGCTTTTATTTCTAAAGAGATTCGAGCTCGAGCCGGTTATAAGATAAAGATAAGATAAAAGATTTATTTTTGGTTTGTCGAAACAAAGAACATTTAATAAACTATTTGTAGTTGAATTTGGTACAATTTATGGTATCCGATGTGGAACAATTGTTTCTTTGTTTTGAAAACATGTAGACTCAAATTCATTTACGGTTTTATTTTTCACCTGATCTGATTTTTATACCCGTTACTCGTAGAGTAAAAAGGGTATACTAAAGTCGTGCAAATGTATGTAACAGGCAGAAGGAAGCATCTCCGATATCATAAAGTATATATATTCTTCATCAGCATCAACAGCCGAGTCGATATAGCCATGTCCGTCTGTCCGTCCGTCCGTCCGTCCGTCCGTCCGTCCGTCCGTCCGTCCGTCTGTATGAACACCTAGATCTCAGAGACTAGAAGAGCTAGAGCAACCAAATAATTTTATACGTAAGTTAGTATTGTCTGTAGGCAGATCAAGTTTGTTTCAAATTTTGGCCACGCCCCCTCCCGCCCCCGCAATAAAAAATATTGAATAACTCCCACAATTTTTAAGATATCGAGCTCAGATTTTGCAGTGTAGTCTATGTGGCCAATATCTACAATCTCACAAATTTTCAAAAGAATCGGATAATAAATGGCCGAGTTAAAAAAATGTTGCATACTTATCCGAGTTGAGCTGAGTAACGGGTATTTCGAAGTCGGGCAGGGCCGACTTTAACTTACGCTCTCGTTTATTTAGCTTATGACCTTTCTGATATGTATTAAAACGTACAATCGTTGACACAAAATTAAGTCCAATTGTATAAGTGATCCGGGAGATTGTAGTCACTTGATAACCCTTTATTACCGAATTCATACTCAGCTCTTCCAGATATTACGTCTACACACCAAAGTCCAGGCAATTGTGTGACTGAACTCGAGTATGGATATTCAACCAGAGAGCTATTGAACATAGCCACACTGTCAACACAGTTCTAATGACGCCTCGCACCACTAAGCCCGCCCCACCTAGCACCTCTTTACCCCCACTTGCGATGGGGTTAAACAGTAGTTTAGTTCACTTTAGTTTCATTTCCTCTCCGCTCGCCACTCACTCACTTTCACGCGTTCTCCGGCCCTCTCTGGGCTCTGCCTCCGCTCAACTTAGCTCGTACGGTGCGTGCTGTGGCGTCGTCGTTGTCGCAGCGGCGGTATCGGACGGACAGTCTACTTTCAGCTGACTAACCAGACAGTCGTGGTTGTGTGCCTCTCTCCCTCTCTCTCTGTCGTATTCCCCGTATTCCCCATCATAAAAATCGCCGGGTCCTATAAAGCCTTCGGTTGTATTCTAAATCATACTCAGACGCGTGTCGCCTTTGGCTAGTGCAAGTACATAAAGTGTCCTCTTCTCAAGCTTTCAAGTGAGCAGCAATTTAACAAAGATCAACATGAGCCACCACTGGGGTTATACCGAAGAAAATGGTAAGCTATTTTTTTTTTGCTTGTTTGTTTTGATTCCAATTCCTGTTTTGAGTTTGTTTACCAAATTTATTATTTGGCAGTCGGCGGTGGAAGAGATTGAGTAACTACGCGCGTTGCGCAGGCGTGAAAGCTTTCAGTTTAGAGATGCATACCAGAAATTCTGTCAATTGATTGAAAACATGTGTCGTCTCATAACTAGCAGATAACACATTGTGCCAAGTGTCTGTTGTCTTGTAAATTTCTTCTTTTATTGTTGTCAAATTGAATTGAACGTCATGAGAAGAGAGAGATGTTTATATAGTATACAATTTTCCACGTCAAACTCAATTTTTTTTAATGAATTGCAGAATGATAAGATATTGGTTAGATACAAAAGAAACTGAGTCGAAACAGTAATCACTCGATCAATGATTGCAAAAGTAAAAACAATGTCATAAATGGAAAAAGTATTTTAGTTTAAGTGAGTACATGTATTAGGAGTAATTTAATTAGTCATCAGAATACAATGAGCCATAGTTCATGGTTTGCTAATTAATAACTTAACTTCATGGCCTAACCAAGTAAATTACCAATACAAAGCGGAGCTTAAATAAGACTTGGAACTTTCTTTAGACAAGATCATCATGACTTCTCTATACTAGGTAAACTAGAAGAGTATAATAGAGTACTCCTTTTTTAGTCTTAATATAACCGATCCCGAACCAAATCTGGTTCAACCGGACGCAACTCTGTCTAGTAAGATCGATATAGATTACTAGACTTTTAAATAAGAAACTTTTATCTATAGAAATTTTGAGACACCAAACAATTTTCGATCCTTTTGCAAGCCAACCAAAACTAATCCCATAAATCTCTTAAGATTTTTGTGGAAATTAAGTATATCAAAAGTCAAGTCTTAAGATGGCAAGTAGAGGACATCTTTCAATTTTAAAGACAATGACCTTTTGACAGAGGGGAAAGATGCAAAGCCAAACTTTACTAAACTGTGAGTGGTTTTTGAAATTAGTCCAATTATATGGGCAGAATTGGATAAAACTATTTACCAAGGTTTGATTTTAAGAACCTAGTCATAAGTCAAACCTCCCACAGAATTTTACTATACAAATACATTTCTTACCCATTAGTTGAGTTTTCTTTTGGTATGTAGCTCCATCGAAGTTCCTGAACACGCTTATGTGATTCAGATAGATCCACCTAGATCCAACTTCAGCCCCTAGTGTCATATTAGTTACATTTAGAGAATAAATAGGTAGTTTTATACTTGTATTAAGAATGCTTTATGTCAGAAGATCGATCAAAATTATGATTCTTCAATAAAGACCGAAGTTCGTGATCCAAGTATGAATTTTTGATATCATTTTTCTTAATCCAAGAACATCAATACTTGCTCCAAGTACGAAATATTCTTAAATGAAGTAAAAACATTCTTGTTCAAGCGCTTATCTTAGACAAATCCAAGATTACTCATACTTGAATCAACAGCATAGTGCATTGTCAAAAACCAAGAATTTTCGTTCTTGTATCATCAGGTTCAAGAATAAGATCTTTCGCTCTTGAACCAAGAGCTTCACAGAATCATAGGTAAGAGCGCCCAAATTGCAATCAAACAACTATTTAAAATCAGATGTTTTTATCTTTATGTTTAAATTTATTTTATAGAAAACTAGTTGTTAAGCTATGTAAAAAGTTTTAGCAGGCTCGAGGAACACACAGTTTTACCCGGTCAACTGTCGTTTCCCCATATCAGCAATGGTATAACTGCTTGGGAATTCCGAAACAACATGAGTGCAAAAACCGATGATGCTCTCCGCTTGGTAGTTTGCCCACACCCCACAACCCTCTCCCACAAAAACACAAAACTGTTAGAGCGGACACAACGCTATTCTCTCAAAAGTGCTTGCTCTGCTTAAATTTAACCCCCTCCGCTAAAAGCTCCAAAACAGGAACGAATTTAGATCGATCTAAGAATAAAATTCTTACAAATTCAAGAGCGAATAGGTTTGTTTTAAGAGTTGTCGTACTTCAACTATTCGTACAAAATTATAAAATTTTGGAAAATACCTGTTCATTTGCCCTATGGTTTTCGTTCTAACCTTGGTACATAATATCTGAATGCCTTCTTGCACTCTTTTTTCTATGAAATTTAGCAAATCGTTTATAATTTACCAATCTTTATGAAATGTCTATTAATGCTACGAATTCCTTGCGAAAAACCCCGATCCTTGCACTCTTTGCTTGGATACTGATATCAAAAGCTTGCATTGCCATGCTACAACTGGATTTTTGCTATATTTTTCTTCTCTAAATAGTAATATGCATAGTAGGGTTTTTATTTACATAACGATTCTTCTGTAAAAAATGCACCAAAAGACTTACTACTAATATCCAATGAGTTGTTTCTAACAAAATTTGAAGAAGATAATTACAAAACTTAGACATCCATCGATTTAGAAGAACCGGACCGGTCCGGACCATGACAAAAGCTTTACAATCGACTCCCAATAGTTTTTGGTAGTTTGGTAAGGTCTTGAGTTTTGTTTCTAGCTCTTTTTAGGGTTACTTAATGATTGTTTTGACCTACTACACACCTGAAGAAAAAAACAAATTTGAGAATCTTCATTTGAAATACAGCCCGCTGTACACCCTAAGAAATCAAGAGTAAAGTTCTTAAGTTCACGAGTAGACTTCTTACTACTCGTAATTCAAATGAGTGGGGCTCAGTTTATTGTGGCCGGGTGTGGTGCAGCAGGTAGTGTGTGTGCCTGCTGTGCAAGGGGTCGCCTCGGAACTTCTAATAAAAATTGTATTTTCTTTAAAAACTTATTCACCTGATCACCTAGCGTCAGCTTTGAAGAACTAGCCATTAAAAAAGCTTCTCAAAAATGGCCGTAGGCCCCTTTCTCTTGTGCAAAAAATAGAAGCACACAAGCAAAGAGATTAAGAGGAGCCAATTATTCATATATATATTCCTAATTATATAAAGGCAAATCAAGTTTCTAATACAAAACAAAACAGCTCTAATTTTATGTCATACCTCGATCGAGACCTCTGTACCCCGCTGTTTCTTATATAATAGCCCTTGCATTAGTTCCCCAAACAATTCAATTCATCGCCTTGCACTTCTATTACATGCCTCATAAGCTTTATTAAACAGAGCCCCCTCCAACCAGACTTAGATACATTCGTGAATAATGCGCAACAACGTAATGGTAATTAAATTGTTTTACGCCCCCTCCACTCCCTCAGTCCATGGGGGAGTGGGTTTTAGCTCGGATCGAGTCAGTCAACGCCTCGCACGAGCCGTGTCTCGTGATCAAATTGATCGAGCGGGTGCTTCCCCATAAACCAGTCCTACAGTTTCACAGAGAGTTGAAATTCTGCCGTCGTCGAACGAGTTGGAGACTTCGACTTCCACATTAAAAGTTCGAGTTCTCATTCTCTTTACGGTATTGTTGTTTTGCTATTTGGTTATTTGTTTCCATTCTTTTTTTTTGCTTTTGAAGGCAGTTCGTTTACTCAAGTCAAGTGCATGTTTCGTTGGGGCCTAAGGACACATTTTGCAGACCGGTTTCAAAGTCAATATCAGACATGTCTGCCGTGCCCAATAAATTAAACGAATATGTATCTACCCTATCAATATTACTTTTTTTATACAATTTTTTTTTTTGGGGTGGGCAATCAATTTTGATTTGTTTTAATTCAGTTTGATTGCTTTGATTGATTTGCTGTGGTGTGGTACTTCTTATCATTGCAACCTCTTCAAGACTCAAGTGTTCTCACATTAAGCATAAGTATCTAGGAGCTACCTACCTTCCTACAAATATGTACATTGTATATACATCTTTACTTAAAGATTGCGGCGATTTATTGCAACACCAACAAAACGCTTATCAAAAATTTCTCAGGTTTGACTCACCCCTGGCCCTGTCAGACTTGTCTACTAGTGTATGAATGCCTGGCAGACACGCTTATAATTCTCTCAAATATAGTATAATAGTTGATATAGATTAAAACTCGCGTGTTTATAGTTAAGAAATCAATCAAATGTCATTTAAGGCATTCTTAGACCCTGTCCAAAGCGGTTCCTGATTAGCTGAAAAGTTGGAAATAAGTTTAAAACATCTGTTATAATTAATAATAAAAATGTTCTATCAATCTTGATCTAAAAATTTGTTATCTAATTCTTATTTAAGGAAGAGTACAATATTTTGTTAAGGTGCCAGTGGAACGATTGATCGATAATTGTATTAAGTAAAAAGTAAATTTTGTCATAGATTAGTTTATGTTCCTTTAAATGATCACTTACAAACCTAAGTAAAATGAAAGCTTAACAAAAATGCTGAAGAAGTGTGTTTGTATATGATAGTACTTGTCAAATATTGATAAACCATAAATTATAGATGTATTATTCTTATCTTATGACATCCTATAAAACCCAAAGATATGACATCTTGTAAATCAAAAAGGTTTATGTCTTATGATCTATTTTTATGAAACTATGACAAACTCGAAAAAGTCATTCTGGTCATTCTGAGGGATCTAAGAAACTTCAACGACTTACGAATTTTTGTTTATTTTTAGTCATTACCTACAGCTGGCATTGCACACTAAAAGGTGGTGCAAGATAACCTTTCCCTTAGTCTGCTTTACCATATCTGTTTGGGTTGGCTTTATCAATCAAGTAGTCCCACCCTTAAGAATAAATATCAATAGGAAAGCTTTATCTTTGCTTGCATCGGTACTGCAATAGTCTTATAATCGTCCCTCCTTTAAGAACAAATATCAATAAGATAGCCTAGGTTTTTGTTAAAATCAGTAAGAACAATTCTTTGTGGTGTTCTACTAGCTCTACTATGATTGGCGGCCAAAGATGGTAAAAAACTATCTACTCTTAGTTCAGCACACATGAAAAACACACAAAAATGAAGCAGATCTGGTCTACCGCTCACTGTTAAGTGGCCAAAGTGGAGACAAACAGTATCGATCTGTCAGTCAGTGATAGCTCTCTTAAAACGGTTAGATTATAAAGCAGAGGTGCCCTCGCCCCATACGCTTCAGGTGCATGTGTTGTTGATTTCGCCCTAGCTGTTGCCGCGCGTATAGGACTGAAGCAGAACGAAATTGCAATAACAACTTCGTTTGTGTGTTTCTACTCTTTGTCTCCTGTTGAGTTGAATTGAAGGCAACAACAATACTTATGCGCGTTGTCTGCAGCATTGATTTTGTTTTTGCCGTGTGCTTCAGATAGCCGCAATCACTCATACACATAGAATAAAGTATTAGGTTCCCAGTCTGACTATGGTTCCCTAGAGAATGTCATGTTTCTTACATTTTTTTTTAGTTGGAAAGAGGTCACTACATACTTTTTTTGGTACGAAAGAAGCTAAAAAATCTGTATGAAATCATCACTGCATTGTTTGTTTATGTGCTTGGAAGGCAAAAAGTCAAGTAAAAAAGTCAAAGTGTCAAAGCAACCACAAGAACTCATACTACATTTCGTTCTCATTTTTGATCAATTCTGCCCCCTATTGAGCTACAACTCTCCGAGCAGTCCAATTTCCTGCACGAAAGCCAGGATTTTCGTGGGTTCTAGTCTAGTTCTAATCTTGTTCCCCAAATCTGTTGAATCTGCCCCTCGCCAGAGCATCGCAGTGTGCTAATACATGTTCGGAGGACTCCTCCTTCTCTTCTCAGAATCTGCATAGATGCAGCCTACACTCACAAAACATTCGCCCTGAAAACTAGAAATTCTCCTATGAAATCCGTCCTAAGGCGATTCACCCTAAAATTAAGAAAAATATTTTCTCATTTATGGAAAACTTTCAAAGTTTCAGAAAAATTTTCCATAAATGAGAAAAAGTTTTCTTAATTTTAGGGAGAATCGCCTTAAGACGGAGAATTTATAGTTTTCAGGGCGACTTGTTTTACCAGTGTACAGTAGAGCCCTGTCAGGATCCTGAGATTATTCTTTCCTTTTTGGTTCAATTTCTGGAACCTTTTAGGGTTCTTAGTTCACAATTAATGCTTTTGCTTATCTCATGCCCTTATTGTTTACCCAGGAGGCTGTTCTAAGCGTATCTCTTCTTTTCTAAGATGTTCCTTAATGATATGTTGGCCTATGCCACAATGGGGTTTTGGTCCTACCATTACGGTGACACCCTTGCTTGCCAGTTCGTCGGCCATTTCGTTTCCGGGAATATTGTTATGTCCAATTTGTTCTTTGTCTCTAGGACGAGCTCAGAGGTGAACTTGTTGTTGCTGAGAGGATTGTAATTTCTCTATTATGGTAGTTTTTCTCTATATTAATGTATGCGCATCGGAATATCATATAATTTACCCCTTAACAAAATCAAATGAATCTTTCCTCGTCTTGGAACTACTGTTTTAGTGAAAAAGAAGTATGAGAAATGAGAATTTTTGTAAAATCCTAAGTTCGACTCTTGTCTGTGTGAAAAACAAGAGTGACTTTAAGCGGTTGCTGCAGAAAACATTCTTTTGCTTATAACTTGGCCATTGTACAATCCATCTGTACCAATCCTTTGGAGTATCGATAGAAATAATTCTGTTTACTTAATACTATATGTTCAGCAGGTACGAGCCCTCTATCTATCAAACTGTGAGAGATATGATATTCTGACCGATTTGGCGGGGGCTGGACGAGGCGTGGCAAAAATTTAAAATAAATTTAGTTTGCCTGCTAATATTAGAAGCTTATGTTCTATACATGTTGAAATTATATCACTTACTTTCTCTGTGATCTGTGCCTTTACAAGGACATGGCAATATCGTCTCGGCTGTTGATGCTGTTCAATAATGTATACACTTTATAGGGTAGGAAATGCTTATTTACACAAACTAAATATACTCTGTGTGCCTTTGGTACAGTGTATTACAACATGGAAGTGTTTTGGTCTGCCTCTATTTATGTGGCAGTACCTTAAGCTCTTAAGGACTGTTGAATTGTGCATTTAAGTCAAAGAAAATTAACTATTTTTATTACCAAGAATCAACAGAAAAGCAATTCTAACTGTTTTCAATTTAAGTTTTTAGCTGTAAACCTGATTTGAATTTTAATTTACCTTCCTTCTTTATCCAAGCGTAGAATTATGCTTGGGATAATCTTTGTACACAAACTAATTTGGAATGAAATCAACTACAACTCTGTTTTCAACAGGTATTGATCAGTTTGGAGTCGAAATAAAGTGCTTACACCTAGCGAAATAGCTAGCCACGGGTGTACAGTTCTAAATGAAATGAAAGAAATGAAATGAAAGAAGCTTGGAAGATAAGGTTCCTCTCCACAGGTTGTTGCCAATTTGGCACTAGTTCTGACAAGTCACTGCATATAAACTATATATAATTTTCCATCATTTTCTTTTATTAAGTTTGAAAACGTCAAGAGAAATATTTGATCAATTAAAGGTTACAATAATAAGGAACTGTAAGAAAAGTGCGCTTATTATTTTTGGCCACAAGTCAGATATATATCCAAATATCTGATCCACTTGAATAGCCCATTACCAACAACAAAATAATGACAATTTTATTGAATTAAATTGATGGCTGGGAAATAGATTCGTATTTTGTAAGCATTTCACCTATTAAGCATACGTGACAACAGACAAATCGAGTTGGAAAAATTATATAGCCGAGTCTGACAATGCATTTTAGTTTTCATTTATATTTTTTATGGCCATTCAATTATTGCTTATTTTTGTTAATTGTCACACAAAAGAAAAAAGCGTTCACATGCAAACAAATAATTACAAGCGAAAACCATTTTTTCTGCTGGGGTTTGAGGGGAGGAGACAGAGCTTAACGGCAGTTTTAGGGCTTCTTCTACTTTTCTTTAAAAGGTGAGTGAAAAAAATAGACTTTTTGTCTAAGGGTTGTTTATAGCTTGGTCACTTGAGTGGGCTATTAAACTGAGACAAAAACAAAGCTTCCTGTCAATGTCACATATATCACAATGACTGAACACTTCCCTACTCAGGCACGCCATTATCTCATGATTCCCCTCTCCGGCGGCTTTTAAGATATTATCATGCCAGGCTTACTAAGATTCTCATCAGTTGCTTGAGTTCAGTAAATGCTAATTGTTGTTGTTGTTTCATTTTAGCATTTTAAAAGTTCGTTGTCGTCATAAGAATTCCTTTTTTTTGAGTTGGCTGCCACATTCGGAAGGCGAAAAGCTTGAGGAGATATTTACATATTTACAGCTATTCGGAAAATATCTCACTAACGCTACTATTATTGATACCATTTATGAACGGTTTCCTAGTTGCTCAGAACCAGTTTTCCTTTGGCATTTTTTCTTGATTAAAACCCGCTTTTGTTTGTCTGCCTTGACTTGGGTAATTCATTTGCTGTAATTGAATTAAAAAATCATTTGGGTTTTTTATCGCTGAAATTAATTGTCATACAATTAGCAAACATTTCGCTGTTGGTCCCACGCACTTAAACGGAACGAAAGTGAGTCATTTGTTTAAGGAGCATTTGAGTTTTTTAAATAGATGCAATTTCATCTTAAGCCTGATATTTCTAATCCTAACGGTCTCTCGAGCGTTGCAATTAGTGTACGCCACTCGACTCTGACACCAGTTGGTCACTGTAAGCTTCCTAAAGTTGTTCCGCACCTGATATTTCCATCTCAGTTTCGGTCATTCCCTCTTGGCTTTTTTCATAAAGTCGTTCGCTTTCCGTTTATGCATCTTTTGTGCTGGAACTTGTTCATCCATATGAGTAACATGTCTTATCCACCGCAGTCGCTGTTGTTTTATGCGCTTGACAGTTCATCGGCAACTATCAGAGGTCCGTTGATCCTACAAAGTACTTTTCTCTCGAACAGCGCCGTATTTCAAGCGCAATTATAAAAGTTTTATACAGGCCAAAATTGTGCTTATTTTTTTAACCCAATTTGATCTTAAACTATTACTTCCATTTTCTAAAATAAAAGGAATAAAACCCTTGAAAATTATGAAAAAAATAAATAAGCAACAGGTCCGAACCGGTTTGAACCCGGAACTCCGACTTTCATTTTACTGTGCACCGAACCTCTTTAAAAATACAAGCTGGACCCGAACCTGTTCTAAACCAAATATTTGTGTTCCACAAACTGTTTTCGACCCTTAGTTTTCTTCCTTAGTAGGGATGCCGGATATTTCAAAAATATCTATAGTATATCGATATTTTTGACAATATTGAAAAAGTATCATTTCGATATAAATATTTTAGGGCAAAAAATATCGATAATATCGATATTTTCGATATTTTCACAAAATGAGTCTAAATGGCTAAGTGTCTTAACTATAAGCTGGTCTATTGAGGTAATTAAGATGTCATTTGACGCATAATAGGAACTACATTTTTACAAAATAGATTAATTGTATTTTTATAAGTTTAACAAAAGATATGTATTTTATTTCATTTACAACAAAAGATGTTTTGGAATCTTATTCATGATACATTCTGATGGGATTGAGGGAAGACGCTTAACTTAAAAAGTAAACATATTTTTATGTTTTAAAACATTTTTTTGCTCGCCAAAAAACCACAAGAAACAGTTGAATGCAGCAGTGTGACCGAACGCTGGAAGCAAAATATCGCCGAAAAAAATCGCCATAAAATATTCGATATGCGATATATCGCCTCATAAAAATATTCGTTAATGATATATCGTTATTTTGGACAAAAATATCGATATTCGATATTTCGATATTATTTCCGGCATCCCTAGGTCCAAATCGATTTTAAGAACACACAGTACTAAATTAACTACTAAATTCAAGATATATTTAGTAACTAAATAAATGTATTGCTTTTTATATTGATATTGTGTCAACCATGGGCGGAACCAACAAAACCTTCGATCAAAAACCTCGAACAAGAAATTTTCGAACCTGGAGAACCGAAAAATTTGTTAGATTTGCAGCCCTGATAAGCAACATAAATAGAGTTTAAACTTACTTACACTAAAAGCGTGTTGCCAAAGATGTTGGAAAATAAATCAATTTCAGCCAAGTATAGTTTTAAGATGAGCAACATCATACCAAAACCTATTTCCCCCTTACATACAAATTCCCATTTTACGGCATATGGGAGCTATTCGATAAAGTCACCCAATTTTAGTTTTACTTTGTGGAAATAGGTAAGGGCATATAGAATAACGAAATACCAAAAAATTAAGTTACTTTTAAAAAATTTATTTTAACTAATACTTTAGTCCCATGCTTTTTATGGCAGCTTTATGATAATGTTATCTGACCCCTTCGGATGCAGACAAATAACATCTAGATCAGAATTTACTTGAAAAGTTTTAGGGTCTTTTAACAATTCGACCACTTCCTTAGATAAAACTTCATAAGCTTCTATGAATGGTATTAATATGATATAAGTAGTCTGTGTTATATATCAATTTTCGTGTCAACTCGTGATGTTGTCCTTGTAAACAATTCTCGACAATTTCTTGCATCTTTATTTCTTCTTCTGAAAAATTATTTTTGGGATTATGCAAGAAGAAATTGTATCATGTCCATGGTATAAAATTTCGTGCAGAGTTATTGAATACTGACTGCATGTAAAACCATGAATATTCTGACAAATAAAGTTCTGTAGTAATGTAGTGTAGCGTTTATAGGCATGTAATTATATTGAGTCTCCACATTCAATCTTCTGGCTCTATTGAAATCATTAGTATTAGTATCTACTAAATGACCCATTTAACTTTTAAAATTGTTTGTAAATTTAATTACAATAGGGCGATTGCTAATTCCAGTTCCGTAAAACATCAAAATACCATCAAATATCAAACTGCTTTCAAACACATGTGAATTAGGTTAGGGCATCTAATTTGAGCCTGTTTCTATGCTATCTTCTCCGTCAGTTTTAAAGCTATCGCGACCAAACTATGCACAAAGTCTTCTGGTACAAATGCGCTGCACATTTGTCGGGACCGGCCGGATCGGATGACTATAACATATAGCTGCCATAGGAACGATCGGTCAAAAAACTAGTTCTACTGAGAAAAACTTTTTTGTTTTCAAAGAAAACGCCTAAAAACTTTGTATTTCTTGGTATACTATGCTTTCCCATGATTCCACTAAGTTTAGTCGAAATCAGAAATCTAAATAGTATAGCTGCCATACAAAAGTAGGGTTAGAAAAATAGTCTTAGTAAGAAAAACTTTTTTGTTTTCAATGTAAGCCTCTTTAAAATTGGCATATATTTATTTTATAAGCATTCACACAATTCTTTAATTTTTTGTCAAAATCGGATGACTAAAGGTTATAGCTGCCATAGGAATGATCGGTCTAGAAACTAGTTTTAGTGAGAAAAACTTTTTTGTTTTCAAAGAAAACGCCTACAAATCTTGTATATTTTAGTTTGCTATGATTTACCATGATTCCACTAAGCTTGGTCTAATATAGTATAGCTGTCAAAGAAAAGTAGAGTCAGAAAAGTAGTCTTATTGAGAAAAAATTGTTTGTTTTCAGTGGATATGTCCTTTAAATTAGTTAGAAAAACATTCTCCAAGGGTATACTCTATTTTTGTTTTCTGATTTAAGTCAGCTTAGATTTGCAAAATCTTACAGTTCCATATTACTTACCACCGACCAAATTTTGAGTTCATAGCTTAAGTTATAAGTTATAATATATGGCTCTAAACCACATTTGAACCCGGTTCTGAACCAACAAAATATCCAACTTCAAATTAGCAACTTAGAGATTCCAAGCTGTTATCTTAAATAACTTCTGAGTTCATGGCTCTGAACAACTTTCGTACAGGTTCCATTATTTAAGCAGCTTAAAACCGGTTTTGAACCAGTGAAACATTCAACTACAACTTAAAGACCAAATTTTAAGTTCATAGCTGAAGCAACTTCTAAGATGTAGCTCTGAACCAATTTTGAACCTCTTCTTGAACCGTACTGAACCAGTAACATATCCAACTACATTTTACCAACCTACACAACATATTTCAGCTTTAAAGCTTAAATGATTTCTGAGTTATTGCCTTGAATCATGATTTAAAACAAAAAGTTTTATTGGTACACTTTTAGACATAAAATCTTGGGCAAGGTGAGGTTTTTTATACCCGTTACTCGTAGAGTAAAAAGGGTATACTAAAGTCGTGCAAATGTATGTAACAGGCAGAAGGAAGCATCTCCGATATCATAAAGTATATATATTCTTCATCAGCATCAACAGCCGAGTCGATATAGCCATGTCCGTCTGTCCGTCCGTCCGTCCGTCCGTCCGTCCGTCTGTATGAACACCTAGATCTCAGAGACTAGAAGAGCTAGAGCAACCAAATTTTATACATAAGCTAGTATTGTCTGTAGGCAGATCAAGTTTGTTTCAAATTTTGGTCACGCTTCCTCCCGCCCCCGCAATAAAAAATATAAATAACTCCCACAATTTTTAAGATATCGTGCTCAGATTTTGCAGTGTAGTCTATGTGGCCAATATCTAAAATCTCACAAATTTTCAAAAGGATCGGATAATAAATGGCCGAGTTAAAAAAATGTTGCATACTTATCCGAGCTGAGCTGAGTAACGGCAGGGCCGACTTTAACTTACGCTCTCGTTTTTTGCTAGTCTGTTTCAAAGTAGAAGATCTGCTGGGTCCCGTCAGCTTCAGAGCTCCCAGAGAATTCTCTGTTACAACAAGCTAAATACAATGGCATTCCGGGAGATCTGAGTTCGTTATTAATGCCTACTTACTAATGCTTGAACGCAAAGTTCCCACGAGGCACGAGTAAAGATAACTGATTCCGAACGGGAGAAACGGAAACGATTATTGTTTCCCGTGGCCAGTAAGTAAATTTACTTAGACTTAGTGCAGTTGGTTTTACTGCATTTACTTGAGTTTTACTCAAAGCTTATACATTTTTAATGCCATCCTAAGCATCTTTTTAATCTTTGACTGTGAAAATATTTGCTAAAATTTTCACTCGTTTTTGCTGCCCAGACATAATATTTACCTAGATACGAGCTATTTTATCTAGTGAACCGGCTGTGTCAACACAAATATATATATATATGTTATTTGTTGTTCAGTTGCTCAGTTGCTCAGTTATTTGTTGCGTTTTTTAATTACAGTGTGGTCGTGTGGAAAGTCAGTGTAAATATTGACACAGAGAATGGCGTCACGTGCCAGTAAAATCACTCAGAAGAGTTGCTGCGGCAATGGTCATGTGATAGGTGGGGCAACTGGGCAGACGCAAATGCAAGATAAACCGCAAAGGTGGAAGGTTGGAGTGGGGGCGGGCTAACAAAATGTTTGAGTACACCCCATAACCAAAGTCCGCTTATCTAAGACCCATTTAAGACTTCTAGCCAAAAGCGATGTGTCTTTGTCATATGATAAATCATTTAAGAGCTTCACCTGGCTTTTGGGTATTAACAAAAAAAGAAAACAACAAAAATTGATAGATACCAAATAAATTTGCTCATGTGACAAACTGACAATCAGAAGCAGAGCGAACAACAATATTTTGCAAGTGCAAATCACCAAATCAGCAATTCAAACACATGACGTATGAATATCACGTATACGCCGTGATTGGCATAATGAACGATCCTTTATATTGATTTAGCATGCAAGTGCAAATTTCCGGCCATATTTAACACTTTCCAGCTCCAAGCTTAATAATTTATAAAGATATCTCTTGGCTTAAGTGTGTGTGTCTGATATTAGTTTTTTTTATAATTTTATTTACATTTATTACCAACTTTGTCACTGACTTTATACGACTGCTGTAAATTCTTCTGATGAATGCTTCCCCTTTTGATAATAACAATGGCACAAAATGTAAATAATTGTGGAGAGAAAATAAGGAAGTGGCAAACGTGCTCAAATATGCAAAAATTAAAAATGATGCTGGTGCGAGGGAATGCCATTTTGGGAAAACTTTGGAAAATATTTTTATTGTTCTCGTGCTGCGTTAAGTCCACCTTATCAGGAAAGTAAGATGTGAGCAGCTTAGGGCACCAGAACAATCCTCAGAAGCAGGAGAAGACATATATTTTCAAGATTTGTTTGCCAAAACACTTCAGTTGTTTCTTTCCTTCAATAGCTTAAGCAAATATCTTAAAGAACTTGTCATACATGGATTTTGATTCTCCAGTTTGAACTGTTTATAAACCTTTCAACTACAAAATAATCAAATGATTAATCTGACCTGTTTCGAACTACGAGTAGGGTTTCGTGTTAACCTTGCTTTTTCTAATTAAAAGTTTTGATTTCACTTGAAAAGTAAGAAGAATATCTGTGGTTATTGAATATACTTGACTTGACCTTCAAGCTTCTGATATTCCACTACCTGATGAAGTAATTAAAACGAATTGATGCAATATGTGTATCGACCTATTAACACAAATGAAGCTGAACAGGTCAAATCAATTAATAAACAGTGCATGAGCCAGCGAATCTAGAATTTACAAATTCCTTGACTATAACAAGGGATCTGAATACTGCTGGGAAAACTTCACCCAGAAGGAAATAACGTCGATAATAAAAGCTCGCGGAGACCTATTATGGTTAAAGGGAAACTCGTATAATAATAGCCGGTCAACACAATGCAACCTGTGTAATCTCAATGAAGATGAGACCATGCAACATTTTATTGGAAGATGCCTAGTGCTGGGGGAATTCAGATGGAGATACTTCAACAAGACATGTCTAACTGAGGTGGAAATTATAGATATTTTAAATGGAAGTAATGGTGAAAATTGGTCAAAACTTGCCAACTACGTAGAGCATGCAATGGCGTATAGAAAATCTTAATCACAGAGTTTTAGTTTTTTTTCTTGTTATTTATGTTTCTCTCCATGCCTTTTGTATTACAATTAAAATAATTAATCAATATTTGTAAGAAAACCTATGATAAAAACCCTGATGATCTTCCGATCTTCTCTGTGTTGGGAACGATGTGGTATCTTGAGACGATCTTGGCAGCCATGTGTAGTACCAGCATAGGGAAGAGAAGAAGATTTGGCTGACGGTCCATACACCAAGCCACTAAAGATACACAAATATGTCTTTAGAATTTTATTATATGTACGCAACTTTTGAAGAAATAAGCGAATAAAAGACTACTACTACAACTACTATACTTGACATTGATCAATCGGTTTCACCTGCTTAAGATACACAAAAAGTGTATCTCGAGTGTATACTCGAGCTCAGCAGAAACGCCCATTGATAAATTCAAAATCTACATGCAAACGCGTACGCGAAAACTGACTCGTAGTTCAGAAAAGAACCCAATATCTTCATTTAAATTCATTCTAATTGATGCCAAGCAGGGATAAATATCTAAGACTAGATTTACACGGTGAAGCAATCTTCATGAAGTTCTCGTAGAAGACGGAATATTCAAGGCATAAAGAATACGTTTCATAAAACCAACATCTACAATCTCACCTGATTGAACATTAATGTATATGGATATTGCAAACGCAGCTGCATTTTCTCGATAGAAGAACTCAGTTACAGCATGAAAGGGCAGTAAACACCGCATAGTTTTGTTTTGATCAAGGTTTTCACTCTAAACTATTAGTGACCTGTTTTAAATTTTAAGTTAATTACGGGATTTTTCGAAATCCATTCTATTGTACTAGATGAGCACATTCCTTTTATGTGAATTAACACAGAAATAGCAATTTCCCCTATTAGCTAATTGAGTAGCCTCCTGGAAATACCCGAACTCAGGAAAAAACGGCAGTCAGAGTTGTACATCGATGGAGGTAAAATTTACATCAAATTTGAAGTATGTTTGGTTCTTGCAAGTACTTAAATTAGGTACAAAACATTCTTAAACCTAAAAACGACCGCCAAAACTATTAAAAAAGAAGAAATGAATTTGAATAAAGAACTCTGTGTGCTTATACTAAGCCGAAAAATGTAAAAACAGAGCGTTCTTAGTTGAAGAACAAAATATCTTGAGTTGAGTAAATAATAAACTTACAATAAAAGCTTCAAAAAGTGTGCAACGAAACATGCGAACTATTTTTAAACGAAGACAAGATGAAACAATTTTTTTTGATTTTTGAAAGTATTAATATTACAAAAATAAACCAAAACTGGTGTGGGACTCGAAGTGTATGAAGGGAATGCGCCATGGCAAGTGGAGATCGAAAAGCAGAAGAGAAATATATTTTTTTGAGATTACCCCAGGATAAATTCTATCTTTTAGAATTGAAAAAAGTGGGATCAAATCAATATTTTTCGGCTCGGCTCAAGAATATTTGGGATATCCCCTTATTTAATCCTGTTTCAAACCTCTACGGATTAATGTATTTTTTTAGCTTGTAGATTAAAATAGATTGAAGGCTTTCTAGCCTTTGCATAAAACCCCAAGATGTCAAAATTTCAAGAAAACAGACACTAGTGCAAGGATGGGTGACACGAAAATCAATCAAAGGGTACTTTTTAGTCCATTCCTTCCCGCTTTCATAACCCACTTCTATATGGCTTTTGCTTAATGGCCGAAATAGCTTTTTAATAATACCCCCAAAAATGATAAGTGATAGAAATATTTATGGAAGAAGTATGTAGGGGTGGAAGAGGAGTACATCAAATGAGTTGAAATTGATTTATTGCTTTAATGGAGGAATTATCACGTACTTAAATCGCCATCGTTGGTTAATTTGATTTTATATTTAATTGTGTTTATTTATGTTCCATTTACAGGTCCCGCTCATTGGGCCAAAGATTACCCTCAGGCCTCGGGACATCGTCAGTCGCCGGTTGATATTACACCCTCCAGTGCCAAGAAGGGCAGCGAACTGAAAGTTGCTCCACTCAAATGGAAGTATGTGCCCGAGCACACCAAGAGTCTGGTGAATCCAGGTGAGGTTTTTAAAGCATGATTCTTACACCGGGCATAACTAATTTCCAATTTTTCCAATTTTCAGGCTATTGCTGGCGCGTGGATGTTAACGGTGCTGAGTCGCAGTTAACTGGTGGCCCCCTGGGTGATCAGATCTTTAAGCTAGAACAATTCCATTGCCATTGGGGTTGCACCGACTCCAAGGGTTCCGAGCACACTGTGGACGGTGTCTCCTACGCTGGCGAATTGCATTTGGTGCATTGGAATACCACCAAATACAAGTCGTTTGGTGAGGCTGCCGCTGCTCCCGACGGTCTGGCTGTGTTGGGCGTTTTCCTGAAGGCCGGCAATCATCATGCCGAGCTCGATAAGGTCAGCAGTTTGCTGCAATTCGTACTGCACAAGGGTGATCGTGTGACCCTGCCCCAGGGCTGTGATCCCGGCCAGCTGCTGCCCGATGTGCATACCTATTGGACCTATGAGGGTTCACTGACCACACCACCCTGCTCGGAGTGTGTCATTTGGATTGTGTTCAAGACACCCATTGAGGTGTCCGATGATCAATTGAATGCCATGCGTAATCTCAATGCTTATGATGTGAAGGAGGAGTGTCCGTGCAACGAGTTCAATGGCAAGGTGATCAACAATTTCCGTCCCCCCTTGCCGTTGGGCAAGCGTGAGTTGCGCGAGATTGGTGGCCATTAAGGAAATGTGTTGGAATGGATTGGAGTTCCCATTGATCAATTCTTGTTTTGTTAGCCTGTAGCCAGATATACCTCCTATATAAATGTATCTGTTGTATATGTGTATGTGAATATGTGTTTATCTGTTAATGTAACTTTGTTTGTTGTGTTAAACATTTGAAAAATGACAATTAGATTAATTTTATTATGGTATTACAAAAACTAAAATATATAGAATACACCTAGATGTTGCATATGAAACCTGAACGGTGTTTGAATCTCTTTTTTTTATGGAATTTCAACTTTTAGGAACTCAATATCTAGAAAACATTCAAGGGGCGCACCCTTGACATAGCTAAATTTGAAAGGAAAATACTAGGAAACCCTGTGAGACAGAACCCAGAGTTTAGTCTCAGAGACTCGCAATTTACTCATATATATGCTCCAAATGCGATTTCGGGAAATACGACTCACAAAATACACTCAAATGACTCGAAAATGTTTCAAACTGATTAGAGCATGGGTTCGTAACGACTCTTCAAGAAGATTAGCGGCTAGGGTATCATTCTCTCCCTACGAAAGTATCATGAGCGCATTTATGACGTTTTTAATCATCCCTAGGACTCGAAAAAGACTCAAAAGTGATCACAAATAACATAAAATGTATGCTGGGTCTTGAACAGCCTGCACACACACTACCCGCTGCTCCACATCCGATGTGTACTTACAAATACGTAAATAACTTCGTCAGACGATAACCAAATTCATAGATCCAACATCTTAAATGGGCTATTATAATAAAACTTAAAGGAAAATAGCTTAGAGCAAAATAATAAAATCAGTGAAGGCCAAAGAAGAAATTAAAAAAAAACAAGAAAGAAAGTCGGTCAAGCCCGACTATAACATACTCTGTACCAAGATAATTTGTCTTTTGATCATAACTCGAAAACCGTTCATCAAATCTTCTTCATTCCTTTGGCGGATCGATAATTTATCCTAATAACTAAATATGTCCAGTAGGAATAAGCCATCTATTTTCTAAACTGTGGGAGATATGACGTTTTTTCCAAATTGCGGGGGCTGGAGGGGGCGTGGCCAAAATTGAAAATAAACTTGATCTGCCTGCAGACATAAGAAGCATATGTCCCATACATGTCAAACCTCTATCTCTTACCATCTCTGAGATCTGTGCGTTCAAACGGACAGACAGACGGACCTGACGGACATGACTCGGCTGTTGATGCTGATCAAGAATATATATACTTTATAGGGTCGGAGATGCTTCCTTCTGGATGTTACATACTTTTGCACAAACTAATAATGCTCTGTGTACCTACGGTACAGAGTATAAAAATGCCAGATCTGTAACCCGCATTTTTTAGCCATCTAGTTAAATCTGTCAAGCCATTGATGATAATATTTTAGATATTTGTCGTCGCTATCGGAATTGCCAAGGTTATATACAATCAGACGGTCCATGCGTGAGTAATTTCAATTTAAATAAGTAAAAAATCGGGCCATACCTTCAGTTTTTGGGGGTGTTAGGAAGAATCCAAGTCTGAGGAAATGCTACACTCGACCTGTTCTGCAGTGTAGGGCAGGACATATCGAAAGAATATTTTCGCTGTAACACTGTGTTATGTAACATTATAACATTAGAATCTTTTTTGAGTCGGTTTCTGATCAAAAATGATTCGTTTGTCGGGAGGAAATGGTACCCTATCCGCGACTTTTCTTGTAGGGTCGGTTTTAAACTGTTTTTCGAGTCAAACCACATTTTCAGCACATGCTGTCATTTTCGAGTTTTTTTTTAGTCGAATATGATAGTTATATCTTTTTATCATCAAAAGTTGGGTGGGAGCCCAAAAAAGAAGACGAATAAATCATATCAATTCTAATGACCCATCTAAAAAAAATTAGAAAATTCTTCAATTCAGCAATTTCATAGCTCAACTGGGGGTAGTGATTTCATCTTCTTGTTTTCGACTTGCAAAAAATTAAAAAACTTCTCAAATCAACAATTCCACAGATCAACAGGGCGTCGTGAATGCCCTAATTATTTTACTGACCAGGAGGATGAAGTTCTTGAATGATTTAGGTTGGTAAAATCCAAAAGTAAATTCATTCTTGCCCGAACGCGAAAAGATAAGCCAAAATCTATTGCACTCAATTATTATAGTTCAATATCGCATAAAACGTCCCGCGTCCCACTACAAAAAATAAAAGAAAACAGTTAAACGATTGGCTTAACAGTTTCTGGTCACACCATTGCTGCGACGGCAATTTATCGATATCGATTGATCATTACCTTGGCAGAGGCAAATAATCTAAAATCTGAGTAACTCAAGTAAGAAATTAGCTCAGAGTTTATCTAACCTAAAGTTACGAGAAATTGGACTTAAATTTGAGTGCCGACTCGTGCTTTTGCACGCTGGCCCCTGCCCATCTCTAGGTCAATCCTACTCAGTGTCGCCCTTATCACTGTCCAACAAGTAGTCGATACCATTGATGCCGGTACCCACAATAGAAGTAATAGCACAACTCTGCTATGACAAATTCCAATCCTTACCAAAAACCGGGAAACCACTCAGCACGGAATGGACAGTGCTAGCCGGCATAGTGGAATACAATCAACAGCTGGACAGCACCCGTGTAGTGGCTTTGGGTTGTGGCACCAAATGCATTGGCCAGAGCAAACAATGTCCCAGGGGCTATATACTAAATGATTCGCATGCCGAAGTGCTGGCCCGACGTGCCTTCCTGCGTTATCTGTACCATGAGCTGGGAAAAGAACCCACACAGAACAGCGTCTTCCAATGGGAGCCACAGTTGGGTTGCTATAAGCTCAGCGAGCAAGTGGAATACCATTTTCTTAGCACACAGACACCTTGCGGAGATGCCTGCATAGAGGAAGAGTTTGCTAATCAACCAAAGCGTCCGCGTTTGATGGAACCATCTGAGGTAATCTATACGGGTGGCAAACTGCTAGTTAAATCGGAACTGGTGTCTGATGATGAGATGAGGCAAACGCTGGGTGCCCTACGCACCAAACCCGGACGTGGGGAGCGTACATTGTCCATGTCGTGCAGTGATAAGCTGTCCAGGTGGAATGTCATGGGCCTGCAGGGAGCGCTGATTGATTCGTTGATAGACAGGCCCATCTACTTAAGCAGTCTTAACTTCTGCGATGCCTCAGCCCGTGTAGAATGCTTGGAACGAGCCATTTACCTGCGTTGGCAGCAGAGGACGTGCCAGCTGGAGCGTTTTCAGGCACAAAAGCCCCTCATACGCATAAGTTCTCAACTTAGTTTTAAATATGCTCCACGTGAACAGGCGGAGCAGCCCTCCCCCAATGGTCTTAGCTGGTGCCAGGAAGCCCTGGGGTAAGATCCATCGATAAAACTGATTTTCAATTACTAAATTTACCTTCTTTCATGGCAGTTCCTATGAGATCTCCGTTAATGGCAAACGTCAGGGTGTGACAAAGAAAAAGTTGGATACTGCCCAAGCTGCTTTGTCTATCAGTAAATATAAATTGCTACTCAGCTACCTCGATTTGTTGCAATCCAAGTCTCAGCTCAGAGAGAAATTTCAATTACAAACCAAGGACTTGGATCACCTAAGCTATGCCTCATGCAAGCACTTGGCCAAAGACTATCAAAAAACCTGGCAACAACTGAAACTGGAATTCTTTCAGCACTGGACAAAGAAACCTACGAAATTGTTGGACTTCGACAGGCAAACTAAACAAACTTAAAATTTCAAGTGTACTTCAAATTTATAACAAACAAAAAAATGTTTAAAAATATGGCCAGTTCGGAAAAAAAGAATTCCTTTTGCTCTGGCCTACCCTGTAATCTGTCTGCCCTCGAGCAGCTACGCTCACAATGGAATGACTATCTTATGGGTTTGGCCAAAACTCCCACAGAGCTAATATTGGCCACGCGACGGACTGAACGTGAACTTCAATTGGCACAGATAAGCAGCCAACAATCAGCTACGCCGCAGCGCAAATCCTACCTTCGCCCACTAACAGCCCTGTATACCTCACCACGTACCACGAAACGTATGCGTTATATACTGGACACAAAGATGAAGCAATCCTCCTCGCATCAGTCTTACTATCATCTTTGTGCCCAATGTGGTTTTGTCAATGACAAGCTATCACCGGCTGAGTATGTCGAGCGGCAACGTCAGCGTCTTCAGCGATTATTAACAGAGAATCCTACCCTGCGTCCGCCATTGAATGGCCATAAATATCGTACTAACCATCGTTAGAAAATTGGTTTGGAGGCCATTTTTGGGTCGATCAATGGAGAAGCGGTTTCATAATCGACTATTAAATGATTTCCTAAACTGACAATCAAATTTTGTTTGTTTGATTTCAAATATTTGAATGAAACGTCGCAAAGCATCCAAGTCAGGCCACAGTATTCTACAGTATTCTATTCTCAGAAATTAAACAAATAATTTAGAACCTGGTTTTCCTAAAAGTGGAAACGAGCTCTACACAGACAGGAGCACCTTTCCCCGAAAGACTAGCGATACAGCTCTGTCATTCCGTCTAACGAACTGGTGTAGCGTTTTCCAGGCAGAGATTTATGCGAAACGAGTATCGTCGAGTCCCAACAGTTTTTTGTTAGCCATCGGTTACCCAAACCCAGCCGCACAGAAATCTTTACCCGATCCCTCTTTCAACTCACAGAGTTGACGAAACAGATGATGAAATTATTCCATTAAATTCCTCGATTTCAGAGTACAAAGAACCTATGTACTTGGAATATAAAAACGCAAAATTAACTAAATAGTCTAATCAACGACTTAGAAGTGACAAACAACAAAGCTTAATAGCCTATTCACACTAGCCCACATCTACCGTTTACCGTCTACCCTCATAGACGGTGCCAAATTTTCTCAAAATATTCCCCCGTCGGCTGGGTATGTTCCTATCTCATGCTGTTTCACTCATCGTGAATTCGATATTTCTGTGACCACCACTAAAAAAATTGACATTCGCAACGACAACGTAAACAATGTGAGCGCGACAAGTGATTGTCAAACTTCAAATGTCGACTGGTGAAGAAACGTCTACCAGGAGATGGCCATGCTGATGGAGGAAAGAGGGATTCAAATCCACTGGACTAATGTAAGGACGAATACTGGCAACCACCAGGAACTGATTTCGTTGGCTAGGGAAAGAAATGAAATGCAGAGGAAGCATCACGAGCAGACTCAAAACATTTTGCGGGAAATGAGTGCGCAAAACGCCTCTTTCCAAAACTGTCATTTGGATTTGCTTAAGCAAAAAAAGACTGATTCGACTTTGTTTTTAGATTTATAAGATAATAAATAAATTTATAGATATTTATAAAATTAACTTTTGTTTTAAACACTTTTTGCTTCATGCTAAAAATGACTCCGCAATTGCAGTTCTTTCAGCTTCAGCAGGACCATTAAAACCATATTTTCCTAGCAGACAGGACCTAAGGATACACCTGCCTGACGTCTTTGCCCACTCTGGAAACTCCACCACTATTACTGCTACAGACGCGTGCCTAGTGAGGGAGGAAATCCACTGCAAAACAGTATCGGAAGCTATTAGCCGCCTTGCCCCAAACGAGGCAGACCACCGCCCATCAGCGAGGCTGAGAAATCCCTGCCCAGAGGCACCCGGACCACCTTGGCGCAGCTCCGCTCGGGATACTCGGCATCGCTAAATAGCTACCTGACCAGGATCAACCCTGCAGTAGTTGATGAGTGCCCTAAATGCGGACAAACCCCTCACGACACGACACACCTTTTTAACTGCCCAGCCGACCCCACACACCTAAACACACAACACCTCTGGACACAACCTGTCCAAGCAGCAACCTTCCTGGGACAGGACCTGGGCACCACCGACTCGAACCCATCTTAACCCACTTACTCTATCTCCCCCACTCTCCTTTCAAACAACTCTTTCTAATCTTTCTCTCGCTATCCCTCCCTCAACAAAATGCGTACTCTTACTCTAATCCACAGAACTCGCTACAACAACAACCCATATTTTCGATGTTCATATCATCCACGGCATTTTCCAGCTCGGCAATTAGTTGAATTAACATCTACTGGTGCTGCTGAGCGGCTAACCAAACCACCAAATTAGACGATTTGTTTTCCATTATTTGATATTATTTGTTTATTTTGATTGACACGTATGCCGGTGGACGGTAGACGGTGGATGGTGACAGTATGAATACGAGTTTAATTTTTTCACCATTTTCTCATCGTTCCGCTGAGATGGACTATAGTGTAAATAGGCTATTACGGGAGACTTCAACAATGAATCCTTTTGGAAAGTGAAAAGACTTTTACATCTTTCCTCAATACTTCTTCTTCTTCTTTGGCCCGACTTTGAGTCACAACCGCTTGACGGTCCCGGCCGCTGCGATTAATGCCCGCCACTCGCCTCTATCCTGTGCGAGCTGGCACCAATTAGGCACTTCAAGTTCCTTAATATCGTCCAGCACTTGGTCTTCCATCTAAGTTTCGCACGTCCCCTATGTCCTTTTTTTCCAAATTCTTTCGCATTCCATCTGTAAACTCTTTTTGCTGGAGCTTCTTCATCCATACGGGTAACATGTCCAATCCAGCGCAGCCGCTGTTGTTTTATGCGCGTGACTAGATCAGTGTCCCCATAGAGCTTTTCCAGTTCGTCGTTCGATCGGATGCGAAATTCATCGCCAACTTTTAAAGGTCCATAAATCCTCCGAAGAATTTTTCTCTCAAATACGCCGATAGCCGCCTCATCCGCTGCTGTTAATGTCCTTGCTTCTGCGCCGTATTGCAGCACTGGGATGATAAGCGACTTATAAAGCGCAATTTTCGTTTTTCGAGAGAAGACTCTGCTCTCTAACTCCCTATTGAGCCCGTAGTAACATCGGTTTGCAGACGTAATTCTTCTTCGGATCTCCAGACTGATGTTGTTGTCGCTGGTTATCATCGTTCCGATGTAGACAAAATCCTTAACAACATCAAAGTTGTACTCTCCCATTGCAACGGAATGTCCAAGACGCGTAGAATCGTTGCGTGAGGATAATAGGTACTTCGTCTTTTCCTCATTCACCGCTAAGCCCATGAGTTTTGACTGCTTCTCAATCTGGCCGATAATATCAATATCATCGGCATATGCAAGTAGCATTACTCTTTTGAAAAAGATGGTGCCCGATGTGTTAGCATTTGTCACCCTGCCTAAAACCTCTTTTGGTTACAAATGGCTCGGAGAGGTTCTTTCCTATTTTGACGGAGCTTTGTGTGTTTCTCAACGTCATCATGCAAAGTCGAACGTACTTTGCTGGTATACCAAACGTAGACAGGGCTTCAAAGAACTTTGACCTTATCGGTGTGTCGAAAAGCGGCTTTATAATCCACAAAAAGATGGTGGGTGTTGGTGTTTGTCTCACGGGTCTTCTCCAGGATTTGTCGCAATGTGAATATCTGGTCTATGGTGGATTTACCAGGTCTAAAGCCACACTGATAAGGTTCAATCAGTTTGCTCATATACGGCTTCAGTCGTTCACATAGGACGCATGATAGAACCTTGTATGCAATGGGTAGGAGACTGATCCCACGGTAGTTGGCGCAAACTGCTGGGTCTCCTTTTTTAAATATTGGACAAAGAACACTTAGATTCCAATCTTCGGGCATGCTCTCTTCGGACCATATTCTGCATAGGAGTTGGTGCATGCACCTTACCAATTCCTCGCCGCCAGCCTTGAACAATTCAGCAGGTAGCTCATCAGCACCAGCTGATTTGTTATTTTTTAGCCTCTTTATGGCTAAACAGACTTCATTATGATCCGGTGGGTCTATCTCTGTATTATCGATTGGTGGTATCACTACTTCTCCAAAGCCGGCATCGTGTTCGTCATCGCCTCCTAGAAGGTAAGAGAAATAGTTTCTCCATTTGTTAAGTGCCACTTGGGGATCTGTGACCAGATTTCCGTGCTCATCCTTGCATAGAGGGACTCCGGGCTTGAAACCTTGGGTTAGTTGCCTAATCTTTTGATAGAATTTTCGAGTCTCACTCATGCCGAAGAGCGCTTCGACTTCCTCACGCATGCGCCTTTCCTTTTCTCCCGGTATCGCTCCTTAGCAGCCCGCGTTGCTCCCGACTGCAGAGTTCTCCTGTAGGCAGCGTCTTTCTCTGCAGTAGCGCGGCGACACTCGTCACCCGAGTATCTCCTTAGCAGCCGTACTCATTGAGTGCGCAATATGCTTCCACTGTTCGCATATACCAGAAGGATAAGGAAGGTTTCCTCAATAGACATAAGGAATTGACGCCATATTTTGAAAGGACTAACCGTAGAAACAAACCGTAGAAAAAACAACGTAAATATTTTGAAGCAAGCGAAGGTCACAAGGTCGATTGACACAAGCCCAATTGTTGAGAAGGGCGACGAACGGTATGAGAATTCACAGATTCCGACATAGAAATTCTGTATTAAAACTGTTTAGATGTTTGTAACGCATAGAAGGAAGCATCTCCGACCACATAAAGTATATATGTTCTTGATCAGTATGACGAGCTGAGTCGATACAGCCATGTCCGTCTGTCCGTCTGTAGAAAACTATGCTATCTCCTTAGTCGGTTTAAAAGCTTTCGCCACCAAACTTTGCACGAAGTCTTCTGGTACAAATACACTGCACATTTGTCGAAACCGGCCGGATCGGATGATTAAAACATATAGCTGCCATAGAAACGATCTGTCGAAAAACTAGTTTTAGTGAGAAAAACTTTTTTGTTTTCAATGCAAACGTCTCCAAACTCAGTATTTACTAGTTTTCAATGCTTCTCCATGATTGTGACAAATTTGGTTTAAATCGGACATCGATTTACTATAGCTGCCATAGTAAGGAAAGTAAGGTTAGAAAAATAGTCTTAGTAAGAAAAAATTTTTTTGTTTTCAATGTAAACCTATTTAAAATTGGCATATATTTATTTTAAAAGCTTTTACACAATTCTTGAAAGTTTTGTCAGAATCGGATGACTATAGGTTATAGCTGCCATAGGAATGATCCGTCGAAAAGCAAGTTTTAGTGAGAAAAACTTTTTGTTTTCATTGAAAACGCATCCAAACTTTGTATTTCTTAGTTTTCTATGCTTTGCCATGATTCCACTAAGTTTGGTCGAAGTCGGATATCTATATAGTATAGCTGTCATACAAAAGTAGAGTCAGAAAAGTAGTCTTTACTAAAGTCTGTCTTTTTAAGCGTTTGTGCTCCAATTTTGTGCATAGTTTTTCCAGCATTTCGGACGGTGTCTCATTAATGGCAGCTGACATTACTAGATATATGGGGGAATTGCAAAACTCTCTGCCATGCCTTAGCTCTTTGAACAAATTATAACCTCTCAGCTAACAAAACTCGAATTTCCTTCACAAATTCGACAAATTCATTACTTTTACAGTAATTCAAGTTTCTACCTTCAGGCAAGCAAACAGATTTGATATTTACTGATTTGGGTAAGGCTTTCGACAAGGTTTCTCATTGTCTTTGGGAATTCCCATTATAAGGCATCATAGTTTGATCTGGGTGATCTCTGCCTCGCCGAGCAACAAAGAAGACTTAAAACTTTAAAATTATGCCACAACGGTAAGCATCAATGATTTTTTTGACTTCTTTAGTTTAAACATAAGGAGACTACTTTATACTAGCGCTCCAATAGTGTACCACGTGGCTTCTTTTGTGACGTTGGTGCATCGGTATCTGGTTTACTCTTGACTCCCACGTCGGTTAACTTCCCACCTTTACGTTGCAGTTGCTTCTCGATGATGCGGGCATTGTTGGCATAACTATCAGCAATTTCTCGCTGAGAAGAAATAAATAAAAATACATTAAATTAGACATTTTTGTTGGCATCTCAAGGAGCTCAAGCAAACTCACCGCTTCGATTTCATCCTCTTCCTCATCTATGGTGGACACGGTCACAGAACTAAATTTGCCCATATTTTTGGTATGTCGCGTAACCATTACTTTCTTGCCAGTGGCATCTAGAATACCAGAATCCTCACCACTGGCCGGAGCTGTTGCTGTTGCTGAAGCTGGCGTGGCCGGCACATTTGTAGCCTTGGCCTGACTTTTGCTAGTGGTCGCCTCAGCGGCCAGTAATTGAGCCAAAGGCTGTTCTCCCTTATTGCGTATCAAAGCATTTAACATGACAAAAGTAACCTGGGAATCGGGCTGATGGCGGTAGTACAGCGGTAAATGGCAACTGCGGCAGTTGTACCGATATTGCCGCTCAATTTTGTTGTCCCTGCCCTTTCGGCGTATGTACAACATTTTTGGTGTGGGATTGTAGGTCAACTTGTTGGCATGGTCATTGGCATCGATGACCCGAGCATTGTCCAATTCGCGTAAAGGTAATTGATCCAATGTGCAATCTGCAAAGACGGACATAATGAAGAAGGTGCCTGCTGGTGGAGTGAAGACTTACCCAAGATTAAGGCCATTTTGCTGCAAAGGCAGTAGTAGATATTCAGCGGCTTCTCCTCATTGTATTCCTCCTGATCTTTGGTATCCGAGCACACAATACTGCGGGACACAACTTTCGGCATTGTTGGCGAACGTTTTGTTTAGATTTGCTGACTAGTATGACCGTTGCGCATGAGGTCAAAAATACCAAAAATAAAGAACTAGCTGTAAACTCTGCACACTGACCAAATTCTATTTTTAAGTGAAAGATTTTCATATTAGTTATATTTTAAAAATGGTTACTAGTTGAACTAGTTTTCTAAGGGTAGAACTTGTAGACGAATCCTGGAAATCCGACAAAATAAACTTTGTACTTTCTTCTAAGGATTTTAAAAATATTCAAATTATAGGAATTAATTTTCAAAAGTTTTCGAAAAGACAAATTACTACTGAAATCATAATATTTCATAATGTGCCTTTGTGAACCATTGAACCGCAACGAAACCGCGGTTCAGTTAGCTCCAAAAACCAAGTAATGGCGGTTCTGAAACTATGTGAACCACTGAACCGAACCAGCACTTATTTTCGAGTGGTTTGCATCCCTGATTAATATTACTCAGATCCGACCACATCCGATACATCCACATAAAGTATATATATTCTTGATCAGGTATAACGGGTATAATAAGCGTCTTTGCCTTTTTAAAAATGCCATACTTCTACTATCCGCAAATGTTAACATAACACTCCATGAATGTTGTTATTGTACATTTCAATAAATATTTAGTTACGCCAATGTAATATCAAGTAGCCTTTTTAAGACTCCTATACAAATTTGGGGTGGAAGTCTAGTTGTCCTCCCATAAATTTAAATCTTGATTTTCGGGTTTAACACGCTGTAACTTTGCTAATGATGCTGTCAAAAATGCAATAAAATTTGCATATGTAAAACTATATGATTGGATGGTTTCAGTAAATATCCGACAAAAGCAATGGCTCGTAGCAGATGGTTTAGTTTGACAAAATTGCCATAAATCAAGTAAAATTTGACTTTGAAGGCCAATTTCGATACCATTGGCACTACTAATACCGCGTGTAACATTTTTCTCAGATACATTGATATGTCTACTACCCTGGAGGCTTAAAAAAATCAGCAATTAATGCGTAGTGTGGCCTACAAAGTTTCTAAAACGGTCAAAAGTCGGTAGAATGGCTTTTCGCGAATATCTTGGAAACGGAAACTAAGATATGACTGTACTTGTCATCCTAACGCTACAAGTTACAAAAACTTAATTATTATTGTGCTAGTCACAGGGGCAAATAAAATAAAAAAAAAACATTGAAATTAGTGATGAAATAACTTACTTTCTACATACATTATAATCTAAAAACAGTTTTCCTGGAACAATATTGAAACTTAGATATAGATGTGCAATTATTCAAGGACATTTCCGTTATTGTTGTAAACTAAAACTAAAATTTTAATTTTAAATATATTTTAGATATGCTTCTTCTTCTTAATGTTTCCCTATAATTTAATTTTTAAAATTCAGTTTTGAGGTGAGTTTCTAATTTTATTTCAAACTGCGTGGCGCTACTTATGGTTTTCAAACTATGGGGCAGCTGGTTCCAACTGCGAACAGCGAAAATAAAGAACTGTTTTTCGGAGTAGGAAAGCCTGTAACGTAAGCACACTAAGTTACACGTCCTTCTAGATGCGCAAAAGCTTAACATTTCAAAAAGATACGACGGCTCGCTGGTATATATAATCCTATGGAGAAGAAGCTCTGAGTGTTATCCAAGAGTGTAATGGAAGCTTAAATATATTTATGGAAACGTCTGACATTCGGGCTGAACGAGTACGGTTATATATATATCTTGCAATATCATTAAAGGCCACTTGCATTTTATGTTGACTTCTGGAGTCTGAAATACCAATGACTGCGATTCCATAAAATAATCGGGAAGTTAAATATGTCTCAGCAATTAACAGTCTGAGATTGGTCGGTATGAAGTCTTTAGTAAGATACAATTGCCTGAAAAGTCCGTATAGTTTACCTACAGACGTGGTGATATGGTCACTCCAAGTTAAAGTTTGATTAAACGTAAATCCTAGATTGCTGTGACTCCTGTGCTGTGACTGTGACGTGTCATCTCGTGATCAGCATGGGTTTGTCTACAGGAATTAGTTAAAGATGATCGGGATACAGTTTACTGTATGACAGTGTAATCAAAAACACAACAAAAGTTGAAGACAAATGAACAAATTTTCTACATTTTGTCCGGTATATCCATAGACTTTTTTCACCAACACCTTTTATTCTTCGTGGAAGTCCAAATTATAAATAAACAAGAAATTTAGTTCTATATTTCCCAGAAAAAATAGAGGAAAGTTAACTTCGGCTCGGCCGAAGTTTGTATACCCTTGCAGCACGTTTTTTAACTAATTTGAAGGACTTGTCCACAGATAACAAACAAGTTCTTCCCAATAAGACTACTTTTCTGGCTCTACTTTTGTATGACAGCTATACCATATAGATGTCCGATTTCGACCAAATTTGGCACAATCATGGAAAAGCATAGAAAACTAGTAAATACGAAGTTTGGAGACGATTGCTAAGAAACAAAACAGGTTTTTCTCACTAGAACTAGTTTTTCGACCGATCGTTTCTATGGCAGCTATATGTTATAGTCATCCGATTCGGCCGGTTCCTACAAATGTGCAGCGTATTTGGACCAGAAGATTTCGTGCAAAGTTTGGTGGCGATAGCTTTAAAACTGACGGATGAGGTAGCATAGAAACAGACGGACAGACGGTCGACTCAGCTCGTCATGCTGATCAAGAATATATATACTTGATGTGGTCGGAAATGCTTCCTTCTATGAGTTACAAACATCTGGACAATTTCAATATACCCTCTGCAGGGGTATAAAAACCTAAAATCCGATGTCTACTAATAATAATACATACTATACATAAACCAAACAATGTGATAATTATATGAGGGGGCGTAAGTAGATACGCAAAATATTTTTGGTTTTTGGCAAAATTAAATTAGTTGCTTGTTGTGCTCAGGGCGCGTTGGACGGCTTAAATTAATTGACAGTGCAAATAAAGGAATAAAGGTATACAGTTTTCTGTGGAATAGTTATCCTTTCGAGCTTTTTCTTCAGAGATTGATAAATTTGTAAACCCTTGAAGAGGGTATATTAAAATTGACCAGATGTTTGTAACGCATAGAAGGAAGCAGCATCTCCGACCATATAAAGTATATATATTCTTGATCAGCATGACGAGCTGAGTCTATATAGCCATGTCCGTCTGTCCGTCCGTCTGTTTCTATGCTACCTCCTCCGTCAGTTTGTAATCTAGTACTAAGTCTTGTAGTACAAATACGCTGCACATTTTTCGGAACCGGCCGGATCGGACTATTATGCCATAGGAATGATCGGTCGAAAAACTAGTCTTAGTAAGAAAATCTTTTTTGTTTTCAAAGAAAACGCCTCCAAACTTTGCATTTCTTAGTTTGCAATGCTTTTCCATGATTTTATTAAGTTTGGTCAAAATCGGACATCTATATAGTATAGCTGTCTTGGAGAGAAAAACTGTTTTGTTTTCTATAGAAGTTTCCTTA
The DNA here is from genome assembly GCA_035044985.1 of Lordiphosa fenestrarum. Taxonomy (NCBI): domain Eukaryota; kingdom Metazoa; phylum Arthropoda; class Insecta; order Diptera; family Drosophilidae; genus Lordiphosa; species Lordiphosa fenestrarum. The sequence continues at coordinate 339,305 of JAWNNO010005633.1, forward strand.
AAACTGCCACTTATTTATTTGATAAGCTTTTACACAGTTCTGCAAAGTTTTGTTAAATTTGGACAACTATAGCATATAGCTGCAGTACGAATGATCGGTCGAAAAAGAAGTTCTAATGAAAACAACTTTTTTGTTTTAAATGGAATCGACACCAAAATTTGTACATGTTCGTTTGTTGGGCTTTTGCATGAATCCACTACGTTTGGTCGAAATCGGACATCTATATAGTATAGCTGCCATGGAAAAGTAAGGTTCGAATGTAATCTTAGTTAGAAAAATAGAGGAAAGTTAACTAAGTTTGTATACCCTTGCAACGCGTTTTAGTAACTAATTTCCACTGAAAACAAACAAGTTTTTCTCCATAAGACTACTTTTCTGACTCTACTTTTGTATGACAGCTATACTATATAGATGTCCGTTTTCAAACAAACTTAGTGGAATCATGGTAAATCATAGCAAACTGAGAAATACAAAGTTTGGAGGCGTTTGCTTTGAAAACAACATAGTTTTTCTCACTAAAGCTAGTTTCTCGACCGATCATTCATATGGCAACTATAACCTAGAGTCATCCGATTTTGACAAAATTTTAAAGAATTGTGTGAAAGCTTAAAAAATAAATATATGCCAATTTTTAAGAATTTTTTGAAAACAAACAAGTTTTTCTAACCTTACTTTTCTATGCCAGCTATACTATATAGATGTCCGATTTCGACCAAATTTGGAACAATCATGGAAAAGCATAGAAAACTAGTAAATACGCAGTTTGTAGACGTTTGCATTGAAAACAAAAATGTTTTTCTTACTAGAACTAGTTTTTCGACCGATCCTTACTATGGCAGCTATATGTAATAGTCATCCGATTCGGCTGGTTCCGACAAATGTGCAGCGTATTTGTACCAGAAGACTGCGTGAAAAGTTTGGTCGCGATAGCTTTAAAACTGACGGAGGAGATAGCATAGAAACAGAAGGGCAATCGGACGGACAGACGGACGGACAGACGGACGGACAGACGGACGGACATGGCTATATAGACTCAGCTCGTCATGCTGATCAAGAATATATATACTTTATGTGGTCGGAAATGCTGCTTCCTTCTATGCGTTACAAACATCTGGACAATTTCAATATACCCTCTGCAAGGGTGTAAAAATATAAAATAAACTGCAATAAACTATCTTTCTTCTTAGTGCCCAAAATGTGGTACCCAATATTACTCATGTCGGTTTTCGTACCCTCTAAAATAATGTCGAGCCCATTTTATAAGTGTGTGCCTGAAAGGGACTGTCCGGAAATGGGTTATTCGACCAACTCTAGCTCATGGTGCGACTTCAGACTTCGAACTCTGCGCTGTCCCGTATTCATGGAGGAAACTAATCTGTCTCCATCAGCCAAGGGTAAGCGGGGGTGCCACCCTCCTGGCAAATTCCATAAGTAATCCAAATTTTTCCTACGTTTTGCCAGCATGTAAAGAATATACAAACGACAAGATTGTGTGTCCAAAAGAACCATTAATGTTTAATGGACGACCAGCCGGAGCAGATAAATTTCCCCACATGGCTGCTGTCGGTGTCGAAAGAGAGTCTCAAACTAAATACGACTGTGGTGGCACATTAATACATCCTGAGTGGGTGCTAACAGCAGCTCACTGCACCAGGCCCTAGTGAGACTATATCAAAACCATCAGCTAACCAAAACTAATGAATCGATTTGATTTTAGTCCTGCGGTTGAAGTGCGATTAGGGGTTTACAACATCAGCGACCCTAATGATGGGATTGTCTTCAAAGTGACGGATACTTTTCGCCACCCAGCCTACATATCAAAAAGTTTCAATGACTTGGCCCTCTTAAAATTGGACAGACCGGCCATATTCTCGGAATCGATCAAACCTGCCTGTTTAGCCACAACCGATGGCAGTGAGCACAAGAAATTTAATGTCACGGGCTGGGGCAGAAATTCGACACAGATCGGTGTTCGACCAGACCTTCTGCAGATTCTACAACTCGACCAACTGCCCATAAATAATTGTGTTGATGGTAATAAGACATTACAAATCTGTTGTGGCCTACTTGATGAAAATGAAGTGGGCGATGTTTGCGACGGTGATTCTGGTGGGCCATTAGGGGTATCTCATAAGAATTATGGGAATTGCTTGGCTCAAGTCTATGGAGTTGTGTCAATAGGATTGCAGTGCACTAGTCCCCTGTCTCGAACTAAATACTCTAGAGTTTTTACTTCTCTTGACTGGATTGAAGAAATAGTGTTTAAAAATAAATAAATGGTGAAAAAAAAATAATTACACTTTCCTCCCCGACGGGGAATTGAACCCCGGTCTCCCGCGTGACAGGCGGGGATACTAACCACTATACTATCGAGGATGTTGTGAGCCGAGCGCCAAATTGATTACTTTAACAGAGGAGGAAATGAGAAAAGTGTTTCTTTCCGCTATTCCATTCAAAGAGAATCAGGGCGAATTGCTTGGCTTGTTTGCTGAAATAATTGTTTGGACAGAGCGAAATCAACATCCTCGATAGTATAGTGGTCAGTATCCCCGCCTGTCACGCGGGAGACCGGGGTTCAATTCCCCGTCGGGGAGGAAGTAGTGATTATTTTTTTTTAACGTGCAAAGCAAAAACACACTGTTAAATATATTGTTTTTAACGAAATTACTAAATATTTTTGCAATACTTTGATTATCACACAATTTTCACTAAGATTTGAAGTATTTTTATGAATTTTCGAGAAACAACGAAGTTACAGCCACTACAGGGTAGGCTATGTCATTAATTTGAACCCATTACGGTGACCCGGAATAAAAAACGTAGCATCATCCGAAACACGGAGTATACTTTTATAAATACATATTTTTGACTTCATATCTCATTAAGTGTAACTCCAAAAGAGCTGAGATTTTAGGAAATAATAAAACAAATCGGTGTTTTTTTTGCTAAACCGTAACCCTTAAATGATTTATTCTAATATTCTGATAATTAACTCAAAAATATATATATATGTATCATCAAAATGTTAAACATAAAACGAAAGGATTTATTGTGTTTGGGGCGGCAAAAAAAAAGGTAAGAAATGGGAACAGAAGGCAGCAGGAAATAAAACCCAAAAATATCAAACGAATTTAGGCCCCATAATGAAGTATGAAATAAAGCCCCACTGCCATGATATAAGGCCTCAAAAACCTGCCACAAATTCGGGGTGTTATTTCATATATGAAATAGTGTGCCAGTTTCAAAAATGAAATAACACCCCAATTTATCTATTATTTTTGTTTTTTGTTCATTTTCTTGCTATTTTGTTCAAAAAAAAAATAATAATATTGGAAATACCTGAAATAAAATGAGTAAATAGTTTTAAATTTTAATTTTGTTGTGAAAGAAACTATCTAGAACATTAAGAAATAATGAAAATTTGATATAAAAAAATAATTTTTAAATTAAATAATGCAAATTTGATACAAAAAAATAGCGCGATTTTAAATTTATAGTAATTATCAAGCAAATCGTTCAATTCAGTTCGCAATGCTAAAGAAGTTGTGCAATGTCATGCAATTTATCAGTAAAAAAAAAATTACGAAACACATTAACGAAGTCACCAAATTGAATGGAAAATTCCGAGCCGAAGATGTTTTTCTGCGACGAATTCAAACGCGTCCAATTTCCTATTACACTGGCATTCGCAGTGACAACCAATAATACGCAATGATGACCAATATGAAACATTAATCATTCGTAAATTTTGGTTTGATACTTCCAGATGTAATTTATTTTAAAGTTGATAAATTTGGAATTTGTTAAACCTTTGCCAAGACTTTTCACACCCAACTTAATAAAAAAAAACAATAAAAAGAAGTTCAAGTTGACCATCATAGAATTTGAACCTCCATCTTATGACTTAAGACTTCGACATCTATCCACTCGACCACAGAAGTAGCATGGCCGCCAACGCCAAACAGCATACACAAGCCACAATACAGAGAATGCTGACTTTTAAGCCATTTACAAGCCAAATTTGACGGTATTCTTAGCTGAGTAAAATTATTTCTTAAGCTGTGGTTGCGATTTTTAAAAATAAAAGAACAAAGTCAAATTCAAACTAAATTCTATTTATTAATAAGTAACAGAAATTCCAAAATTGCCGTGTAACACATAACATCTAGCCATTTTAAGTGTGACAGCACACGTAGATTGTTGAAAAAAATACCAAAAAGTGCGACCATATATTTGGTATTTACGCCTTAAAGTTCGGTGCCAGATAAATAAACAATGCTGAGCTTTGATTAAAAGGTGCGAGTAAACGAAATAAATATTTTAACTAACTTTTGTGCAATGTAAATGCAAAGCATAAACATATATACAAATGTGTGTTGGCATTTGTAAATTATAAATAAACCAACACATCTAAACCGCCGGCAAAAACAGAGAGCGCTTTTATGGAGTGGTGTATGAATGTGTGTGTCTGTTAAACAGAGAATGAGAGAGTGCAGTAGTTTGGTACACAAATTGCGGTACAATTAATAAATATTGTTATTTTTGTTTGAATTGAAATTCTAACAATTATTTTAAATATTGCATATTTGCAAATTATAATAAAAATATAAATTCTTGTTGATTTTTTCCCATTTACTTTTATTCAAATCAGGCCTAGTGCTGGCACGTGTAAGCAAGCCTCAAAAGAATAATAAAACTAACTTTTTGTACCAAACGCCCTTTCAAAGCGCAGACTCACCCGCCGCCCAACTAACAACAAAAGAGTATAAACGAGAGAGGGAGAGAGAGCGGTATGCTGAAACTGAAACAGTGTTCTATGTGGGTGAGTTTCGTTTACGCTCTCCATTCACTGTTCATCCGCTGGCGGCAACGGTTGTCGGTCCGGTCGATACAATCGTAGCCCAAAAAAAAGTTCTTTAAAAAAAAACTTTTGCCGTGGCGTCTTGCGTCTTCTTGCGTGCGAATGCAAAACTATCGCGAAAATCGAACCATCAATGCGAAATTGTCTAAATTGCAATCAATAGTCTTCTCTGTGCTTATAAGGTTCGTGTGCTTGTGCTGGTGTGTGTTCTTTCTCGTTGTTGAAATGCGGCCAAACTCAAATCGAAATTCCTTGGTCAAGTGATTCCCTTCAAATTGGCCACAAACTAAGACCAAAACCCAACATGAAACTTAACAAAACAAAACCTCAAAACAAATAGAAAATTTCGGCAATTTTTCCACATATTTTTCATTGATTTTTCCGCCTGGCGCGCACACCTCCTATTGCTAAAGAGAGAGGGAGAAAGAGAGAGAGAACATGCCGCTATTGTGTTCTGTTTTGTATACGTTTCGGCATTGGAACAGAACACCCCCCTTCCATTCGTCCTCCATGCTGAGTGTAGCTTATCCTTTTTTATATTTTGTTTATTTACTCTCTTTTTGCCCCAGCTTCATTTTACGGTTTCCATTCGTTTCGCTGCATTTCATTTCGCCGCGTTTCAAATTGGCCACACAGAGAGAGAGAGAGTGAGAGAGAGAAAGCCTGTCTGTCTGTTTTCCACCCCCCACGAAATGTTTTTGAACTCTGCCTTATGCTCGCACCATTCGCATCTGCTCTCTGTGCCTTGCAGTCGTTGTCCTTTAAGCGTCAAAAATATTACCAAAATTTTCTAACAAAAAAAAAAACTGTCGTTTTCTTTCAGTGTGTGTGTGCGGTGTCGTCTGTGAAAATCCAAACAACACAATGACCACTTGGCATTGACCACAAACTTAGCCACGAATTTGTGTTGCATACTTCTTGCGTGTGCTTGCGAAAAAATACAAGACAAACAAAAAACAACAACAATTATATACATACAAACATAACTTTCGGTTTAATCGCGTATCTTTCCCCTGCAATTATCCATCTCTATTCAGTATCCTCGCGCTCTTCTACTCTGTACATATGTACAATATTCGTCGTCGTCATCGTCGTTGTTGTTGTTGTTATTATCTATTTGCTGGCATTCGTATCAAATAAAATAATTTGAATTGAAAAAAAAATAAGAAAAATCTACAAAAAATCATTTTAAAATATAATAAAAAATTTGTGTTCTTCGGTGTTGTCTCGTGTAAGTGTCTATAATTTGTTTAAATACGACAAGCGATTCGTTAAAAGCAAATGTGGTTATACAAAATCCAAAATATGTGCTATACAATTTGAGAATCAACAACAACTTCGGTAACTACAACAGCAAGCAGAGGAATTACGGGAATATTCAACAACATCAATATTATTATCCCTCTAAGCCAAAATCCATTTGATTAAGCAGTTTCAAAAACCAGAAAAAAAGGTAAGTGATACTCAAACTTTGCTTAAACAGAAGTATAAATCGGGTTTGAGATCAGAACGAGGCACAGAAAACTGCTTTCCATACAGACTTAAGAAAAAATCCGGGGCATTCCGTGGTGATTTCAGAAAGCTTGCAATGATTTCCTGAGTCTTAAAATAAATGGCAAATTAGGTATGGTTTGGTTCGGTGGTTCACAAAGTTGATTATATGGTATGGAACCAAACCGCGTTATCGGTTCAGTTGAGAGCTCTATTGTAATCATTACTTTTCATTAAAATGATCCCGACTATTTAGATTTTCTGATTACAATATTTTTTGATATCATAATAGTAACTTGGAACTATGATTATTCAATAATTATTTCAAATTGTAATTACTTTTACAATTACTTTGATAATTATATTATTATTGTAATTGTAGGTAAAAGTTATGATTTTTCGCCAATCAATTTTGATAACATCAAAACTAATTGTTGTTTTTTTATCATGGTAATTAAAATCAATATAAAAATAACAACTGTGGCGTAAGTGCAATTGACCCAAGTTATCTGACATCATTAACCAAGGGAGCAGCTCTTTTAGCCCATGTTGTCATTAAATGAAATTCCACATATGATTCGATCAGTCGTCTTTTGTTACACAAATAAAACCTGGCAGAGCTGTTTGATAAATTAAGCATGCATAATAAAAAGTTCCCCATTTTGATGAGCAACAATATTAGACTTTTTGCAAAAAGGGGACAATGTATCTTATGGAGGAGTTGCAAGTAAAGTTGCAAGAATCTCTGCTTTCATAGAGATCGTTAGAGTCGTAAAGAGTTCTGTGATTGCTGCTCTGGTTAAAATCAAAGATCGATTTTACCATGTATTTTAACTTGCAAAAGAGCGTAAAAATGAGGTGTGAGCCACTGTCTTGGAAAAATGGCTTTTCATGGTCAGCAAACTGACGATATTGAGCATATTGTTATAGCTGAATTTGTGAAATATGCCATAGCACATGAAAGTCTCAAGAAAAAACGTAATCTCCAAATATAATTTCGATTATGTTGACGAAACCGGTTGGGTAAATTATTATAGTTTATACCCAGAAATACTTGTACAATTCATCATTACAAGTATAAATACTCAATAATCCCCCTTGACTTTAAGAATTACTTATGCAAGTAATTGTAAAAGTAATTACATTTTGTAATAATCACTGAATGAATACAATTACGATTACTTAAATATAGTAATCAGAATTGTTCTTAATCTCCGAATTATATCATAATTATTCAACCTGTCATTACTTTCTTAAAATATATGCAAGTTGCATAACAATAGTTGGAAAACAACTATGATAAGTGTGTGTGTAATAATAATTATTTAGACCAGGCATTGTAATATTCAAACCGACGGGAGAGAAAAGCGCAAATGCCAAGTAGGAGCCTTGGAATAAAAAAAGCAAGAAGAACAGGTTGAAGAACAGAAAGTAATGGAAAAGATGAATAAAATCAGGTGTGCACACGGTGACAGAATGAAAAACTGATCGACGGATATTTCAAAAATCAAGGCTGTGAAAGGTTAATCGTGTCTGATACGCAGCGTATATTAAGTTTGTGCCAGAGTCTCTAACCCCATACAGTATATATATTCTTGATCAGCATCAACAGGCGAGTCGATATAGCCATGTCTGTCCGCATGAAAGCACAGTTCTCAGAGATGTTAAGAGATAGAGGTTCGCCGTGTGTGGTTCTACCTATACTTGCAGGTAGATTATGAACATTTTCAATTTTTGTCACGCCTCTTCCAGTCCCCTTCATATATCCCACAATTTTATAGATATTAGTTGCCTTCGGGACATATTTAGATATGGGTATTATTTATCTATCCGCCGAAGGAATGGTAAAGATCGGATGAACGGCTGTCGGTTTACAGAGAAAACAAACATTTATACTAGGCAGCACCGACTGAAGAACCGATAGGCAGCACTTACAAACTTTGGGAGGTACAGAGTATGTTATAATCGGGCTTGGCCCTAACTTGTTAAACCAGTTTTTGGTAAAACCTTATCATCCCTCTACTTCGGCTCAGTACTGGAATCATAGCTGAATCAGCCCTGATATGAAAGAGCTGGTATTAAATTCATGGCATCCTTTATCTTGGATTTAGTCATGAATTTAACTGATTTCAGGACTGAACTCAAATCCGTCATGAATTCAGTTTTTTCCACTGCTCAGGTCTAAATTCACCTCTGAAATAATAGTTCAAGAGGACACATACAGTTACCAAGCTATCTAGAACGCAAATCTCTACATACCCCTCTAAAGTGGATTCGACTAGTAGGTCCTTTTTACCAATTTTAACTATACTTTTGTTTTATTTTCTTACCGAAATGTCAGTATGTCCACTTTAGGAAAAATGCTCCGATATTTTAATATTTTCATCATTGATTTTGCTTCAAATGGTATAATTGTGAACCTTAAGTGTGAACACGTCAATTTGAAAATAAAAATGGTTAAAATTTTTGTATACCCTTAAAATTGTTCAGATGTTTGTAACGCATAGAAGGAAGCATCTCCGAATACATAAAGTACTCATATTCTTAATCAGCATGACGAGCTGAACCGATATAGCCATGTCCGTCATTACGAAAGTCTTGTAGTACAAATATGCTGCACAAGTATTGGAACCGGCCGGATCGGATGACTATAGCCTATAGCTGCCATAGGAATAATCGGTCGAAAAACTAGTTTTAGTGAGAAAATATTTTTGTTTTCAAAGAAAACGCTTTAAAACTTCATAGTTATTAGTTTGCTATGCTTTCCCAAGATTCCACTAAGTTTGGTCGAAACCGGACATCTATATGGGTATAGCTGTCATACAAAACTAATGTCAGAAAAGTAGTCTTAGTGAGAAAAACTTGTTGGTTTTCAGTGGAAATGCCCTTCAAATTAGTAAGAAAAAATTGCTGCAAGGGTATCAAAATGGAATCCAGGGGCAGAATTCTTATATATTTGGTGCTGGAAAAACTACGAAATATTTAAATTTGTACAAACTTTTAACCGTATTCCGGGGAGACTTGCTCTCAGGACCTTTGGGCTTGAACAAGATTGGAATGCCGTCTCAACCAGTTGTACCTGGCTGCTCATATTGAATTGCCTTAAAGTATTCATCAATATATTTCTGACAATTGTAATTCTCTGAATTGGGAATACAAAAGGTGTAACTAAAATTTGCCGTGTAAATATGTTATTAGTCAATTTAAAGTGCATTTTATATTTGTTTTTAGAAATATAATTGAATTATGTTTAACTATTTACTATCACTTTGCCCCCCTCTTAATAAAGAGAAAGTTAAACTTGACAGGTTTTACGGCAGGACCGGTTTTTTCAGCTCTTGCTAAATATACTGCAAAATCTGTCATCCATATGCAAAGTTTTACACCTAGATAAAGCATTCAATTGCGCTCCAAATAAAGACCTGCCATTTTATTCCGACAAATTCCAAACCAAAACTAAAAGGTTTATTTTGATTGATTCTGGTTTTTTTTTTATCTGCCATGGGACTGCCTTCCCCAGACCATAACTTTTCAATATTTTTCTACACTGTTGGCATAATTGAATTCTGGTATTTACATCTGCGGTTGACTTCAACTGTTTCTGGAAAATGAGCCACAGATAAAACAAAGACCAAATGGAAAACTAACCAACGATTGCAGACGACATATTCGGATATTGGAATTTCAAATGTGACATTGGACGTGCCGTTTTGTGTGACTGACGTTGGTCCTATGCACACGCTTCCCTCCTCTATCTATTCGCTTTGTTCAACGCTAATGCGCTGCACTCACTCACACACTGTGACGGCAGGACAATCTTCATTTGCGGCACGTTGTGTCCTTTTCAGTAAACAGCAGATAGAATCCAAAGACTGGAAGTCGACTCAGCAAGCGATTCGCACGAATGGCCCTTGGGTTGCTTGGAGTGTGTCTCATTACATGGTTTTGGGTACCGAACCTAGTTAACCAAAAATAGCAGAAAACGCATTTGGCAGACACCAGACGCACATGAACACACACACACACACTTAAAACAGCAGGAGATGGCTTAGAGATACATAGAACAGAGCCATTTCCATTTGAAATGTAAACAAAACATGTTGTTACCCGCATGGTGGATAAAAAAAAAACAACAACAACAAAAAGGAAAAGCGGCGCCGCCCGCAAAGCCATTAAAGATGCAAACTCCAGATTGGATTCCACGGTGGTAGCCACTTTAAGGCGATGGCAGGAAGATTTAATGAGAATGGTTTAACCAACAAATTTCCAAGGCGCTTATAATGCTTGGTGCTGGTTATTCATCTCTTATTTTCCAACTATCTTCTGATTCGACCACAGAACAAATTTTAAAAACAATATTTTTTTATCGATGTCAGCGACTTTGGATGGCATATCTATATATTAACACGAAGAAACACAAATTATTTTCTAAATTAAGGTAGTGAAAACTTGCAGTCCGGTTTTAAACCGTATCGGTTCGCACCTGGAGTTCCGAATTATATTTTACCGTGAACCGAACCTTGAACCGACCCTTTTTAGAATTAATTGCTGAATCTTAACCTGTTCCGAAACTAAAATATCGATTCGGTTCAATTAAAATGGTAGACAGCAAAAAATTTGACCTTCTGTCTAGCGACTCTATCTATTATCTGGTTGGTTTTGAGCAACCGAGTCTTAAAATTGGCAGGAAAGTGTAAAACAAAGTACCTAGAATAGCATTCAGAACTACTTATAATATCCCCATCCATAATAATATCCGTTTTTAAAAGATCGTTTACACCAAAGGCTTTGAATGATTCACAAAAGCTTAACATTGGAAATATTTTCCTGCTAAAACTACGAATGGATTCTTACTTAATTGTAAATCGTTCTTGAATTTGAAAGAAATTCTCTATTGAAATCGAGCTAAATTCGTTCTCAGTATAGTGTTTATAGGCAAGGAGAGTGAGGTAAAGAAACAGAGAGGAGAGCAAGCACATTTGAGAGAATACAGCGTTGAGCTCGCTATTTGGATTTTTATTGGAGAGGGGCATGATACAACAAAGAAGGTAAGGCGCTTAATTTTTTTTAAAGTACTGTGCTTTTGCGCTTCGAACCTCACTTTTAAGAACTTTGCTGAGGGCGCTCACTGCAAGCGCTCTACCATTATTGTTGTATCATGGAGAGATATCGATTTTTGCACTCTATTGCTTTGAAATTCCCAACCAGCTATGGCATTGCTGGCATGGAGAGACGGCTGTTCGACTGACAGTTGACAGGCAAAGACTGATGCTGCTTTGGGGTGCTGTGTATTCCTCGAGCCCGAGGCTAAAACTTGCTACATGGTTTAACAATTAATTTCATATGAAACAAGTTTAAACACAATGGAAAAACAACTGATTTTGAATTGTTGTATGATTAGAATCTGTGAAACTCTTGATTTTGATGAGCTCTTTATACTAGAAAAAAGATTTCAAATCTTGAATTTGAGTAAGTTTAGCACTTGATTCAAGAACTATTCTGCTTAATTTGAGAATAATTCGTACTTGGATCAAGTATTAAACCTCTTGGATCAAGAAAAACGGGATCAAAAATTCATACTCGGATAAAGAATTTCACTCTTGGATCAAGGAGTTTCATTCGTATTGAACTTCTGACATCGAACATTTTTGATACAAGTATGAAATTCTCTATTTGTTCTCTGAGTGTATAAATGAGTTCCACGTACCACTTTCGAAACAAAAACAGCCCGATTCCCATACGATTTCAGTAGTTTTTAGGTCGAAATTGATTTTTAGAACACATAGAATTCAATTAACTACCAAAATTTAGTAATATTCAGTATCTAAATATATGTATGGCTTTGATTTATTTTAATACCGAACTGTTCTTAGCATAGGCTGAACCAGGATTCGAACCAAAACCTTCTCCTAAGAACCTCGAACATAAAATTTGTGAACCTCGAACCAGCGTACCGAAAATCCGAAAAAATGTATGGGCTTGCAGCCTCAGCTTAAAAAGAGAAGGTCACCTTATGACCCGTTGCTGCAATCTTAAAACAATTTCAAAAGCTTTTCCCTCCAATCCACATAAATGTTCAAAATTATGTAAAATCTATTCAAGTATCAGTTTCTCTTATTGAGTTATCACTGTAGCTGCAGTCGCAGTCCTCTTCTGTTATCTTAACATCTGATAGTCAGCTCATTCGCGCCGACACGCGCAAACAACCTACATCAGAAACCCATTTTTTTTTGATTCTTCTTTCTCTCTTTCAGTAAATTTATCCGTTTTATTATTTTTATGTCTTAATTAGTTAACCGATTTCACAGTTGATTGGGCGCCTTCTCTATGTAAATGCAGCTTACGATACTTGGTTTCGGTACTTATCCGAGTTTCCTGATAAACTCAACTAGTCAAATGGTCGTTGTCATCATTTTCAATGGATCGCATTTGGGGGATTAGCTCAAATCACCAGTTCGATTTAATGCCGTCGTCGGTTGTTATGCTAAATTCAGGAAAATCATGAAATCGATTTGGATATGGGAACGATACACTAAAAAAAAAATCATTAAAAAAAGTTGATTTATTTTAACAGAGTTGTTTGTGAATGATTCTTGTTAATTACCCCAAGAATGCTTAGCAATGCACATTTCTATGTGTTGCAGTCCAACGGAAGTTGTCTGTCTTGAAGATGGGTGGGGGAGACGTAGACGGGGCGGCTGCTCCGTATCCCGCTGCCATATCTAAGCTATGTATCTAAGTATAACCAAAGAAGCCCGTATGTTTTGTATTATGTTACACAAATATTTAAGCTGCCTTAAGTAGATACAGCGAAACGCGTTTAAGATATACAAATAGAAAAGGCAAGAACAAGGCAATGGGAAAGCACAACAACAACATTAAGAACGAAGCGCTGAAAGAAAAGTTACATCAAACTTGTGCGGGTGGCGGTGGTGGTGCCCAGTAGGAGGTGGCATGCCCAACCCAAAAAAATAAAAAAAAACACACTAAACCAAGCCAAAGCTAAAGTCGTGCTAGAAGTTATCACTTCAACAGATATGTACGAGTGTATGCATGTACTCGCAAACAGAAGAAACTTAGACAGACACTTGGAGTTGGCAAAAATAAATAGCTAAGTTTCATTTTCAATAGGTTACGAGGAGAATGCATAGTTCTTAGTATTATTCTCGACCGCGTTTTTGAATAGGAAATTCTTCGTACGGTGCTTTTTAAAGCCGAATCAACAATTAGGATACTTATTTCGCAAAAAAAAGCTACTTGTCTGTCTAGCTATTTCAAGTTCCTCACCAGCTGCTACTTCAAAACTGAACCTGAATGAAGGTTCAAAGGTTCGGCTCAAAAAATTGTCTTTATATTTGCTCAACATTTTTCTGAACAAAATTATTTTAATACACTGGATTAGATATCCCAGAACTTCCAGAAATTTGTCCAACCCAAACAAAAAATGTAGCATCTAGCGGCCAAAAAATTCTCATAATTAGCTGTTGAATTAATTTAATGTTTAATTGAAATCTGTTGTATGATTCATAATAAAATTATAGTTCAAATTAAAAGCATGTTAGCCAAAATAAAAATTCAAAATTTAAAAACATTTCCGCGCCAGTCATAAAGCAAAACTTGGCAGCCCTTGACCCGTTTGTTGTCAAATTTTCATTGCCAACTGAGGCAGAGTGGCAAGGAGATTTGGTTGATATGGCAACCTTAGCTTGGCTGTTGCGAAAAACTATTAAAAAGCATATTTTGATATTGAAACAAATGAAATATGTTATTTAATATGTTGATTATATTTCCAAAATTAGTTTTGATTATCTAAACCGTTTTAGGGGCGAATTTGGCAATTTCTCTAGTAGTTTTGAAACCAACCGAAACAGATTTCTAGGGGAACTATTTATATGTCCGATGAGAAATCGGCCGGGAAGACGAGAAATCGGCCCTCAGTGACTCTTGTTATGTGAATCTCTGCGATTTGTTCAGTAACTAGATCCGAAACGGAATCGTCTTAACTATGCATTTTATATTTTGTCGTTATTTACGTAAATAATCGAGTTATGGCATTGTTCAAAAAAGGGATGCAAACCGGTTCTGAACCGAACCGGTTTTGAACCGAACCGAACCGCATATTCCAGCTAGTGAACCGAACCGAAAACCGAACCAGCTTTCTATCAGAATTTGCTGAACCGAACCGAAAACCACAAAAGAAAACGGTTCGGTTCGGTTCAGCTTTCCCACGAGTTTTAACTGGAATCGCTTTCCCCAATGTTTTTGATTAATTTGGGAATTTAAATCGAAGATAATTTTTATACATTTCGTTCGATCCTCTACATAGGATGACTTGACACAGATTTTACAACTTGTAGTACTGTAAGTCTTCTGCAATGGCCCGCCTATCGCTTAATATTCCTGTCATCAATATGTCTTTTTCTTCTAGTAGACAACATTTTCAATTCAATCTTTTTTACCTTAATTCAATCTTAGACAGCAGAGTTTTTTTCGTATGATATGATTAATAGGATATGTAAGATGCATGGAACGAATTCTTTTCTAGCTGACATTCTCTCTTTTCGAAGGGCATTCCTCAAGGAATTTATAGACGAATTCTGAAAGTCCGACATAATAATATGCACATTCTTCAAAAGATTTTAAAGATATTCAAATGGATTAGAAGAATTAAATTTCAAAAGTGTTCGAATAGTCACATTTTTACAGAAATTATAATATTTCTTTATGTACCTTTGTGAACCACTGAACCGAACCGAAACCGCGGTTCAGTTAGCTCTAAGAACCATGTACTGAACCGAACCGGCGGTTCAGAAATTCTGCGAACCACTGAACCGAACCAGTACTTATTTTCGAGTGGTTTGCATCCCTGGTTAAAAATATAGAAAATGTTAAAAAAATCATTAAAAAAAAATAACATTAGACTTAAAAAAAACTGCTTCTGCGGAGACTTGAACTCAAGACCTCACCCACGACCCTGGTATTCTATAGTAAAAGAAGTGTACCACTGAGCTACAGGTCATCTATCTCACTTAGTTCCGGAATTTAAATATTATTTAAATGGTATTTAAAAACAGGGCTGCAAACCGGGTTCGAACCCGGAATTCCGACATTTATTTTACTATGAACCGAACCTTGAACCGAACCTCTTTAAAAATTAAAGCTGAACCTGAACCTGTTCCGAACCTAAAATTTTGTTTCGGTTCAACAAAACTGAGAGACACAAAAATTTGACCTTCTATCTAAAATGGGCAGAAAAGTGGGAAAAATCGGCAAAACGCTTAGATTTCCATACGAAATCCCCACCTAAATATTTTTTGTGATATCTAGCTTGTTAAATAATTCTCAAAAGCAAGAATCTAATATTATTTTGGTAATATTTTTCTACGTAAGCTACGAAATGGAATTTCACTTAACTCAATATTATATATTGAATATTTCTATGTGTTTTACTAACCAATTCCGAAACCAAAACCACTCGGTTCGCGTACAATTTGGGGAGTTTTTAGGTTGAATGCTGCTTTTAAAACACATAGAACACTTCAATTATTAATGTTGTATAATGTATGGACTGAACTTTGGTTTGCAGCCCTGTTTAAAAATAAATGACAGTTTAGCAGTCAGGGTGGGGCTTGGGGCGTGTTTGTGTGTGATGTAATAAGTGCCACCTCGCCCCCTTCCTTCTAAAATTGTTTCATTCTTTCAAATTGAGCTTGAATAGGATCAGTTTTAATCCGGCAAGACAAAATCCGACACAAAATCCTGTCGGGTTATATTTAAGCCATTCCGGAATCAAACTATTATTATCGCCGCTTCGGTTTGAGTTGATCCCGAATGGCTTAATATTTATACTCTGTACCGTAGGTACATACATTATTATAAGTTTGTGCAAAAGTGTGTAACAGCCAGAAGGAAGCATCTCCGACCCTATAAAGTATATATATTCTTGATCGACATCAACAGCCGCGTCGATATAGCCATGTCTGTCTGTCCGAATGAAGGCACAGATCTCAGAGATGGTAAGAGATATTGGTTCGACATGTATAGGACATATGATTCTTATGTCTGCAGGCAGATCAAGTTTATTTTCAATTTTAGCCACGCCCCCTTCCGCCCCCGCAATTCGAAAAAAACTTCATATCTCCCATAGTTTTAAAGATAGATGGTTCGTACTTTCTAGACATATTTAGTAATTAGGACTACTTATCGATCCGCCAAAGAAATGGTAAAGATCGGATGAACGGTTGTTGAGTTATGATCAAAAGACTGCTGCAGCGCTGCATTCAGCTGCTACTGCAGCATCAAAATTTATGCTGAGCGTATAATTTCGTCGGGCTTGACCGACATTCTTTCTTGTTTTATTCAGTTTACTAAACAACTGAGCAGTTTTATAGATTTGAAACAGAAATAGGTAAAAAAGAGGTTCAAGCCCGACTATAAATTGAACGAAAGTGTATGCTCTTTATGAAAGTAGTGCTGCCACTTCTATTGCTTATAGCTTTAGTTTCGTTTATCTGACGCTTACAGCTTCTATGCAGGTACAGGTTGAGGTTCGAATAGAAGCAACAAATATTGTTCTTAAGCCTTTCTTTTGGCTTTACTGAACATAAATTAATAATTCCAATAATTATGTGATATAAAGATCTGTAAACTCTATTGTCAAAGCTGTTAAGACCTTAACAAAGCACAAAGACAGCAAGCTGACTCCATAGCTATTTAAGAAAAAAAGCTAATTTCCCAGCACTGCTAGCTGCCAGTTTACATGTGTTCCAGCCTTGACTATCTTTCTTGGGTCTCCAACTGGTCTTAGCTCTTTTATTTTGCCTTTTCCTACGTATGTAAGTTTGTATGTATGCCATTGGTATAAGTTTGCCTAGCGATGCTCTGTTTTTCCATTGATACGCGCATATCGTTTGCCATTTGCCCAACATGGCCTGCCCTCCACCCGCACCGCACTTTCACCGACCGACCGAAGCAAACACAATTCAATTCAATTCAATTTCTACGATTTCATCTTGGCCACTCAAGCTCAGGCTATGGGAGGAAAAAAAAAAAGTCGAAGAGGAAAACCCCTTTACCAAACTTATTCTCTTCTTTCCCTTTTTATCTGCCGCTTGCATGCTTCTGCTTTGCTAATAAATTTCAATAAATTCAATGAATTATTTTGCATACAATTTTGCGGGCCTAAATCTGCTGCTGCTTTTGTTGTTGTTGCTATAATCTCACTAATACGCAGTGCAGTTACTTTTATGCCCAGAATTTATGGCACAACCAAATGGAAGGAAAGAAAAATCGATTGGGTTGTTGTTTCGGTTGCCTTGTGGGCGTTTTCTAATCAAGATACACGATTGCCACTGTCGATGCAAAAAATATTATTGTTACATATGTATATTTGTTTTTCGTGCAGTTTGTGCAGTTCCCAAACAGAAGGTAAAGCCACTTGAAGTTGCCCAGAAATCAGTATGGATTTATGTGGCATATGTATATGTAGGATTTTCCATTTTAATTATTAAACGGATATGTCCTTAAGCATCCTGATACAAATTTACGTATATATCTAACAAAAATCGAACTGGTTTCAAATACATTTTTGCTTCCAAAAGTTACATTTAGGGATTTTAATTAATTGATAACAAAACGAAACTTTTGATTGAAATTGATTTTGTCTTAGAATGTAAATGAAAATGAAAATTCTTTGGGATTAAGTTTTGGATGTTATCAAACAATATGCAGAACTTATCCCTTTCCACTTTTAGAATTAATCTTAGAGATTTAAGAACGCAGCAAGTTCACAAGTAAAGAAACATTTTCCCTACCATAAAGGCATATAATCACTTACATAGTTCCATTAGTTTATACATTTAATTAATTATTCTTTAATTTCTCTCTTGTTACAGGTAAGCATCCTCGTCTGAAGACAAACTTATATTGGTAAGACATGAGTTAGTTCTGGTTTTTAGAATTGCCTATTTAAAGAATTAACTATTTATTCTTTATAATTGTTCTCAACTTCCATATAAAATAATAATTCCATACTTTCCAATTAGAATTCCTCTCACGATTTTCTCACACCAAAAATATGAATAACTCAAGGTCTTAGCTTTTAATGTCCGTTTTGGTTGGTGTGTTGTTATCGTTGTCATTGCCGTCTGAGCCTTCTGGATTGGAAGTGTCAATGATAGCGTCATTAAATCAATCATTTTTGGGCAGTCAGCCACTTGAGAACTTAATTTGGTCAACACCAGTGCATTAAGCGCACATTTCTTTTGTTTGGTTTCAATACCCTTGCCAAGGGTATAGTCATTATTAACAATAAAGCAGTAAAAGAAAGGAGGAAATTTTTCAAAGAAAATTCTTAAAATTTGAAGAACAATTCCTTTAAAATTGACGAAAGTTTAATAAGAAGCATGGCTCTAGTTTTTGCTTGGAGACTTCAAGAACAATTAGTGCTTCTATGCACCAAACCGAACCGAACCGAACGGTAGCCGAATTGGCAATCCAACGATAAACCGAGCCACAAACCGAACTGACATTGTTTCTAAAAAGCTGAACCGAACCAAAAGCAACTTAACAAAACGGTTCGGTTCAAGTTCAATTACCTTCAGAAAATGATACTTCGAAATTTGCGAATTTTCATCGATTCTTTAAAAAAGTTTCATTTACAATTAGCTAAAAAGGGATCCGATGCCTGGAACGGGGGTAATTCGGGACATACTGACTACTGTATACCACAAACGACGTTCGCCAAATCATACGACGTCTGCATTCCAAGCCGACACGAGTGGGACAACCTTCCCCACAGCAGAGCCACTGCTGATGGCTCTTAGCTCGACAAAAAAGTAGGACGGGGCAGTCTTCTCCTCCAACCTAAATTTGAACTTGTCGTTCCGCCTTCCTGATCACTGTAGCGTATACCAAGCGGAGGTGGTGGCCATCCAGGAAGCAGTCACCTACCATTTCACACTACCAATCAGAGAAGAACACGTCTGCATATACTTAGTCAGTCAAGCCCTTGACTCATACACTAACAATACAAAAACGCTTACTGAATACCGCTCATCTCTAAATGAGATCGCAGGAGACTTCAATATTCACCTTATATGGGTGCCTGGACATCGCAACATAGAAGGAAACGAGAATGGGTATAACCACCGAGCTCCATTCAGAGAAGAGCACGATATGGATGCCTATGGCAACATTTAAGCTCCACACCAAAGCCGACACATGTCGTCTCGTTGCGAATAGGTGGAAAAAGCTTTCCTTGGCCAAAACTAAACCTAAAGCGTACAGCCTTGCTTTTCGCTTCTGGTGGAAGCCTTAACAGGTCACTGACTAATCTGCAGACCAGAGAGATCCCAGCTCTACTAAAATTCATTCTGTCGACACAATGGTTCAGTAACGTGGACCCCCCTCATTAACAGAAAAAGGGTTAGCAGGGAACACATATGGCATCGCAATGGGACCAAAGGGACTTAAATGGGACTTAACGGATACCTCAATTGACCAAGTTGATCCTTAGCGATACCGAGATAATGTAGCTCCTAAGGATGTCTTGTCACCATTTTAAGACTTATGATCTCGTACATCTCTTGCAATTGTTCTCAGACCTTTTTTCTACCTTTCATCAGACTACATTCCTGAGTATCCCATTTGCTTAATGGGATAATATTGTGAAGTGAACTACTGAACCAAAACAAAACCGCGGTTCACTTAGCTGCAATGTAGTGAACCAAACCGGCGGCTTAAAACTTGCTCGAATCACTGAACCAAACCAGTATTTATTTTATTTCCTAGCTGTTTGCATCCCTGTTGAAAACTTTGACAATTTCACTGCTCAAACTTCTTTTTTGAAAATCTCAGAAATAAGTTAGTCAGTCAAAAAAAATTTGTAAGGCAGAGCAGCAGTCAATGCTTTAAAACTAAAGTTTAGAATACTTGCAAAGGCACTACAAGGTCATTTTTTAGCCACATGCTACCTGAAACGCTAAAATGGATAGTCCAACCCCACCCGCTATATATACCAGATAATGCACCGTCCGACTACTAGATGATTTCGTTGATGATTTATGCCCTTTAGGATCAAAAGTCTTGCTCCTTTGATTAACTCTAAAATTGGATAAATTCGTGGAAAATTGCCAGCAAGATGGGAAATAGTAGAGGCTAGCAATGGACATTAATTAGTAGAATAAATTTCTAACAAATTTCCCACTAAAAAGCAACAAACTTGGAAAAAAATCCACTAAAACTTATTTGTACAATTTTTAGCAATTTCCTTAATAATTTTAGTTTTTAAATACAGCATACTTTTAAGGGCAAAAATCATGATTTATTATTCAAGCAGAAACGTAGTAAAGAATTGCAAAAAATCAAAAATTTAATACAAAATATGATAATTTTTCTATCGAACCAAAACAAGAAAATGTTATTTGCTGAAAATTGAGCAGCTTTTCAATAGCTTTATCAATTCATTCGAAATAAACGACGATATATACCTATTGCTTTACGTACACAGTAAAAATGGTGCCCATCACTGATATAAACATTTAATCTTTCAATAAATATTTCCATAGAAAAGCGCCAGAGTAAACAAGATTCGGCTTAGCCGCAGTTAAGAAATTCTCATTTTATGTGTTGTGTTTACAATTCCGCCCGTGTTTTATTCCCTTATTATTGTGTGTTCTGTTTTGTTATTTATTTTCGGCATTTCGCTTAGCTGACAAGTAAAAATGAATATAATTAAACTAATGATGGCGCCGTTACCGCCGCCACACACAGCCGAAATGCTGTGGGTGCCACAATTGTCATTTAATTTGCCTAACGAACATTTAGGATGTTTATGGTTAAAAAACCCAAATCCAGAGTACTTGGTCGAGGCGGAGCTTCTCAAATTGTAAATCACCAAATCCTTTTTACATAAAATTGCTAGACTATTTTTATGCTGCTGCGATTTAAATCCCCAGAAAATGCACTTAACAATTGCCCTGCCGCAACGATTATCAAGGATATCATAAAAAAAACCCCCAGCCCTATTGTTGGAAATTCCTACTGTGCTTATAACACAAATGCAAAAAAACCAAAAAAAAATACCCCACACTCACCCAAAGCCAAAACGCTTTTTCATAATTCGTAAAAACCATAATTTATAATATCAATAAAATGGCGAAATGTTCGTCGAGCTTAAAATTGTGGAAAAAATTGCAAACATTGAATTTTTAATTGCTGGAAATTTGTGTTCTTTGGTTTTTATGGTTTTGCTGTGAAATGCGCTTGCGTGAGTGTGTGTGTGAGTGTGAGGGTTTGTGTTGGTGTCTGAGCCTTTTTATTGCACATTTTTTTGTTTTTTTTGCAGCCTTTTCCACACCCTCCATTCAAATTATTAACTGCTATTCATTTGCATTTTTTGTTTTTTCATCGCCCCATTTAAAATTTTCAGTATGCAAAATTTATACGTAATATTTTTGTGAAATGTTGAGTATTTATATGAAAACTAAATATTGCATAACTGTACTAGCATTAAAAAATTTGCTGAGCTTACATAAGTCTGAAAAGATAATCTGAAAGTTAATCTGCTATAGGGTGAGATGTTCTCTAATATTATAAGTACAAAACATTAGTATGCCTAGTTTGTTGGTTTAACGTGAGCTTAAGACGACCTTGCAAAACTTCCGTAGAAAATGTTAGCATTTTCATGGCTTGTGTGATACAGTAGGTTGGGTGTGTACCTGCTGTACAAGAGGTTGTAGACATTAAATAAAAAAGTTGTTGTTTAAACTGACTCACCTGGTCACCTTCACAAGCTATTGGCGTCAGCTTTGAATTAGCTAGGCATGAAAAAGCTTCTCAAACTTTGCCATTCGGATTTGGCTTTAAAGTTGAAGATTGGAAGATTTGGGACTGTGTAAAGCGATTTATATTCATAGTAGGTAACATTATGTACAAAACGGGATGCGCTTAAGAGTATGCAACGTTTTTTTATTAACCCCAAAAATATCTCTAAATTTGTGTGTTTATATTGTTTTTAAATAATATTTTCTTTTTCATTATATTCTGGGTGTGTACCCTATCTTCCATAATATAGCATTTTTGGGGTGTGCTTACGTATCAGAGAACTGCTAAAAATCACCTTTTTCTTGATTTCATCATACACAAAAAATTCCACTCAGAATTAATCAATCAACAAAGCATGCCGTTGAGTTAACTCGATGTCATACCAGAGAACGCTTAAATCGAATGAGTATGAGCGTACGAGTCGACAATGATTGTGTTCATTTATTCACTCAATAAAACTCAGCCTTGAGCAAAATACACATCATTTCGGCAACAGATTCGTGCGGTTGAGTGAATTTGAGCTGATTGAATATGTTTCCATGTAAATCGTGCCTCTTGTTCACCAATGCAAACACAATTTTAAGTTCTCTCCATTTGGGATTCCCAGCTAAAAATGACAAAGCAAAATCGCTCTCTCTCTCTCAAACACCCGAATCGAGCAGAATGAAGATGAGTATGATTGTAATCAGAGCGCCAAATAGGGTTGATGTTTTTAAATGAACAAAACTGAATAGAGAATATGTGTGAGTGAGCAAGATGAACGTTTGAACGCAAAGACATGTTGATTCGGGTTTTGATTATTTATGATCGTTTTCCAATCACCCGAAACCATTCTCTGTTACATATCTCCGACTGTTTTATAGATAACTTCTAGACATTTTAAGTAACGAGGTTTATTTTTATGCCCTTGCAGAGGGTATATAAAAATTGTCCAGATGTTTGTAACGTATAGAAGGAAGCATTTCCCACCACATAAAGTATATATATTCTTACCCTTGATTCACCCTTGTCCGTCTGTCCGTCCTTCTGTTTCTATGCTATCTCATCTGTCAGTCTTAAAGCGACTGCTACCAAACTTTGCACAAAGTCTTCTGGTACAAGTACGCTGCACATTTGTCGGATCCGGCCGAATCGGATGACTAAAACATATAGCTGCCATAGCTAAAAACTAGTTATAGTGAGAAAAACTTTTTTGTTTTCAATGCAAACGTCTCCAAATTCCGTATTTACTAGTTTTCTATGCTTCTCCATGATTGTGTCAAGTTTGGTCGAAATCAGACTTCTATATACTATAGCTGCCACAGAAAAGTAAGGTTAGAAAAATAGTCTTAGTGAGAAAAACTTTTTTGTTTTTAGTGTAAACCTCTTTAAAATTGGCATATCTTAATTTTATAAGCTTTCACACAATTCATCAAAGTTTTGTCGAAATCGGATGACTATAGGTTATAGCTGCCATTGAAATGATTGGTCGAGAAACTAGTTTTAGTGAGAAAAACTTTGTGGTAGACAACGCCTCCAAACTTTGTATTTCTTAGTTTGCTATGATTTACCATGATTCCACTAAGTCTGGTCGAAATTGGACATCTAGGTATATAGTATAGCTCCCATAGAAAAGTAGAGTCAGTAAAGTAGTCTTAGTGAGAAAAACTTGTTTGTTTTCAGTGGAAATGTCCTTCAAATTAGTTAGAAAAACGTGCTGCAAGGGTATACAAACTTCAGAAGTCAGCTTTCCTTTATTTTTATTTATCGATGCGACAAAGTATCGTTAAATATCCGATATATGACAGAAAAGTTATGGGCGAACGAATGTTCGTTGCTACTGCATCATAAAAATGTATGCTGTGCATACACTTTCGTCTGTACAGAGTATAGTAAATACTTGTTATTATTATTTAGGAAAAAATTAAAGCTTTGGCCCTTATCGTGACTAATCACAATCAGCGGTTGATGTTGAAGACATCATCATTCATACAGACAGACGGACCTGGCTGTATCAACTCCCCTGTAGATACCAATCCAGAATATATTTGGCGATTTTATAAATGAAAGCAAGTAACTATAATGTTTCGCTAGCTTTTGCTGCTTCTTCCTCAACCCCATTCTCCTCTCATTTGCTACACATTGATTTACTGATTCAATCAAATTGTTCAACAAATAAAAAAATAACAAAATCAAATTTGCAATGAAATTCAACAAAATTACAAATGCATGAAAAAATTGTTTTAAATTCAGATTGATGTGGTTTCACTGTACATCTGTTTTGTCCTTTTATCCAATTTAGCATTTTAATTTACCGCCTAGTTTGTGTTTTCGAGATTAATTAGCAATTCAATGTGTGTGCATAAATATTTTATGGTAAAATACGAATTGGTGCTTTTGTTGGACACAGACACGGAGTCAGTATATCAATAAAATGAATTGTTAAATAGATTTTTGTAAAAGTGGTTTCATTTATACATTTTTTTTTGGTGTGTTGCACCATTAACTTGACACAGGGAAACCTCTCTGAAAATTTACAAACTATAATATAATTAAGATTTTAATTACACAGTCATTGCGTTGATTGTGTGCACGTTTTTTAATAAAAAAAGAAATTTTAATTGCTTCCATTTTTTTTCTTAACAAATAAAATGTATGGATGTATTGAGTGATGCTTGAGGTAAGGCAAATTGTATTGGTGCGGCATAAAATGAAGTTGCAGGATCTAGCTATGTCCTAAATTTAATTTACTCATAATACATTTTTTTTAAACCATTTACCATAAAAAGATCAACGCAAAAAAAATGCTCAATGAAGTATTGTAGTGTCCTTCAAAATGAAACGAGACGAATTTCATTTTGAACAGAAGCATCATTCACATCAAATTTTTAAGTATACAACAAGAAAAGGGTGCAACCCCCAAACAAATTGTGTTATACCACATCGTTGTATTTGCATAGGAACAAGAAACTACCCCTGAACTAATTCGTTTTTTTTTTTATTTTGTACGAAACTTGGACATATTTCGTAAAGTGCACTCATCGCTGAGGCGAAAAACGACGACAGCTGCAAATGGAAAATTGCTGAGCAATGTGAAATGGCCCTGCGGCAACGCCACCGCATTTAACCCATGAACACCCGCTATTTGTCTATCAGCTAGTAATTTGAGCATAATTGAGTTAGAGACCAATCCTTGCTTCATTTAAATTGAAAATGTAAATTTCTTAAATAAACAAAACTTAGGCTAATGGAAAACCCAATTTCTTTGTGCGCACAGAAGTTAGGAAATTAACACTTAAATGCTTCCAGATGTTGCTTTAGTGTGTGTTGTATGGAAAATAGATCAAAATTATGGTGTGACACATGTGTGTGTGTGTAAGTGGAAAGGTCACGTTTTCTATACCGAAATAGTTAATGTTCAATTAATGGGGCAATTCAAAGCTAACTTTGTTTTTAGGGAAGTTGTAATGCTCCTGAAACAGATCATTTCTATGGCCGCGACACGAAATTGTCATCTGAACCGAGCGGCTGTTCCGTAAGCAATCGAATCAGCTCGTCATACTGATCAAGAATATATATACTTTTTATGCTCGAAGATGATAAGCGATACAATTTTCTGAGCTAGGTATGTCAATATTTTACTGATATATTGATAATTCTGTTTGATATATCGAATTAATATATCGATACTTTTTAAAACGATATATAAAAAAAGTTACTATGCATTTGGGTCGTTTCATTTAAAACCATTAAATGGACTTTAGAAAAAAGACTGTTAAAACAAGTTAAAATCCCTAATAACTAATTATTTGGATTCAGTATGAATAATCATCCATACCAAGACCGTAACAATGCGCAAAATAAGAAGCACAAGTAAACAAAATCTGTTAGACGTTAAGCCGCTTACCCTGATACGGAAAGTGTTTCTAATCATGTGAAGTATTGTATATTATCGATGTGTTAGACTCGATATGATAAAGATTTTTGATATCATCGATTTTGATGTTATCAGCCATGCCCCGGTTTTCACTTATTTTTGCGAATTGCGATTTCAGCAAATTCGTACGATTTCAGATTAGCGCACTGCGAAATTCGCCAGTTCTTGGTAATGTTCTATTTCCTACTCCCTGCCTGACTTCGAAATACCCGTTACTCATGCAATTATCATGCGGCTCAGATAAGTATGCAACGTTTTTTTAGCTTTGCCATTTATCATCCGATCTTTATGAAAATTGAGATTTGAGATTGAGATTTGAGATTGTACATATTGGCCACATGCACTATACTGCAAAATCTGAGCTCGATAGCTTACAAATTGTAGGATATATTCAACATTTTTTATTGCGGGGGCGGGAGGGGGCGTGGCCGAAATGTGAAACAAACTTGATCTGCCTGCAGACAATACTAGCTTACATCTAAAATTTGGTTGCTCTAGCTCTTCTAGTCTCTGAGATATAGGTGTTCATACAGACGGACGGACGGACGGACGGACAGACGGACATGGCTATATCGACTCGGCTGTTGATGCTGATGAAGAATATATATACTTTATGATATCGGAGATGCTTCCTTCTGCCTGTTACATACATTTGCACGACTTTAGTATACCCTTTTTACTCTACGAGTAACGGGTATAAACAGCTCATGCTATCGATAGTCATATATCGGTATATACCATGGCCAAATCGCAAATTGTTGTTATTGAGAGCAGCTTTCCATCTCGCACAATTTTTTGTATCTCTATTTAATAATTGTTTAAAATATTGCCTTAATGCAAATTGAGTGGGAGAGTCCGTCAGGCAAATCTAAAAAGGTTATAGAACTGAATTAATATAGTCTGTTTGTGAATCAAAATGTATTTTGCAATTACTTTTCATTTCACGAACTGATATGTCGCCGGTTTAAAAACGGCAAAACTTTGCGATTTCCGAATGTCGGAGCACCAACTTTTACGATTTGGTGATCAAATCGCAAAGTTTTTGCGAAAGCGAAAATGGGAGCATGGCTGTATGAGAAATATCTTAAAGAAATATATTATATAAGGAATCACGTCACTAGCCCGGCACTTAAATTATATGACCCTAGCCAAAATGATTTTATTAATAATATAAAACCATAATATATATCAGGGCTGCAAATCTCGAAAAAATCAGAAGCTGTCCACTCCGGGGTTCAAACCCGCGAAAAATTTTGGGTTCGGTTGCACGGAGCATGTTCGGAAGGTCACTGAACCCAGGTTCTGGTTCGAACCGTGGTTCAGACATTATTTTTGCTGTTTTTGTTCTAAGGTCAAAAATATTTGGTATAATAGATTTTTGAATTGGGACTGAACTTAATATGAGAAAAACGTTATTTAAATTATCACTTATCAGTTTGATAAGATATTACAGTATTGTGTTACAGAACTTGTGTGCGTAAAGTGTACCAAGTTGAGTAGAAAACGCTGGGAAGAATGTAAGATGATTGTATTTTTGAACTGAACCCTTTGTAAAACTTGTTCACTCCGGTTTAGGTTCGGGTTCGGCAGGGGAAAATTTTGTTGCTCCGGTTCGGGTTCGGTTCCGACTTCCCAAAAAACCCGAATCTCCGACTCCGAAGCAATTCAACTCCGAACCGCTTTGCAGAGCTAATACTTATTAGACTTTAACCAAGAATAGAATGTATTGGGGTTTCACTGAAGACTATAACAATCCAATAAAATTGTAAATTAGTTCGAAATGTTTTATATTTATTCCGAATCAATCTTAAATCAAGAATTAAGTATAGAACATATTGAGCTTGAAATAAGAATTTTTACTTGAATCAAATTAACTTGAAATAAGAATTTTGTACTGAAATCAATTATTTTTGTACTAACCGTATTACTAGCTCCATTTCTACTTAGTTTAAGTACAAATTTCTTGATTTGTTTTGCTCTTATGGACTCGCCTGTACATTTTCATTCACCTATGGGACTTTCTTAATGACGAATATGTTAGAAAAGTATTTGTCTTCAAAAAAGAGTAACTTAACATTCGAATGATTTTCATCTTGGTTTCTCTCTGTGTACACCGAATGACTTGTCCTCTATTTAAGTTACTAAGACTTTGCGAAAGTAAACTACATGTTTTTAAAAAAGAAAAAACTTTGTTCTTTTATTTAAAAAAAAAAAATAAAAAGCAACTACCCCTATAAAAATACAAAGTCTCCAAAATTTCTGACTGGCTGGCTACTTACATATAGAGTAAAAAAATAAAAAAAAAGGGAAAAAGAAATAGAAAACTTTTCTTTTAAAAAGTTACATTACACTGGATGACACTTCTGCTGAGGATGGTGGTAGATGCTAGATGGTCAAACAGTCTTGGCCAGATGTTGCCCGAGAATGTCAAAAGTGCAACAGCGGCAAAAACTTATTTACTTTTTCACATTTCGAAGCACTTGACTTGTGCCACTGATGCGGATGCGGCTACCAAGTCGACCCCATGCATCTTCGTTTGTCTCTTGCGCCGCGGCATGGGCAGGCGGCAGGAGGCGCTACTTGACAAGTTTGAAATTTCAATTAAATTCATTTGAACTGCGGCCGCTCTACTTGGGGTCTCGCCGGTAATGAGCAGGGCAGCGTAATGGCATCTTAGTTGAGTTGTTGTCCAGTGTTTCTGTTGTGGGATCTTTGTGGGTCGAATAGGTGACAAGGGGGTGTGTTGACAGCAAACAACGCGCAGGCACAGTGGTTGAGGTATGGATCAAATTGAAGTGAAATGAGCTTATGGAAAGAAAGTAAGTGGCACAGAACGGTACGGTTCGCGACAAGGAGTTTGGATCTTAGCAGAGATGGTTACCAAGCAAAAATCTTAAATTGAAAATTTTGTTTGTTAATTTTCATTTTTCCCACTTACGTATTATTTCACATACAATTTGCACCACTGTGCCATATTATTTCCCTCACTGATGTCAGCCGGTTGAAAGCTGCAGCGGGGGCAGATGTTGACATCTCCATTGAGTGCGCGCGCCTCCTTTCCTCATACACCACATTCTCGTCATTGGTCAAGTGCAGTTGTTGCATTTCTTCCGAGGATTGCGTCGGTGGGCGGTCAGCAAATTACAATCGGCCTCCGAAACGGAAAATGTCTTCATCTTCATCAATCAAAGCCCAGGCATCTGACATTCAAGTCACTCATGCAGTCACTCAGCTCAATTCAATTCCCAGAGAGTTTCAGTCGTTTCTTGTCGTTTTGTTGCTAAATTTCAATTACAAACTGAAACTACTAAGTACATCAAGTCAACTTTCTCCAGCCGGCAGGAGCAGCCAGCATCAGGGCATCTTCGTCATCATCAGTCAGAATGTTGCATTCATTTTGTGCCCTGAGCAGAGAAGTTGACAACAAAACTTTTAACAACAAGTTGGCAGTCCGACAGAAATTTGTTTAGAGTTTTGGTTATTGTCAATGCAATGGATAAAAGGAGAGGCTCTGATAAAGCAAGAATATGAACTACAAAAAAAAAGAAAACAAATATTCAATAGATTCAAATGACAGTAGGTAGCTCAAAAATATATACTTAAAGGATAGAAGGTGAAAATTTATTGGATTAATAATTTCTTAATTTATTGAACACTCATAAAAAATCTGAACCGGATCCTTTTATTGGATATGAAAAGGTTCTGTACTTTAATGTATAATGTGAAAAAATAGTAAAAACTTAAAAAAAGCAAGAAAGTTGGTCAAGTACCAGCGAAAGTGTATGCTCATTATGAATTTTGAACATTCTGTTGCTCATAACTTGACTTTCATTCATTCCATCGGATCGAAAAACACAAATCTTCTACATATAATATTCATTTTTTTCCAAATGATAGACTTGATTTGCCTCGAACCTCAAAAAAAACGAAACCAAAAAGTTTTTTTTAATGCTCTCACGTCAAGAACTAATTTTCAGAACGCAAAAACTTGATTTGAGTTGAAATATTCTCTTTTTGATAACATTTTAAACTCAATTGGATAGAAATATTTTATTGAGTTATATGCTTATATGCTGGAAAAGTGCTGTAGTAACTACTGTCCGCTCTACCATATTCATAAGAATCTGATTGTGACAACGTGGATGACTTCCAACCAGGACTGCACACCTCGAAAAAATCACTCCGGGGTTCGTACCCTCGACAAATTTTGGGTTCGGGTTATCAGAGCGTGTTCGGGAGGTCGCTAAGCCCAGGTTCAGGTTCGAACCGGGGTTCAGACATTATTTTTTGAACTTTGAGGCATTCTTTGAATTCCGTTAAAAGCAGAAATGAAATCGTTTACCGATTTTATATTCGTTTTTTTTGTTTATTATTTTCTAGCTTAAGATTCCATTTCATCTTCATTAGAAGAATCATTTATGCTTTCGTTCATTAATGGCCTTCTACAATCTTTGCAAGCTGTTTTTGTTCTAGGGTCAAAAATATTTGTTTTTTTGGAACTTTTAATGTGAGATCGTTTTTCTAAACACTTTAGAGTATTCTGCAAAAGACTTCAGAACTTATGTTCGTCAAGTGAAAAAAGTTGAGTAGAAATCGCTGGAAAGAATGTGAAATAAATATTTTTTTTCAACCGAACTCAATTTAACATTTTTTTTGCTCCGGATCGGGTTCGACAGGGAAAAATTTATCTGATCCGGTTCAGGCTCGGTTCCGACTTCCCAAAAAACCCGCAGTCTCCGACTCCGGAGCGGTTCGACTTCGAACCGGTTTGCAGCCCTGCTTCTAACTGTCCTGCTTAATTTTAGAAAAAAAGAAACATTTTGGCCGTACTTGTCTGTATTCAATCCACAGATCTTTTTCACGCAACGACGGCGACGTGTTAGCTCACTGCGCCATTGCACACACTTCTAGACGCACGTCTAGATATTCTTTTCTGTACTGTTTTTGACTTGAGTTAAGTTTTGCATATTTCAAGAATAATTGGAACATTTGAGCAGGTTTCTCTCCATTTTGATCTTATTAGAAACTGTTTCAAATAGTTTTCAAATATTTTGTTATTCATTTCAGCTATTTTACAGAAGGGAATACATTCACTCGGACCATTTAATTCTTTTCAAATTCGATAACACACAGCTAAGTGCAAACTTGGTTATTATATAGCCGCAGCTTCCCCCAGTTGTTGATTATGCCAGTCAGGGCAGCAACAGTGTCATTGTGGTTGCGCATGTCCCCGCTGTTGAACCACCACCGCATGGAGTCTCGGGTGCGTCATCGCTTCTCTGACCACTGCATTTCCTTCTCCACTAGCGACATTTGCCTGTCATTTGAGTGGGTTTTCGGTTGCGAGCTGCTGCTTAATTATTACAGCATAAATTATCAATGTCTCGAGCTGCTCCTCTTCCTCTATTGTGCATGATTCACACCGCGTTGCCTTTTCGTTTTGCATACTAAGAGGCTTCTGATAAGCAGCAGCAGCAGCAGCAGTCATCATAAAGAGAATGGAACTCGTTTGCCGCTGAGACAGATAACATACATAATTCTTGACTTTGTTTGGGAGAATTTATTTGACACTGCATTGCGTCTTTGCCATTAAACTCTTTTCAATTCCATTTCCCATGTGATTTATTGATTTGCTCGCACTCTGAAAATCAATTTTTTTTTTTTTATCGCTAATGGCGCTGAAGTTGAGTTAGGTTTCGTGGGCGGGGGAGGGGGCAGGGTCACATTTTCGATGGTCTGATGAGTGTGTGTGAGTGTTAGACACATTGTCTGATGGATTTGGCGTGAGAATTTGTAATTTCGTATGCAAGTTGTGTGCCAGCGACTGGGGCATGGAGCAACGTAAGGATTTTGTCTGAGTGGTTTCTTTCTTTTTTGGCTCATATATCCTAAGTAAATATGATGGGCAATTTCCTTTTATATTTATTCTTCTCAAAGGTTCTGCGTGAGCCATTAGGGAAATTGCAATACCGTCGATATTTAGGCTTGATGTATTTCAAATGAAATTAAGGCTTCGACTCTGGGCAGTTAGCTATCTAAGATGAAGGAGTTTGTCATGACACAAGGGAAATCGAGAATATGGCGATGCCATAAATACCAATCAGTTCCATCCCATTGGAGGGTCACAAATTGCAAAATGCTTAAGTAAACTCTAAGGACTGAGCAATTGTTTTTTGTATGTCTCATAGTGGTCGTAATTTTTCGGCAACGGCCTACTAACTAGATGAAAGTGGGAACTGAAAGTAATAAACTGAGAAGTAAGAAACGTAAAATACTGGATTTTCCTTCACTTTGGTTTTTGGTTCGAAAATATGTAGCTTAAAGTAAACAAAGACTTAATAATCCCTCTCGAAATAATGGTTCTTAATGTTTAGGGCGAAGTCTCCTTAAGTAGATCACGAAGAACTATCAACTATCGGTAAATTTTTTGTAGATTTAGAGCAGGTGAATGCTCTCTATTCTCTGCTGCGCCCGAGAAAGAAATCAAAGCTACGAGTGATGTGATGTGATGTGATTCTCAGTTGCCAGTGGCGAATTCTATGCTCGCATTGCTGACCCCTGGAAAGCTTAAAAGCGCCCTAGAAAGCAATCAATGCAAAAAGAGATATGATTCTCAGTTGCCAGTGGCCCATTCTATGCTCGCATTGCTGACCCTGGTAAAGCTTAAAAGTTTATTCGAAAATAATAGACATGCTGAAATTTCCGAATGGTTCCATAATAATGACCATCCCCCAACGAACGTACATTACCCTAAATGTCTCTACAAAAAGAATGAAAACAAGTAAATAAGGAAGTCCCATTTTAGGCAGACTTTTCATTAAGTTGATTAAAATTCACAAAGTTTGTACATAAAAGCCATTGAATCTAACCCGCAGACATAATTAAGATGGCTTATAAGAGGCTTATATAAATAGGTATAAAGTCGAAGGTTTGCTTAGAGCTTCAAATCGTCCCCTCTATTTATTTCGTGAATTCATGAGTATTTTTTTCCACTAAAATTAGGAACGAATCTTCGCTACATATTGAACAGAAAATAATTAGATTTTACTATAAAGTGAGCGAAATATTTTTTGCAGTCGAACCTTTCTACAAACAGATGTGGCGCTGGTTCGGGCTCTGTTTGAGGGTTATACATTTATAACGTTCGGTTCGTAATCTTGTTTAAGAGGTTCGACTCTAGGCGGATTTTGACTTGATTTAGATAACCTTATAAACTAAAATTAGTTCTCAATTCAAATGGAATCATTTATCAAAAAACTGTGAGTATTCGTATCACATGTTACTGTCAAACATGTTTAGTTTGGTCTATAATTTAACCATGAATCGACTTAAAAAAAAGCAAGGCTTGCAAATTATTGAATTTTATTCTCAAAATGTGGTTTCATCAAGACGGTGCCACACAGCATGCAAAACAATGGCCCAATTAAGAGGTGCGAGAGTTCGGTGAGATACAACCCCTTTGGACTATTTTTTGTGTGTTTTTTTTACATGAAATTATCTTTAAGCATTAGGTATATGTATATAGATCGTTCTATCTACTCGAATAAAAATTTCATACATTTTTCTGATTTGTATGTATTTTTTTTAGTCAAATCTGAAAAATCACCCTTTATTATCACAGTCATCAATGAAAATCAGATCATCCCCTAAGACTTCGGCACTCTAGTAAATGCGCGTTTATGGTTCGGGGAGTAGTTTCCTATTAAAAACATGTGAATTGCATTTTCTCACACCAAAAATAATGTAACGAACTATATTCAAGTCCTGAAATCGGCTTTCCTGTTTTTCTTGAAAGTTTTAAAACAATTTTCAAGGTAATGCTCCAATATATACAGGCAGAGCAGGCATACTATGTATGCGCAACCAAAATGTGGTGTTAATGGCCACGAGACTCTCCGATTCCTCCTAACCTAAATATCATAAATCGGTTGGATTATTCTTTTACGTAATGTACACTAATCCGGCCGATAAAATGAAAATAAAGAATCATTGATTGCTGCAGTTAGAGATAGTTGGACTTAATCTTCGCTTTGTACAAAGCAGATTTGAACAAAGAAGGATCCACTAAAAGCTATCCAGAAAAAATTCTGTACTTTTATTAGAAAACATGTAAAACATTGAAAAAATATAAATTTGCTTATGTATTAAAGTGTTTCTAAAGCTGAACCTATTCAAGTGACTAACAAATATGAATAAGACACTTATTCTAATAATAAATAAAAAGGATTATTTGTTTTGGTGTAATAAAGGTAATAAAATCCCGTGCATTGTTTCTTTTTTGTCTGAGTTTTGCACAGGCAGTTCCAGAGTTGTTGTCACTTGTAAATGCGAAAAAAGATAAACCTATCTAAGTGACGTGCAGTGTATTCATATATATATTTTTTTTTTGTTCAAACCAAGGACTCATAACTTATTGGCTCCCAAACGTAAAAATCTTCTCCGCGCCACCAAACATTCAAGAAATTACAACAGAAATTCTCCCCCAGTCGCGATGCTCAGTCAGATTTTTTTTTTTTTTTTTGCAAAAACGAGAAACGCAAAATTCCCTTGGCACGCGCTGGCAACACTTCTTTTCCAAGAAGCAAGAACATTTTTGCCAATGTCAACCGTTTGGAGAAGGGAGACGGCCGAGGCGCAAGGGGAAGTCAAGGGCGTGCGTTTCTTGCATGTTGTGAATTTTGGTTGGGCGGCCCAGGAGGGGCTCATGCCACAAAGAACGAAGGGTAGTAAAAACGTACCGTTATACAAACATTACATAAAAATATTAAATTTATGAAGCAATAAAAAAAGAGTGTTAAAAGGCACTGGGAGAAAGAGAAAGAAAGAGAGCGCAAAATTTGGGATTGGGTCTAACTATGTCCTTGTATGCCACTGGGAAACGAATTAACGAAACAAATGTGGATAATGAAAATGAGGACAAAAGGCAGCGTATTCATATTTGATGACTGTGATGACCAACCGGTTTCCACAATAACGATCGATGGCAACTGTTTTGCTTATGCCCTCGAGTCAGAGATAAAATAAAGGGATGTGCTCATAGGGAGGATTTAGATGGTGGTGTCTAAAATGCATAAACTCTCACGTACAAGCCAAACAAATCCTTAGACAAAAATGTCACACGCCGTCGGCTTACTTTTGACTTTTGACAGCCTTAAGTTCTGCAAATTCTGCGAATGGATAGAAATAATATGAGCACGTGCCGGAGTCGAGCGATGTCTTTTTGATTGGTTGGTTGGCATTTTTCTTTTATTCTGATTCAAGTGAAAATTTGTAGTTGCTGTGAAATGAATCATTCAATTTTATGTGATTTGGTATTATATCTTGGATTAAATATTAATTACCAGATGCAAAATTCTGTTCCAGTTTTGTCCACTGATTCTAGAACTGATCTCGATTACATTGATAGTTATCGGTGCATAATAGTAAAAGCAAAGCCGACTGTTTTACAACAGTTCAATGAACTATGAACTAAGGCCTTCGTAATTTCGTCTAATGTGTTTCAAAAATATTAAGAATACTCTATATTTTCTGTTTAAAATAGATAAAGTTCGGATAATTTATGAGAAATAAAACAAGGTTACAAAGTCACGAATCCATGTTTTCGCAACTATAGACTCAAATTTATAAGATTCATGAGACCCTTAAATTCTGTTAGAAAGAACATCTGTAAGCATCACCTCAAACCCATTTTTTCAATTGTACCCTAGGTTCGCGGTCTATTAGTACTTCTGTACTAGCAACGCACAGCGACAACAATTTTACAAAATTGTTAATGGTTCAAGATCAAAATCTACAAAATTCAGCAAATATCTACTAGGTCATTGGGAACGCAAAATCGAAAATTCGCTTGAATATCTTTAAAAACGCATGGCAGATTTTTGTTAACAACTATATTTATGATGGCAAAACGGGGCCTAAAAGATGGTACTCCTCAGCTAAAAGCCGCGAGATGGAGTACCATTTAAAGATTCACCCACGAAGCACTCCATTTGATTATAATCATACCTGCTAGATATAAACTACATTTAAAGCCGATTTCTCATTTTCTAAATATTTACCATGTGTCAGATAAAATTGCAATTTGCTGTTATTTGTTAGCATATGTGTCAGTTGTGTAGAAGATGAGAATTCGGCTCTTAGTATAAACAAATTTAATGGTTTTGGAACTCTGTTCTGTAGATTTTGTAAGCAATCAGAAATTGGTTATCATTGTGAGTTTAATGCCACCTCAACTTCCTCAATATGACTATTTAATTCAAAAAATCTAAAGTATCGATCAAAATCGATTCTATTAAACAAAATATCAGTATCAAAATGCTACTTTTTTAAAATCGAAAGAAATATTGATAAAATCATTTTTCCGGCAACCTTGATACAATCTAGAAAGTATGACTCAGAGTTAAACGTATTGTCCATCATAAAATCCTTAACTGTTAAACTGTCGATAAATTTACCAATTTCGATAACCAAATACCAAATATCATAATTCACAAAATATCGATAAATCATTAAATGGTTCTGAAAACAAGACTTTTTTTTTAATTGATCTTTTCACCAAAATATACAAAAAGGAGTCGGTAGACAGAATAAAAAGATAACGATATTTAGTATCTTATGGGTATTTTTAGTATTAAATTGGCTTTCATCTGAAAAAATATCATAATGATACGATGGAGTCCATACATTTAGGATCAAATAGTATCATTTTGATAAGAAAATAGTGATATTATAGGGTGAAATTTGATATTTTAATTGATCTTTTTGCAGATGAAGGCCGATTTTATATTTTTTTTCTGGTGTATAATCGTGTTGAAAATTACTTTTAAAATATCATAATTAATCGATGTATGATTTATCAATAAATCGTTATTTTATAAACCTTTAAAAAGTAGTTAAAGAAAATTAATACAATGTTATAATATAATAACATAAAAACTATTACTAGTGCCTGATCTAATCGATTTATATAAGGTTATGTTCAAATTGGACTCTAAAATTTGGAATAATAATTTAAAAATTTAAGCATACAACTGTTTTTGGAGTGTGCAGATCCTGGTCTAAATTTTGAGAACTAAATTTTTATTAATAACTGGCCATACTAAATGAAAACGAGTTAGTAGCGCCATATAATTGAAATGATTTTGTAAAACTGTAGTTCTTCATAAGCCTTGAGTAGGCGTAGCTCTGAAAGTCTGTTCTTATTTTAAAAAGACTATACTGAGATCGGATACTATTTCAAATTCAATACAATAATATCGATTGTGGGTTCACTAAAACCAGGCATATCCATTATTCATCAATTGCATCAACCCAAATTAATGTGGCTACTATATTTAGTATCTGATACATCCTTAGAACAATCGATTAAAGACTTTATCGATACATGAATTACCATTTCGGAAACATCGAGCTATCATTTGACAACTCTACTACAAACAGGGTATCAAAGCAGCTATAGTAATGCGTAGCGTAGTCCAATGATTGTTCTTCAATTGATTTAGAAAATGTAGGTTATAGTCCCAACATTTAAATGAAATCACAACTGGACCCACATTAACAAGATAAATGAAAGAGCAAAATGAAAAAAGAACCCACGTAGTTTCTGAAAGATAATTTATAACAGACGCATAATTTTCGACAAGTCTTA
Organism: Lordiphosa fenestrarum; assembly: GCA_035044985.1. NCBI lineage: Eukaryota > Metazoa > Arthropoda > Insecta > Diptera > Drosophilidae > Lordiphosa > Lordiphosa fenestrarum. Next base: position 377,045 of record JAWNNO010005633.1, read on the forward strand.
CAAACAAAATAAATGACATCTAAAAAAGGTTTTTTTGTTTTTAAATCAATCAAGCTCCATTTCGTCTGCCCAGTTATCTTTTAACAATGTTGTTTACAACACTGACAAATAAGGTATTAAAAATTATTAATCACAACCATCAGAGTCAGACTTAAAAAACAAAAACCACGTCATGTAGATACCGTTTTTTTAATGCTCTCACAAATTAGTAGCCACTTAACCTGACTGAGGACAGGCACATATAAAAAATTTATGTCACTTAGGTGAAAATGATCATTGAGGCACTTAAAAATTCTTTAACGACTCAAACACACACACACTCACACACTGTTACTTATGTATAATGCATCAATCAAACCATCAATTATATTGAACACAATCATATTTCAACAAAAAGAAGCAGCGAGGGAGAGCGAGGGAGAGAGGAGGTGACTTCCATGAGCCACAGCACAATTTGAACAAACAAACTAAACGAGCCGCATAAAAGTAACCAAAGAGCAAACAATTTTGTGAGGGGTCAGTGATGAGAAAACTGTTGACGCGTGGGATAGAGAAGGAGAGACTGGCTGGCTGGTTGGCGGAGTAAGGTACACATTGTGTCACATCATAAATGTCACGGACACATTTTGTACGTTTTTAGTGCGACCATAAAAATTTTTGAGGAGTGCAAACAACAAACAAAATGAAACGAGAAATATAGAGCATATATCTATCTATATACATATAAATGTAATTTGTATTATTTTTGAGCAGGGTCAACAATCCCAAGCCAGGGAGACACTGCGAATTGAGCAGGGGGGGAATTTCGCTACGTCACGGTTGACCATAAAATGTGGCATGGGGTGGCGCATGGGCAGAACCACACAAAAGTCATAAATCACTTAATCACATAATTAGAATGTATAAAAATTGATTTACGAGATTTTGAATGTGAATTGTTGTTGCAACGTCGCGTGTTTACGATTATTTACTAACTTCCCTTACGACGGGGGGTGTGTGAGAGAGAGAGAGAGAAATAAAAAAGGATAGGGAGCACATAGGGTGTAATTGCATAATAGTTGGTTTTAGATTTATTATATAACTGAAAAGGTGGAATGAAAACAATCATAAACACAGTAAAAGTAATGAAAGGCGAACAAAAAAACTTAAAACTCCTTAAAATTCTCAATAAACATGTTTGCTATTTCCTTGTTGACCAGCATACATTATACATCCAAAATTATACATCAAAAATCATCCACAAAGAATTATTAGTAAAAAATAGTATGCGGGGAAGTTATAGTGATGATTTTTAATGACAGTTTGAGTTGTTGTGTGTTTTTTTATCCATCCTAAAGTTCATTATAATAATCAAACTAATTCCATCGAGTTCCTGTCATCGATTTGTGCTGGCGAACAAGGCCTGTGACGACTAGAGGTGTAAACTACAATTACCATTACTATTACCATTACAATTTTTTAGATAATTAAAAACAATTCATGAGTACGATTTTTTAGTAATCGACATTGTAATTTCTCTTTGATTATTAAAAAATGTAATTACTTTCTCAATTACTTGAATAATTGTACATGTAAGGGTGGACCTAAAAATTTAAATTATGAACTATTCATGTATTTCTGGGTGTAAACTGAAATTGTTTACACTACCGGTCTCGTCAAACCCATAGAATTCATGTTTGGGGATTAGATGTTCTCTGGAGACTATTGCATGCTCATGTGCCATGGCCTATTTCACTGCTTCGGCCATAGCAATATGCTAAATATTTTCTCTTATTATTTTCTTATTATTTTATTTATTTATTCATAAGCTGTATGCTTATAGTTCCAAACTAAAGCTACAGAGGGTAGACAGCCGTAGCTACTGCCGCTTTCGCCTGATTTTTATTACCATGATAAAAATAGCAATTAATTTTGTAATTCCAAAATTAATTGATGAAAAATCATAATTTCTACCTATAATTACATAAATAATTCAACTTTTCAATCACAACTACTCAATAATTCCCCTTTAAAGGTACAATTATTCAAGTAATTGCAAAAAAATTTACAATTGGAAATAATCATTGAATAATCGTAGTTCTACGTTAAAATTGCGATTACTAACAAAATGATAGTCAGGAATTGTTGTTTCATTAGCTAAATAATCGAGATTTTTGCAATGTAAAGTATTTAAGTACTGGAAGTAGTTAATGCATTACACCTCCGGTGAGAACAAAGAGGAATCACTAATAAAAAACCAGTTTATACTATTCCCAACCTACATTTCCGGTGAAGTCCTACAAATATTAAAACATCCTGGTCTTCACTCTTCTGATATTTCATATGAGAAACTCTTATGAGAAGTTAGATAAATGTTGTTTTAATATAATTATAAAAATTATTGGGAAAATTTTCAAATTACTTAAAAAATCGACACTCAATCTTCAATCTTTTTTTTGTAGATTCTTGATTCCAAAGTGGGTTTTTTCAGTTTATTGAATATATCAGTTTATATTTAGCAAATATAGCTGCATCTAAAACCTTATTTCCAAATGTAAACTTAAGAATTGTTCAAATCTCAAGTCTTCAGAGCCTAAAATTAAATAGAAACCCTTTTTCTATGACTTAAAATGACTTCAAATCACTTAAAAAAAGAGCTGCAGACCATGATCAACCAATGTAATCTATGCTGTCTGCTCACCAAAACGACAGGTACAAAAATAGACAGACTCGCTCACTTTTTCAACATAACATGGGGATTGCCATTCTCGTTTGTTTTTGTTTTAAGGTTCTCGAAGCGAGAAACATACAAAGCTGTCTTTCGATTACAGCTTGAAAGTTATAATTTCGTTTGACTCTCTGCAACTGAGCAAACTGAGTCGAAGGCGTCAGCTCAAAGTATTATTTTTGTTGTTGTGTAGTTAAATTATTGTTGTTGCATTAGCATTTGCTGTTTTAAGGCACTTACAAGCGCAGGATACACTCTTGGTAGAGTCTGCCCAGCATAACGTCTCATGGAAATGCACAAAAAGATCGCTTTGAGAAAAGACAGCTATGAAATGTCCTAGGGTATCTGATGCTTCATTTGAAAGTACTTGGATAACTCACCGACCCACAAACTCTAAGGAATTAAGAAGGTGCATCATCTAAATTGAAAAGTTGGCTCTAAATCTCCACCACCAGGAAATAACTGAACTTGTTCATATCCTTTCTTTGGTTGTTGTTTTAACCAGGGTTGTTCGCATCTCCGGTTCGCTGGTTCAAACCACAATTTACCAATGGTTAAGGTACAAAAATTTAAGCTTCGAGGTTTGTAAGCTGAGCTTTTGGTTCGAACCTTGGTTCAGCCCATGCTTGACGCAATATTAACAAAACAAAATAAAAGCTGCAAGAAGACACCAAACCAAAATAAATGCGCACTAAAACGAGGAAATAAACGTAATCCCAGCACTGGAACTCCTTCGACCTCGCAGACTTAAAAGAAATCGTCCTGTAGACTTAATTTGATATTTTTATTGTGTACTAAGTATCTTGTCCAAACTGTAAATACTTTAATGTAACCTAAATTAATCCTGTCAAGCCAATGTTATATGTAGATGTATGTATAACATTAAGAAAACCCCTCTAGCGTTATAAATGCATGTAATGTCAACAAAAATAGACAAAATACAAAACAAATGGGAAATTAAAAAAAAAAAAAAATGCAATAGTTATTAGTTTCTCAACATAACTTAATTGCAGTTCAACTTTCGACCTAAGATCTACTCAAATCGTATGGGGATAGTCTTCGTTTTGGTTTGAAAACGGTTTGTGGAACACAAAGGAATATTAAATGTATAATTTACTAATGTTAAGCTCTTGCTTTTGTATATCATTGAAAAGCCTTTGGATCCGAGGATCTTAAAAAAAAGCTATTATGGGTGGTGATTTGATAAGTAGTTCTTAATTCTCTTTTAGGTTTTTCATTACAATTTGCTGCCCATTTTTGCTGAACCGAACCAAAATTTTAGGTGCGGAAAAGCCTCAGGTTTTATTTCTAAAGGGGTTCGGTTCAAGGTTCGGTTCACAGTGAAACAAAAGACGGAATTCCGGACTTGAGCCGGTTCGGCTTGCAGATACGAGAAATACACTAAAATTCTATTTCTAAAGAATTTTAAGCATGGATTAATTTGAAAGAGGGCTTAAAAACTAAGAGGAAGTGGTCGAATTGTGAAATTGGCAGCCGTACAAAATGGACCTAAGCTTGACAACGAACATTAATGTTAAGGCACTCAAGAAATCTTGATATCTATAGTCGTTCCAAAATTGTTACCAGACGAATGTTCCAAAATGCAGCGCCACGTGAAACTTTATTTCATAGTAAGGCTCTCAAGAAATTCTGTCTCAACTGGTTTAAGCTATGGTAGAATTTGGCTTATTAACCATTAATCCAGGAATTTTTTTTTTTTTAAAACCCAACTCCTCCGCTTTACCACCACAATTACAATTCTCACAAGGGGTGAAATACTTAACCGTCCAAGATCCCATATTATTTATGAGCACAATTTAAAACCCAAACTAAACAAAGTCAAATGTCCGTCAGTTGTCAGACGGTTTTAAAACCCCTCCGGAGACCAGAAGCATACGCAAATTTAAAGGATTATCAAATGCAAAAGAGCTGATGCTGATGCCGCTGCTGTTGTTGCTGCTGCTGCGCTGAGAGGGTTTCCTTTTGAATCTACCATAAATCATGGAATCAAAATGCCACATTCGGGGTAAGGGAGAATGCGTTAAGCTCTTGGGATGAAGCATGACACGTAGTAAATATGTTTAAGCGGAGTGGAAGAGGGCCTTTTGTTTTTCTTTAAAAAAATATGTGCAATGTGCAGACGGTTGCGAACGACAATGATACATAAATTTGTGTTTTTTTTGTGCTTGTGAAAGAGTAAAAGAAAAGGGCATAAATAGCGGCACATAAACTTGTTAATTATGTTTATAATGCAAAACAAGAGTGTTTTTTTTTTATTTAATGCATTCAACTGAATTTTTTATGAGACAATATGTGCGTGTCCCTCATGACAGAATTCCCAGTACATTTCTATACAATTTGCTAAAAGGTTTGTCAAAAGGTCATTGTTTGGTTGATGTGGTTTAAGCTTAGCAAAAAACAAAAATCCCAACACGTCCAAATGATAAAACTTTTCGTATTTCATATCTAGAACATAAACTTTGAGAAGCTACTTTTCAATGATAAATTTTTCAATCTCTTCTAACTGTGGACTCAAGCCTAACTTTCCTAACATTACTTGTCGGTTAATTATACACAAGATTATAACTTTCATGTTCTTTATTTATTTCCAATTTTGGCCCTTATGCACTGCAGATTTTTACTCACTTTTTGAAGTACTTTTTTTATATTTTTATTTTTATCAAAATTTTGTTCATGCTGTTGTGGATACTCTGAACAGATTTCAAATTGGTTTCCTTGCACACAAAAACTATACAAGGACTTCTACAAACTTTCTCCCATCGATGTTTGGTGAATAAGAGAGGAGGGGTGAGTTGTGTAGCAAAAATTGTTATTGCCGTTTGCTGCTTCTTTTTGTTGTGCGCATCAATTTACATGTTCATAAAGTGCAAATTGGAAATTTTTAGTTGTACGCGAAATTATTAATGAATCGAGAATCAACAGCAACAAACAACTTTGCGCCCTGCCACAAAACACAAACAACGAAGAGCCACGCAGCGCATTTGCAGTTTGTAGTTATTTACATAACGAAAACCAGAAAAAGAAAAACATTAACTGTGAAATGAGAGAATGACAACAAGAGCAACAGCAGCAGAAGTACAACAATAAATAGCATTATGCTAATCCAGGCCAAAGCAAAGAAAAGCCAGCAATTTCTTTAACCAAAAAGCATTTTGGATGCGAAAAGGAGAGGCATTAGTTGGCGGCTGGCGGCAGCTGGGAATAATAATTGTGAGCGAAAACAGAGACAAACAAACAAATGAATAACTAACTAATATTTACCAAAAATAAGTCACCACGAAAAGGAACTTGATGTGTGTCAGAGAGAATATTTAAATGTAAATCCCTTAACATGAATGTGTGAGTTCGAGGGTTGCCGTTTGAGTTGAAATTTGAACCAATATTTCACAATTTTCTAAACCTAGCCAACTTTTCACACTCTTGCCTTCAACTTAAGACCAAATTAGCTTTTGAAGTTAGACATCGACAGAGATTAAATAGTACATCATTTGTTTAGCTTATTTCTGTATTTCTGGATTTGCTATTTTCCTCTCAGTCCAAGTAAACATTTTAATAATCCGTACTAAAAGTGGCCAGCCAGGGCATTTAAAATGATTTTCGCACTCACACAAAAACAACACAGCAAACAAGCTGGGGAAAAATGAATTGCCCTCAACCCGCCACCATCACCCCCCTTCCTCTCTTGGAGCAATTGCATTACATTGCAGTCGACAGAGTTTGCGGTGTGTGGATTTTAGGGTCTGGCTGCTGCTCCTCTGTAAATGGCTGCCAAAAATTAAATGCCTCGAGTCCTGCTGCATGCAGGCACCAGGAATATGTCAAGTGTGTGTGTGTGTTGTGTGCCCAAACATCAACTTCAACTACAGCTACAATAATAACAATGCCAGCGAGTCCTGAGCCTGATGTATGACGCATATTACTCCAAAATAATACAACAGAATAAAACCAACACAAAAACAAGTAAAAAATTGTACACAAGAAGAGGTCTCGACTCTAGTGATATCCTTTCAAGTGACTAATTTTCTTCTTCCATGAGAGGGGCACTTCTGAAACCCTTTGGCTACGCCTGTCTAGCGCATAATTTTGAGTCGTATTTTTCAAGTCAACGAAAAAGAAATAGAAAATGAATAGGAATTGAAGGCAAAAGAAAAGGGGACACAATGAGAGCAGAAAAGATACAAGATATAATTGAAGCGAACGGAGTAGAGTGCACAAAATTCCGCTCTCTTAGAGTGTCAGAGCCTAAAACTGGTTCAAAACCAGTCCATAAGCGGATTATACACAATTTTCACTTAAAATTCACTTTGCCGACTTAGAGACCACATCTAGTTAAGAGTCGTGATCTAATTTTCACTTTCTCAAATATTTTGCAATATTTAATCGTTTTAAGGACAGATCGGAATTCAAAATGGAAAGATAAAATAAGAGAAAGAATAGACGAATTAAAGGAAGTAGCAAGAATATTGGACAGTTACTAGAAATCCGGGACAATAAAATTCATATTAAAAATAGAAAAAAGGCAAAGAGTAATAAAATAAAAGGTAAAGGATAAAAAAGCTACTATTAGAGTATAGGGAAGAAGAACGAGAAGACAAAGAGAGGAAAGAAAGATAAGATAAGAAAAAAGAGAGAATGAGAAAGGGAAAAAAAGAGAAATCCGTGAAAATGAAATTCATACTTGAAATGGAAAACATAGAAAGAAAACACGGCAAAGAGTAAGAAAATAAAAGGTTAAGGATTTCAAATAAAAGGAAAAATTAGAGTATGGAAAAGGGAAAAAGAGAAAGAGAATAGGGGGAAAAACGAAAAGAGAGAATGAGAAAGACAGTTAAGTTAAGTTAAGTTAAAATTGAGAAAGGGAAATAGAGAATGAAAAAGGGAAAAAAAGAATAAGACAGGGAAAATAAGAGAATGAGAAAGGGAAAAAGAGTGTATATGAAAGGGAAAAAGAGAAAAAGAAACACTAAAGCAAAATAAAAGAGTGAAAAATAAAGAAAAAGAAACACAAAAGCAAATAAAAAGAGTAAAAAAAGAGAAAAGTAAACATATAAACTAAGGAAAAGAGTGAAAAATAGAGAAAAAGAAACACAAAAGCAAAGGAAAAGAGTGAAAAATAGAGAAAAATTAACACAAAAGCAAAGGAAAAGAGGTAAAGAAAAGGGAATAGGCAAAGAGTTAAAAATAGAGAAAAAAAACACAAAAGCAAAGGAAAAGAGTTAAAAATAGAGAAAAAGAAACACAAAAACCAAGAAAAAGAGTGAAAAATTGAAAAAAAGAAACACAAAAGCAAAGGAAAGTGAAAAGAATAGGGAAAATAGAAGAAAAAAGAAACAAAAAGAGCAAAAGGTGAAGAAAATAAAAAAGAGAAACGACTAAAAGGAAAAGAGTGAAAAGAGAAGAGCCAAAGATAATAAAGAGACGATAAAAAAATGTAAAACTAGAGAAAAGAACAAATATCTTTAGAAACGAAAAGAGAAAAGAATCGTAAAAAAGACACACAAAAAAGAAACTAGAGAAAAAAGAGAGCAGAAACAGAGAAAAAACGAGGAAATAGAGAAAAAAAGAGTCAAATAGAGGAAAGAGAAAAAAAAGAAGGATCAAAAAAACAAAAGAGAGAGAAAAGAAGGATCAAAAAACCAAAAGAGAGAAAAAGGAAGGATCAAAATGAGGAGAGAGAAAGAAAAAAAAGGAGAAAAAAATGAAGAAAAGGAAATGCGTAAGATAAGCAAAAAATGAGAGAAAGAAAAAACAGCCGTTAAACCAAGAACATCGAATGTAAAGACAGTTACATGAAAATTTAAAAGAAAAAGGGGAAAATAAGATTAGAAAAATCCTAAAGATATTTACCTTAAAAGAGAGAAACAATATAAGGATCAAAAACATTGGATATAAGGATACATGAATTGGTTAAAATGAATTTGAAAGTAGAAAAACCATATCATTAATCTATAAAAAATTAATGCATATATATTTTAAAAATAAGTGATATTATAAAATAACAAAAAAAAAAAAAAAACACTTTAAAGTAATTAGAATTAAGAAACGCAAGAAGAATTAAAACCTCACCACGAAAGACCATTCATGGAAAAATATATATATATTTTAGATATTGAGAAATCCACCGCTTCCTTCCTCCGCTTGTCACATTTACATACTTTTAATAAAACTTAAACACTTTTGCGCTCTTTTGCATTTTTCCAATTTCGCTGGCATAAATTTTGTGCTCGATTTAATGTAGGTCCATTCTCCAATCAGCTTATTGTGCAATCGTGTGTGTGCACTCACACACACACGCACACAAACAACTCATACACACACGCACACAAACAACTCATACACACACGCACTTACACACACCCACCTATTAGAGACTAGAAATGTTTGCCATGCAGATAAGTTGGGCCCGACCTTCGCCCACAAATGGCAGCCCAGGAGACGAAGTCGCCGAGATGACTACAAAAGAACGCAAGAAAGAAAGCGAGCAAACAAACGTGCAAACGAACAGGCGAGGCAAGCAAGCGAGAATAAATTCAAAGAAATGAAAGAGAAAAGTACGACAACAAAAAAAGGTGCCAAGTAGCGTGCACAGTTAATGAGTTTTCCAGGCGGCGACCCCACTCCACCCTCCCCCCTTTCGGCAACCCTCTAACAGAGAATTAAAATGTAGCACGAAATGAAGAAATGTGGCACATGATGAGGGGGTTGTCCGTATGAGTTGGAGCAGGGTGGGTGCAAATGGGGTTATTTGGTGTCATAAATCTGCAGCACAGGTGAGCGGGACAGGCCAAAAAGTGCAGCGCAATTTGTTTTTAACACAGGTGTAAGTGTGTGTGTGTGTGTGTGTTCTAATTATGACCTCAACCAAGCGATTGTTAGTTTAAATAAAGAGTAAAGGGGCTAGTGAAGTGGCCCTTAAACTAGACACGCAAAATTTAACACATAAAATAGATAAGGCTTGACATTGCATAAAAACTCTACGTTAACAAAAATGGGAAGTGAAAAGTTAGCAGTTTTAACACTAACTTATTTTCAACCAGCAGTTTGCTGCATGGAAAAATAAAAAAATGTAAATTCTAATTCAAAATTTAAACCAACTTGTCTTTAAATTTTGAAAATATAGTCAAATAATTTTAAATAGTTAAATATTGACATGCTTTTAGTTGCTTTGGAATTTATCTGGATTTATTCATAATCGTCTAACCAAATTATAAAGCTGAAACTGGAGCGATCGGGTTGAAAATATATTTGAGTTAGAAAATAGTATTGAAATCTTGCCTAATCCTAGAAGTCCCTGAAAATTATTTATGAACTAATTTGATTAAGTTTGATATGCTGGAAGTTTGAAGATATGAAATTTATATTTTGCAGTGTAGTGTAAATTAAAATTTTCATAACGGTCGTATAATAAATAGCAGTTTTAAAGATTATAAAAACGTTGCATACTTTTCTGAGCCGCATGCGTTGTTTGCTTACTTTATGTTGAAATATTCAAATTAATGTTAATGCTCTGTTAATTAACATAAGGAGCATAAGAATCCCTGAATCGAAGTTGGGCAGGGCCGACTTTAACTTACGCTCTCGTTCTGAACACCTGTGAGAGCAGTGTCAGTTGAGTGTTGCCATATCTGTCAGTGTTTCCATTTATATTACTTAGTCTGAACAGACTGTCAGAGAACTAACAGCCTGTCTGAACACACCATTAGATAACCTTGTTTCACCTGACATGGTAAGGCTGCCTTCACACTGAACGGACACATAATGACATGATAATCTTGCAGGTCTGCAAGATTATCATGTTATCAATTTAAATAGCTCATCAGTTGACATGTTCGAATGTCAAATGATACTTTTAGTGTAAATTCACATGAGGCTTGAATGTATTGATGAGTTAGTTGAGAGCTTTTTGGGCTAAGTGTCAAAGCAAGCAAAAAAAAATAATGAATTTCTATATAAAAATGCTTTCTGACATAATATTTGAAACTGCAGATGACAGAGGATTTGGGGTAACATCATGTTTCAATAAAGAGATAAAGCCAATCTTGGTTATTTTGAAACATTCATTTTTCGGATTGACACACAAGTTCGAATAACGAGTTCATGTTAATTTTGGGCTAACTTGCAAGATCAAATCAAGTACGAATTTCGTGCTCAAGTCAATATAGGGTCCTACTAAGGGATTAAGTCTAGTGCGGACTACAACCTAAATGTGGATGTGGGATAATGCCGGGATCAAGACAAGAGTTCCAGAATTGAAAGATCCGAGATCAGGACATTCCTGTTCGTACTTGGAATGAGAAAATCCGGGATTGAGCGGCTTCTGACATTGTTTGAGATTGATTTAGTCCTGAATTTTATTTTCAGTGTAAGTCTGACTGCTAGACTGCATATATTGAATTGCCTAAAAGTATTCATTAAATATATTTCTGATATTTTGCGAATATTCGACTGCTTGTAATTCTCAAGTTGGAATTCCCTGCATTGGGAATTACGAGGAGTAACTGAAATCCGTCGTTTTAATATGTTTTTAGTCAATTCAAAGTGATCTCTTTACTATTTTTGTACAAAGAGGGCAAACTTGCTGGCCATATTCGATCTGCTGACGGCCTGGTACTGCTTTCACTTAGCTCCTAGTCCAACATCTCTGTTTTGGAAGAAGATTTCCCACGTGGCGTTAAAGCCCAGATGCTGCTGGGTGTTTAAATGAGGGATGCAAACCACTCGAAAATAAAGTACTGGTTCGGTTCAGTGGTTCACACCGCCGGTTTGGTCCATTACTTGGTTTTTGGAGCTAACTGAACCGCGGTTTCGGTTCGGTTCAGTGGTTCACAAAGGCACATTATAAAATATTATGATTTTTGGTAGCAAACACTTTTGAAATTGAATTCCTATAATCCATTTGAATATCTTTAAAATCCTTAGAAGAATGTCCAAAGTTTATTATGTCGAATTTCCAGGATTCGTCTGTAAGTTCCTAGAGGAATGCCCTTCCAAAAAAAAAGAATGTCAGCTGTTAAAGAATATGTACCATGCATCTTACCTACCCTCCGTCGGCCTCGCTAAATATTTAGAGGGTCGAACGAAATGTATAAAATTTATCTTAGGGAAATGATTTAAATTCCCAAGAAATCGTCAGGTAAAGTAAAGCGATTCCCACTAAAATACGTCAGAGAACTGAACCGTTTTTATTTGTGGTTTTTGGTTCGCTTCAGCAGTTCTGAAAGAAAGTTGGTTCGGTTTGCGGATCGGTTCGCCAGCTGGAATAAACGGTTCGGGACAAAACCGGTTCGGTTTAGAACCGGTTTGCCTCCCTGGTTTAAATGTTACAGTCCTGTAGAGAGTTAATCTAAATTGGGGAATTGAGTTAAATTCCAAATAAAGGTCAACTCCTTCCTCTTTCTTTTATAATTTTAATGTAAAAAAATAATTCTTTGTCAGATTTGTCCAGCAAATTGTGCAGCAAATGCAAAATAGTGTTATTTCAAGATATTCCTGATAAACCATTAGGAGAACCTTAATCTGAAAATACTCCAATAAAAAATCCAATAATTTATACACCTCATAAATTCCAATTAGGTTGTTTGCCGCATAACTTCTCGTTATGCTTTAAGAACACCCACACACACTCACACACATCCATGAACGTATTAAATTGTCATAAGCCTTAAAAATTCCATTATAATTATTTGCTCAAGTGCCGTCAAGGAACCAGGACATAAAACACTGAAACACAAACAAAGATGCATGCCTGATAAGAAAACAAAAGTTTTCTAAGCGAATAAATTTGTTTGGCTTTGTTGCCAGCGAGACCCTTACTTACAGAAATTGTAAAATATTTCCAAACTCACACACACACACACAACAAATCCCCATTTTACTAGCATATGAAGGAGCCAACGCTCTCATGTCTGCTGCACCCCTTTGCCGCACCCCAAAACCCAAAAAAAAAAAAAACAGAAAAAAAACATACAAAAATCGCTGCAGGATATGCAGACAAGACAAACAAGTCACGAAACGAAACGCAACAAAATGAAGAAAAACAGCGTCGAGCCGCAAAAAGATTTCCAACATAAATATTTTTATTGCAGACAAATGGGGTCTCCTCGCATGTAACAAACACAGGCTAACAAAAAAAAAAAAATCTCAAAAATAAAAATGAGAAAATGCCGCATTTATTTTGTATATTAAGAGTTGATTTTTATTTATTTTTGTGCTGGTGCAGCCGGCAGCCATTTTGCAAACTGCAACAAAATGGCGACCACAAACAAATTGCATTGTATGCTGAATGAGTGTTAAGTGGATGGTTGATTGTTCGGAGAGGTCTGATGAAGCCTTTTTTACCCTGGAATCGTGGGGTATTTCCTGAATGTGCAAGAAATTTAAATGTTTAAGCTTTTAGGCTGGCGCTGCTCCTCAGTGAGTAAGCTTAAAGCTGTAGTCTTAGAAGTTTACTTTAGAAACATATTATTGATTTCGAAATAAAAACAAATTAAAACCAACAACTTTAAACCACTAATCCCTTCGTTTCACTTTCTCTCATTGCAGACATGACCTTCGTATCCTGCCCTTTCTCCCCCCAACAAGTTGTTTAAAAAAAAAAGTTGCACATAATCACAAATGTAAACTACTTACAACTAAAAACTGGCAATTTTTACCGACTTTGTTACGCATAATAAAAATTGTTAATCAAGTGTAAAAATTATTATAAATAACAAAAATACAAGTACATACATACAAATATGTATAAAATTTGTAAGTAAATAAAAGTACAGTAAATAAATTGAATATAAATATACATATATAATCCCTGCGTCCACACAGACCAGTCAACACACAAGAACTACAACAACAACAACAACCGAATCAAATCAAATATAACAAAACATAGTAAAACAACATTGTGTAACAAAGAAATACAAGTAAATTTATGCAAAACAGCAATGCTAAATTTCCACAATTTAGCAAATAAAATTACGCACAACAACAACCACTTTAACCGCAACACTAAAAGCCACAAAATGCATTTAAAAAGTGCAAAAATAAAAACAAAAACAACAACAACCATAACCACAAAACTAAGCCATCGTTTAGCACAAAGCTATGGATATGGCTGGATGCAAGTCTTCCTACTACTGACACTCTACGTGATTGGTAATCAAAGTGCCTGGCAGGAGAATATACGACCGAAACTCTATGTGGAATTAGGTAAGTCCAAAATTTTGTAATCATCAGAATCGATGTAGACTTGACAATATTAGCAGTTCAATTTTCATATTCCACTTAAGATCCAATAAGTTAAAAGTAGCGTCGTTCCGATGTTTCTCAGTGTTATTTTCCTTTCCAGCTTAGAAATGATGGAAAACAGCTTGTCGTAAATGTTCGGCTTGCTAGCCTTTAGAAAGCCTATCAATGTCATAAGATAAGTGAAGCAGAGCGCCTTGTTTTGTACTTTTCTTGTTAAAACAAGAAGGCAAGTCAGTGAAACCCGAATGTAATATGCTTTAAAAGCTAAAAGCAGCGAACATTCTTTTGCTCTTACCTCGACTACCGTTTATCCCGATCTTTATCAATCCTTTAGCAGATTGATAATAATGCTGATAACTCTATCTTTAAGCCTGGGTTGGCTATGATATGACGCTTTTATTTTAAATAGTCCCAAGTTTTCTACAAACCGTTTCCGATTAAAAACCGGCCCGATTCCTATACACGGAAAAAAATGAAGAGATAAAATCAATCTCAAAAAATTTGATTTTATCTCGAGCTTCGGATTGAAACTGGAAGCAAAAGTCGTACTTTATCCGAGATCTAGTCAATCCTATTCTTACTTGGAATTTGAAAATCCGGGATTGACCGACTTCTGACTTCCCGGAAATCTCGATTTTTTTTTCTGAGTTTTTAAAAATCGAAAATGATTTTTCGAACACGTGGGACTACTTATAACTACTAAATAAATTATTAGTAAAAACCTTCACCGAAAAACCTAGAAACTCAATTTTCCGAACCTCACAAATATTTGGCATTACACAGACCAGAGGACCAAGCGGAGCTCTTCTTAATCTCTTGGCTTGAGTGCTTCTAATTTTCGCATAAGAGAAAGGAACCCTCATGTTAACTTCTTTATCCGAAAGGCCATGTTATAGGAGCTTTTTGCATGGCTAGTTACTTCACAGCTTCAAAGCGCCAATAGCTAGTGAAGGTGACCGGATGAAGAACAAATTTTTTCATGACATGTTTCAAAGCCGGGATCGGAAACCACGACCTCTTGCACAGCAATCACACCATGCCATACTGCCTTGACCATTGGTAAATTATGGCTCGAGCCGGAGATCAGAAAATAGTTTCTGAGATATCCGATATTCAGTTTTGGCAACCTCATACTGAATTCACACTGATCAGACGATAAGAATTCGAATCTTCCAGAAGATATCGCTTTATTGTAGGGACATCGCCTTGCTATCGCTTTCTTATCTTCCTTTTGCGACACTTTTGGGCTATAAGAAAGCGATTCTTCTGGGAGATTAGAACTTCTGGGAGATGAAAAAAAGTCTGTACCAAGAGATAACAGATCGATTTGTTCTGGGGATAAGAAAGGGTATCTTCAAGATTTATAAAAGTGATTCTCCCTGGTGATAAGAGAAAGTCCCTGTTCCAGAATCCAAACAAGAAAGAAAGTCGGTCAAGCCCGACTATAACATACTCTGTACCAAGAAAATAATACGCTAAGCATAAATTTTGATGCTGCAGTAGCAGCGAACAGTCTTTTGATCATAACTCGAAAACCGTTAATCCGATCTTCTTCATTCCTTTGGAGGATCGATAAGTTATCCTGCTAACTAAATATGTCCAGAAGGAACAAGCCATCTATCTTCAAAACTGTGGAAGAAATGACGTTTTTTCTAAATTGCGGGAGCGGGAGGGGGCGTGGCCAAAATTGAAAATAAACTTGATCAGCCTGCAGACATAAGAAGCATATGTCCCATACATGTCAAACCTCTATCTCTTACCATCTCTGAGATCTGTGCGTTCATACGGACAGACAGACGGACGGACGGACAGACGGACAGACGGACATGACGGACATGACGGACATGACGGACATGACTCGGCTGTTGATGCTGATCAAGAATATATATACTTTATAGGGTCGGAGATGATTCCTTCTCGATGTTACATACTCTTGCACAAACTTATAATACTCTGTGTACCTACGGTACAGAGTATAAAAATAGTCTCTTCTGTAGGACTAGAAGGCGTTTCTTCCTGGAGATACGATATTCTTTATTCCTGAAGTTAACACATTATATAAATGTTTATTTGCATCTTTATACTTACTCTGGGTGGGATGATACGTTGGCACCCGATGCTTCATCGTACGGCAGGAATCTATTTTTATTGAATTGAAACTACTTTCTGTCTTCAAGTATTCAACCATATATTCCTTGCATTTCTCATAGATTTGACAACTTGTAAATCTCAAGAATGAATTTCGTCCACTCTCAATATTAACAAGAAAGAAAATCGGTCAAGCCCGGCTATAACATACTCTGTACCAAAGAAATTACACGCTTAGCAAAAATGTTAAAGGTACGAACCATCTATCTTTAAAACTGTGGGAGATATGACGTTTTTTCCAAATTGAGGGGGCGGGAGGGGGCGTGGTCCAAATTGAAAATAAACTTCATCTGCCTGCAAGTATAAGAAGTTTTTGTGCCATACACGTCAAACCTCTAACTCATACCATCTCTGAGATCTGTGTGATCATACGGACAGATTCTAATCAAAAATATATACATTTTAGGAGTCGAAGATACTTCCTTCTCCTTTCTTGACATTATTTCAGCTAAAATTCCTTCCATTAAAGGTTTTTTTTTTGCACAAACAATAACTTTTTTCGTATCTTTATTAAAATAGGAGGCATGTATTACTGTCAGAACTTTTCTAAGGACTCACTTCACATGCAGTCCACATTTGTATGTCAGCAGACAACGACTGCCAATGTAACCAGGAAGTAGCAATCACAGAAACGAGATTAAAACTAATGCAAATGTCAATTTAGATTATGACTAATAAAAGAGGAAGAAAAAAAGTAGCAACGAATCGAAATCAACTGCCAAAAAACTTTAATAGCAACTTTTTTATGAGCTCGAAAATGTAATTTGACTGCGAGAGACACGACAGACACACACACACACACACACACACTTAGATACTTAGATGGCTGGGTGTGGCCTTAAAAGTTACTCCAACCTTGATGTAGAAGAAGTTTGCTAAAGAAATGAAGCAATAACTTGTAAAGGCGCAGAGATACTACGTATGTACACTAATGCACACTTTTAGATATCAGGCATCCACACGTTTGCTATCTTAACTATAAATAACAAAAATTCCTGGAAGACATTATTTGCATAAAAGTGGCGAAGGCGAAGTGAGATAGAGAGCTGCCAGCAGCTATTTCTAGTGTCCTGTTTTGGCCCCCACGACGTCATCATCATCGTCGCTACTGAAGTAACGTGCATATGCAAATTTTTGGCTAAAAAGTTGGGCGACGCTCTCACGTAGATGCGACAGAGGTCTAAGTACGTACATACATATGTACATATATGAATTTGGTTTGTTTGCGTCTTGGCTGTGTAAGATGAAGCTAAAAAGGCAAAAAAATAAAAAAAAGCTGGAAATTCTAAAAATATCTTTTGCACGCTTCAGAAATTACGTTATTAAATGTGCATTTGGCACACACTAAATGTGAACAACAAAGATATCCCCCATCAGACGCCCCCCCATCCACCCTTCCACTGCTTCTCTGCTGGTGTTGCATTTTCCCTGAGCCGTTTTAGACAAGTCACATCAGGAGTGCACATGTGCTGCTTATAAATGAGCCCAAGAAATGGAGTCAAGCGCTTGTTTCTTTCTTTCTTTTTTTTTTTTTGGGTGACTCTTCCAGGCAGGAAGTAATTCAAATGAATGTGTCACTGCTGAAGCAATGTATAACAGGAAAATGCTAAAAGCTACCGACATACCTAAAAATGTATGTATGTTTGTGTGGAAGGAATACAAGACAACAAATGGGCCTAACGAGTGGGAGATGTTCCTTGTTATATAAAAAATCAAATTAGGAAATGTGGCTGCAACATAAGATAGTGTCTGCCTTAAATTGGTTTAAAGGTTTTTTAGTTGATAAGAATAAAAGGTACAGCATGCAGATTCGTTTTGTAGAATTAATGAACAAAGTATTAACATTTTGTTAGGTTAAAAGTTGTGGGACTGCTGTTACTGTGTAAGCGAACCGTGCATCCTAATGCATCGGACCTATTGCCAATAGTCTTTGAGATCTAAAACGGACAGAAGGACTTTGTTGAAATGACTCTGCTATGGATGCTGATCAAGATTATGACTTATTTTCATACATGCCTGTTCACAAAAATACTTATAATTCTTAAATTTTTCTTAGCATCTATATCTTATTTCTTCCGATGTTGACAAAGTGGCATTTCGATGTGTGTTTTATGTTGTAAAAAGATCGAGAAATTGGATTTTTTTTTTTAAATAAGTTCTATATTCTTTCGTTAGACATTTAGTAAAAGAAATGTTTTCACTGAGCTCAAAATCTAAGGACTAAAACCTCCAAACATCTGAATAACATTCGGTCCGAGGCTTGGAGCCAGTTGGAAAGTCTATGGTTCGATTTTCGGACAGGTTTCTTGAATTATAAAACCTGTAGTTTTGGTTCGAAGCTTGGTTCATGAAATCTTAATTCGTTAATAAATTTTTTGGTCAAAAACAAGAAAGAAAGTCGGTCAAGCCCGACTATAACAAACTCTGTACCAAGAAACAGTCTGTTGATCATAACTCGAAAACCGTTCATCCGATCTTTTCCATTCCTTTGGCGGATCGATAAGTTATCCTGATAACTAAATATGTCCAGAAGGAACAAGCCAATTGCCAATTTTCTAAATTGCGGGGGCGGGAGGGGGCGTGGCCAAAATTGAAAATAAACTTGATCTGCCTGCAGACATAAGAAGCATAGGTCCCAAACATGTCAAACCTCTATCTCTTACCATCTCTGAGATCTGTGCGTTCATACGGACAGACAGACGGACAGACGGAAATGACTCGGCTGTTGATGCTGATCAAGAATATATATACTTTATGGGGTCGGAGATGCTTCCTTCTGGATGTTACATAGTTTTGCACAAACTTATAATACTCTATGTACCTACGGTACAGAGTATATTTCAGGGATGCAAACCACTCGAATATAAAGACTGGTTCGGATCAGTGGTTCAGACAGTTTCTGAACCGCCGGTTCGGTTCATTACATGGTTTTTTCAGCTGACTGAACCGCGGTTCCGGTTCGGTTCAGTGGTTCACAAAGGTACATTATGATTTCTAGTGTCATGTGGTTTTTGCACACTTTCAAATTGAATTCCTATAATCCATTTGAATATCTTTAAAATCCATAGAAGATTGACCCAAATATATTATGTCCGGATTCAAAGGATTCGTCTATAAGTTCTTCGAGGAACGATCTTCGAAAACAGAGAATGTCGGCTAGAAAAGATTAGAATATAAAAGTGTAAAAACTCCCCTGGTTAGGATTGAATTAAGGTGAAGAAATATTACAGAAAATTCCAAATATTGTCCACTAGATGAAAGAATGTAGATTGATGGTATGTATATTAAGAGATCGGAGGGCAATTACAAAAGACTTGCAAGATTACTTGTTCTTAAATTTTCGTCAAGTCATCCTTAAAAGTTCCGGCATCGGTAAGAATTTAGAGAGTCAAACGAAATGTAGAAAAATGATCTTAGGGAAACGATTCAAATTCCCAAATTAATAAGCATCATTGGCTAGAGGAAAGCGAGTCCCGTCTTACAACTCGTCAGAGAACTGAACCGAACCGAACCGTTTTTATTTGTGGTTTTCGGTTTGGTTCAGCAATTCTTAAAGGAAGCCGGTTCGGTTTGAGGTTCGGTTCACCAGCTGGAATAAGCGGTTCGGTTCGGTTCAGAACCGGTTTGCATCCCTGGTATAATTAGACCAATTTTTGTAAGCATCACATCAATAATTGCATAAACCTCATTCATAAGACCTGTAGTACGACTTACAAAAGTGACTGGACTTTGAAATGAAAAGCTAGCTCCATATTCTGAGTTAATAAATATTTTGAAAGCTCATCATTGTCTCGCTATTTCAGAACATGACTTTTTTTTTCGAAGTTTCGAAGTAATTTAAGCTTTGATTTGATTGAAAATGTTTCGATTCAGCACTGTGAAATAATATTTGTATCAAATCAGTATAATGTAATAGTGGCAATAAATTGATGTACACCCAAAACAAACTTTCGAAAAATCATGACAATTTGGCCTTAAAATGACGCCTCAAACAACATAACCTAACTTTAGGGTGGCATATGATCATGATCATCTTAACCTTAAAAAAAATTGCACAAAAGTACAGTTTAACCTAAAATATTTCTTTAACTTGTTTATGCGGTTCATCAAGAAAGCAAGCCTCTAAAAATGTGTAGTGGGTTCGGTCCTAGGGTTGACGAACCTACGGTTTTTCTTCGAACCTTGGTTCATAACATCTTAGGTGGTTCAACAAATCTTTCACACTGTTGCATGTGTGACCGAGGAAACGAAATTGCCTCGAAAGTGATCCACATTTGAAATTTTAGTTTATTTTCGAGCCCTTTTGACGATTAAAAGGAGTAAGAAAGTCTGACAAGACCGATTATAATATACCGTACCAACGAAATTGTGTGCTCGGTATGAATATTGATGCAGCAGTTGTAGCTAAAGCAGTGCTGTAGCAGCGAACCTTGTTTTGCTTACAACTTGACTATCGCTCTTATCATCTTTATGAATTTGAATTTAATATTTGGCGGATATATAAAAATGTCTTGAATAGGTCCAGCAGGTACGAACCTTCTATCTATAAAAGTGTGTACAGAGATCTGTCGTTTTTGCTATATAGCGGGTGCAAGAAGGGGCGTGGCAAAAATTGAAAATAAACTTGATCTGTCTGCAAAAAAAATAAGATTTTGTCCAATACACGTCGATTTTCTATTTCTTAGTATTTCTAAAATCTGTGCGCTTCATACGGGCATGGCTATGCTGTTGATGCTGATCAAGAATATATATACTTTATGTGGTTGGAGATGTTTCCTTCTAACTATTACTTAATATAATAATATTATCTGAACCTTCGTTTATTGGAGACCTGTTTCGGTTTCTTTAAAACTGCAAGGATAGGAGTTTTTGGCCAACTTTTCAAGGTAAGGCAAGCCGAACACTGCCAGAAAACGCAATTAATCTTCTTCGATCGGCCAATATTCTTGTCAGACTTAATTTTTTTTTATGAATCTAAGCTGCAACTTATTTTTAAGACTTAAATCCGATCTGACATTCTTATTTCCGAATCCGAAATGATGTCAAAAGCCATATTCTGTTCAAGCATCGCCCTTAATTCCACCGAATCTTAACCCTTTTATGCTGTTCTTTAGCCTAACAATCAGAATTGTCTCTAAATTTGAATTTTAAACACATTAAACTAAGTATTAGTTCTGGTTCATAGAGGTTTGGCAAATTATATTTTTTTGTGCGGTGGTGGCGTTGAGTTAGAGTGTGCTCATTTCAAAAAAATTTAAAAAATTTGTTCTCCGAAATTTGAGAGAACATCTTGTTTTTATTGCTAACTGGTTTTTCCCCTCTGTGTGATGGTTTTTCTTGCCTCTTCTTGCCCTGAGCACTTTAGTGTTTAATATCCCAATATCTATAATATGTAAAATTTTCAGACTCATCGGATCAGGAATTGTGTAGGTATCAGTACATAATCTTTTGTCATATTTGGTGGGGTCAACATTAAATGTTACATTTCTTTCCATATCGAAGGACTTTAACTAACGCTCTCGTTTATAATGCGCTGAAGATTGCGACTTTGCAGAGTTTTTGCTTACTAGGAAAAAGAGACCGGGCGTGGTGCAGCGGGTAGTTCGTGTGCCTGCTGTGCAAGAGGTCGTGGGTTCGATCTCGCCTCGAGCCATCTAATGAATAAGGTTTTTCGTAAAAAAAAAAAAAACTTACACACCCGGTCACCTTCACTAGCTATTGGCGCCAACTGTATAATAACTAGCCATGAAAATGCTTTTCAAGCTTTACCTTTTGGACTTGGCGTTCATTCGGAATAATTTCCTTGTGGGAAAATTTGAAAAACACAAGATATTGAGAGAAGCTTGGCTTGGTCCTTTGGGGGCTGTATAAAGCCTGGTAGTATTTAGGAAATGGAGGAGTCTGCCTCATACTACATACTTCTCTGTGGATGGACCTAGATGACTCAAAATTGTTGGAAAACTCTTTCAATTGCCCTACGGAAGTATGTGAATGAAAAAAGGTACGAACCCGAACCTCCCCGGCTTAAAAACTTACCCAAACAATTGGCTTTCTCTCTGTGTACTAAATAAAAGTAATATGTTAATAATCCAGCCAGTCGGCCACCAAAAAAGGAGCCAAAGTGTAGACGTTACATGTTTAGTTGTCGCATTTCCGCCCGCCCAGACTCGACGCCGTTTTTGACTACCAAAAATGCATACATATATTAAATCGAGGGAAAGACGGCACAGATAGCGACAGCAAGACTGCCAGTCGGATATGGATTTATGTGTGCTATATGAGTGCGTGTCTGTGTGGCACATGGGACGTGTGGAAGTTATGCGGGGCGCGTGTCAAGTGGCGAGACTTTAGAAAAACTTTGACGGGAATACTCTTACTTACTATTCACATTCTTCGGCTGCAATTACATTTGTGAACTTAATTGTAATGAGGCGGGTGGTGTCGGCGGCGCATGAGGCGAAATATTGTTGCATGAATATGGGAGCGAACGAAGCGAACTCCACAAAAGTGGCAATTAACAGTTATGTTTGCTGTTCCGACACGTTGCAGACAGTTTTAATGACAGAGGCGACGATGTGGGCAAAACTATTTTTAGCTGACTCCATGCGGCCAGAAGGGCAGAAAGCCAACCCGCCGCCAGCCACCACCTTCCTGCCGGAAGTGAGTGCTCCAAGTCAGCCAATGTTCTGCCACGGAAGTCTACGTAATTTGATGTCAAGTTCAATTAAGCAGAAGATCAGCGTTGACATTTCTCCGCACGTACCAAATCGTTCCGCCCCCACCAGCTCCACAAAACGATCGCCATTAGACCACGCCCGCCGCCCGCCACCCACTTGATAGACGCAATTTTGGACCCCTTCGGGCCAAGTAGAAAATGTGCATTTAAATGGCCGTTTTGTCGCAGCTCCTTAATGACAACCACTTGCGGCTGTCAAATGCAACTCTGGGGCGCTGCTGCGCTCACGCAGTGTTGTAATATTTTATGGTCTGTGCAGATGATGCCGCAGCAAAGGCAAAAGGTAGAATGGGATGACCAACAATGGCATATGAATGCATTACCCCAGCAACGACACACATTTCGCTTAACTCCGTCTTTTCCACACAACTGTCGTCTTGGCTCCTGTTCTGCTTCCCCGTGTCCCTGGTTATGACGCATTCATAATTTGCCCATTAACCTTATTTTCCTGTTATGCATGAGTGCGAGGAATAAAGAAAGTAAGGGAAAACGGTCCCCCGCCACCCTCCATAAAATTATGGTTTCTTTTTTTCTTCTTTTTTTTTGAACATGAATTTCTTTCTGATGGATTTTAAATGAACTTTAACACGTGCAATGGGGGGGTGGGTGCTCGAGTACCCTCTGGCTTGACTAAGTAATTGGTTCCAGGGCGGGGTTAATTTTGATAAGTCAGGAAAGTGCAGAGAGAGGTTTCCTTTTTCATGTTTGACCATTTCATTTTACGCAAAAATATGGTGAAATTTTCCACTTGTTTAAATCGGAAATAATGAATTGTTAATTTGGGGAGCAAATATTGTTTGGTAATCACTCGGGAAAAATAACTGGGGCGGTTCAGTGGTCGAACAGCTTTCAGACCTCCGGTTCTCGTAATTACTTGTATTATTTATGAAGGTACGTTTTCGACTTTAAATATTATGGTTTTGAAAGTAAATATGCTTTTTTCGCACACTTTCAGAATTGAGTTTGTAGAAATAATCTTATTGACCTTAAAATCCTTGCAATAACGTAGATAATTGAGAATTTCTTTCGATAAAGAAAATGAGAAGTCAGGAATGTATTTTGATAATAGAGATTTCAAGAGGTCTGTAATAAAAGAGATATCAAGAGGTCTGTGAATAATTGTAAAAGATGCACGAGATCACATGCTCTAAAAATTGGGACAAGTCATCCATTGAAGCTACATCATCTTGGTATCGATAAGAATCAATTTGATTCCAATTCAAATGACACTTTTATAGATAATCGATGCAAATTCACTAAATTTATAAAGTTTCGCTGTCTTAAAACTCGTCAGTGAACTGAACCGAACCAAACCGTTTTGTTGTTTTTAGTTCGGTTCAGAATTTTGCAAAAGGCGCCGGGTCGGTTTGAGGTTCAGATTGTCATCGGAATTAGCGGTTCAGCTCCAAGTTGGTTCGGTTCGGCTCAAAACTGGTTTCCATCCCTGTTTTAAAACCATGCCAAGTCAGCCTTCAGAAGTGCTGGGAATGACCACCATTCAGTAAACAAGACGAATGTAACCGGTTTTTGTAGCAGCTACTAAATTGTCATCCTGAATGTAGGCAACACTTTTTTCTAGTCCTTGTCCTTGTCTTGTCCGATCTGATTGTACTTTTCAGAATAGATAAATATTGGGCCTAGCTTGATGTATACTAAACCACGACGCTCTAACTTGAATATTGTGGATCTGATCTGGTTTTTTAGGTCTAGGATATGTCGGTTTTTTTGGGATAACAGGAGGACGGGGGGGAATTTTTCATATCTGAAACAAACTTGATCTGCGTACGGCATACATCTAGCTTCATGCAAAAACTTGTGTCTATCTCTTATAGTATCTGAGATCGACAGATGGACATTGCTATATCGACTCAGCTGTTCATGCTGATCAAGAATATATATACTTCATGCGTTCGGAAATGTTTCCTTCTCCCTGTTACATACATTCGCACAACTTCATGTTCCCCCTTTTCCCATTTTCAATGGAAACAGGGTATAATTAAGTCCCTGGGTGTGGTGCGGTGGTTAGTGTATTTGCCTGCTGTGGCAGGTCCCGTGGGCTCGCCTCGGGACATCTAATCAATATATTGTTTCTTTAAAAACTTATACACCTCGGTCACCTTCACCAGTTGTTGGCGCCAGCTGTGAAGTAACGAGCCATGAAAAAGCTTCTCAAACTCTGACGTTCGGAATCGGCATTAAACTGTAGGTCCCTTTCTCTTGTGTGAAACTTAGAAGCACACAAGCCAAGAGATTGAGAGAAGTCCGACTTTGGTCCATTTATCTTGACTTAAAAGAAGAGAAAACATAAGACAACTTTTTATAGCAATTTTCTCCGGGATTCATAAAACTCAAGAAAATGTAGCGGAATCCGTAAGTGTATGCTAGGCAGCACCGGCTGGAAGAGCGATGGGTAGCATTTTATACACCTCAACACTTTATGTGATAAATATGAACTTTGAGAGGTAAAAAGTGCATCATAGTGTGGATTGACCGACTTTCTTACTAGTTTTTATATCCTTCCAGAGCGTTTCAGCGACACTCTGACATGGCATATTTTGTTGTGTTCGGAGGTCGCGTACTGAGCATTGAGTACTGAGTATTCTAAGTATGGAGTACTGAGTTTCTAGTACTGAGTATCGAGAAACGAGTATCAATTTCTTAGTATTGAGTATCGATAGCTTAGTAGAGAGTACTAAGTAATGAGAACTTGCTATCGATTATCTAGAATTGGGAGTCTAGTACTAAGTAACGAGATGTGAAAAACAAGTACTGAGTACTCTTCTATCAATTACTTTGAATCGAGTACATGGTATCGAGTGTAAAATATCAAGTACAAAATATGAAGAACTGAGAATTGAAACTGTATGCTTAAAGGATGAAGTACACTCACAAGTAAGTAAAAGTTGATGCTTTTATGAAAGTATATGAAAGTTGATTTTTTTTTAGCAACTTTGCCAACAAGGCAATACTTTTTTTTGGAAGCTGAGCTGTTTTCTGGTCACATGTTACTGTCAAACATGTTCAGTTTGGTGTAACCATGCATCGACTAACAAACGAACAATGCTTGCAGATTATCCAAGTTTATTATCTAAATTAATGCTCGGTTACACCACTTTTTTATTGGAAAATTTTGTTTAGCAACGAAGCTCATTTCTGGTTGGAATAAATACGTGAACAAACAAAATACCGTATTTGGTGTTAAGAGCACCCAGAAGCATTGCAAGAACTGCCAATGCATCCCGATATGTTGAAGAGAGTAAACCAAAAGAGGACCTAGCGTATGAACCATCTGAGGCGCAGCCGCAGTCAACATTTACATGAAATCATCGTTTAAGATTGAAGTATATACACCCAGAATACAAGAAAGAAAGTCTATAAAGAAAGACTATAACATCCCAGTCGGACTTTTCATCATGAAAAATGTATTTTCTCATGCTTACTTTTCACGTAATAAGGCATGAGAAAACCTGAGCCTTCGGCTTCGTTTTGCAATGGAAACGCCGAAAAACTCAGGGGTTTTAACCGTTTCCGTTTAGGTGACGTCATCAGCCTTCGGGTTCTTTACGTTCTTAGTACTCCAGATGTACTTACTTTGTATATCGTAGGTGGGAAGACATGAGACGTTCGCTGACAATCCCCTGAGTTTTTCGTGTTTTCGAATGAAATTTCAGACTTTTAGCCTTACAAATACCTAAGAAAATAACGTGTGAGTTTTTCACGATATATTAAGGGCTAATTTCATGCAAAAAAAATCATGTACAGACTATTTACGTGAATTATCATGCCACCGGGTGTACTGATTTTTCTCAACACATGGCGCAAAGTCCGACTGGGTGGTTTACAGTGTCGGTGTCGGTGTCGGTGCCGGCAGAATAACTCCCAGACTCGCGAGTCTGGCTCGCGCCCGCCACTGCTCTATACCAAGGAAATTATACGCTCCGCATAAATTTTGATGCTGTAGTAGCAGGTGAAAGCAGCTCTGCTACTGCGCTGCTGTACCGAACAGTCTTTTGAGCATATCTCGATAACCGTTCATCCAAACTTCTTCAATTTATTGGCAGATCGATAAATAATCCCGATTTGTAAATATGTCTAAAAGGTACGAACCATCTATCTTTAAAACTGTTGGAGATATGACTTTTTTTTCCATTTTCCGGTGGCAGGAGGGGGCGTTTCAAAAATTGAAAATAAACCTGATCTGCCTATTAGGTATAAGAAGATTTTGTCCCATACAAGACAAACCTCTATCTCTTACCATCTCTGAGATCTGTGCGTTCTTACGAACAGACAGACTTACATGGATATATCAATCTGCTTATATATACTTTAACTCCGATCTATGCTTTATTCTAGCTGTGACATACATTTGCACAAACTTATATATCTTAGTATTATATCTAAATCCTAAATTTCTTTTTCGTGCACAGAAAAGAAAAACGCAAAAGATACGTTTATTCAACCACAATGCTTTAATGTTTAGGCCCATAAATTAGAAAATGGCCAAAAAAGAAACATAGAATTGGTTGTAAAATAACATTCGACCATGTAATTAGAGCTGGGAATTCCAAATCACTGAAATGTGCTTTAAAATAAATCCAAAGGCACACCCCAATCAATTATATAGAGACAGCAATTTTACAGCCCCCGAGCAAGGGCTTGCCCTCTGCATGCTCTGGTTGCTTCAACTGTGTCTCTTTCTCCCTTTCCTTTTTTTTTTTTATTTGTATTTTTTGGGCGCTCCTGCACTCGTGTGCAATTGGAACATTTCAGGGATTAAACGTTTTCTTAATTGAGTGCTCATTTTCCGGTTAGGAAGTTTTTATGCCGAGAAAATAAATTACACACATGAGTGCAATTTGGGGTAGAGCCTCCAGCCCCCAGCATTAACCTGGGTCAACTGAACAATCAGCTTATAATGGCGTTAATCAAAAAGTTGCCACTGCAGCTACGCTAGCCGTTGCAAGTTGCAGCTCCAGCAGATTGAACGTTTAATGATGAGCAGGATGGAAGAGTTCAATGTCTGCTCGGTGGTTCCTGGTCACCAGGGAAATTAGTAATACGACAAGTGCAGCAGAGCTTCCCACTGCCTCTTCCTTCACGTTGTCTGCGAACAAATGAGCTGCATGTCGTCGCCTTCAACCATTTTCCTTACCTACCCCCCCCACGGGCCACCCTCTTTCACTCATATTCTTTGTTTTTTTTTCGTCTCTCTCTCTCTCTGGTCGCTGGCTTTTTGTCTCTATAAATTTGCCACTGATCGTTCTGGCTTGGCACTTGGCCAGTAATTGAAATGGCGTAACGACAAAAATTGAGGAGAATTTCCTGGCTTCTAATGAAAAAGTTAAAGAGGTAGTTGTTGGGCAGTGTGTGGGGAGGAAAAGTTGAAAAACTTTGCGGACACAAGCACAAAAAAAAGTTAATATTGATAAATTGATTAAAAGTTTAATAATTGTACATTTTGTTTTTGGCTTATTGTCTGCGTTTGTGGCCAGGGAAAGTTTGTTTAGCTGGCAAAATTAAAAATTAATTGCCAAGCGCAGCTTTTGTTCACATTTTGTTTGGTTATTTTTAGACACTTTTGTTCTTATCTTCATGCTATCTGGCCGAGGCGCTAACCTGTTAAGGGAATTTGACGCTGTCAATGCACAAGCCGAAATAGCTCAGTTGGGAGAGCGTTAGACTGAAGATCTAAATGTCCCCGGTTCAATCCCGGGTTTCGGCATTACATTTTTTTTTCTTTTTTTTTATTAAATTTTATAATTTGTATTTTAAATATAGGCGGTCAGGAGAAAGTCGCTCGTTTTTATTTTTGTTAACTTCCAGACAGAAAAAGATTAATCGTACGCTCGACCTATGCTGGACCCATGCAACCAGTTTCGAAGTGCCTACCTTGGACAGCGATAGCGATTAACGAATCTGAATCACTGTGGTTCATAGAATATTTGAGAAATGGAGCGAATATTTCGCAGAATTAATCAAATTTCCTCGATTTAACATTTCGCATAACATTCTTTTTTGAGTATCTTATTGGTTATCACTGTGGGCTTTCTACAACCTCGCCGAACATCTAGTTATCTACACCACCGGTCTTATTGCTTCGTGAGTGCTTAGCTTCTTTACTGTGTGATATTTGTCGTAAAGTCAAGCGTGAGGTCGATAGTCGTCTGCGGTAAGATGTCGACTTTCGTGCTAAGTACGAGGTCCTCAGTTAGATTGCCCAGGAGGGAAGGTCAAGTTAATATATCAGCAAACTTCACTATATTTCACTAACTTTTATGTGACTTTCAGCATGAAATTGATATTTCTTGGAGCTGGTCAAAAGAAGAGTTCTCTAGCCCTGGTTAAGGGCTATAAATTGCTGACGATAATAATGCAAAATTCCATATTCATCATGAGATTTAAGAGCCTGTAAAAAAGACAACACTGGAAAAGGATGAGACTTGGATACTTTATGTGACTTTCAGTTTCTTGGAGCTGGTCAAAAGGAGTGTTCTCTAGCCCTGTATTGTTTTCCGTATTTCACTAAAGGGCTCAACGATTCTTAGAAATTGTGTCAATTCAAACTCGTCTCTTCTGCTGAGTGTATTAAAACAACATAATTTCTAGTACGCCTTGAAATTATAATTGAATATCAATTACACTAGGCAGCAAGGACCAGCATATAGAGGGATTGGTGGTGATTCTATGCTGAATCTATGATGAATTTATAAGCTAAAAAAGCTATTCTAAGCAATTTTACTATTTTTTTAGGCGAAGATATACAATTTTGAATTCATGTGTGACCATATTTTCTACCGCCCATTGGAATGCAATGAAAATTTGCTTAAGCCGACTTAAGTAAATTCGCATTGCATATTGTGGGGCAGTAGACAGTTTGATAATTTTGATTGAATAATATTTCGTCGCTTAAAAAAATCTCAGAAATGTTTTGAAGGGTTCATTTTAAAACAGGGCTGCAAGCCGGTTTTGAACCAAACCGGTTCGAACCCGGAATTCCAACTAGTATTTTACTATGAACCGAACCTTGAACCGAACCTCTTTAGAAACTAAAGTTGAACCTGAACCTGTTCCGAACCTAAAATTTCGGCCCGGTTCAACAAAACTGATAGACATAAAAATATGACCTTCTGTCTACCGACTTCATCTGTTATTTGGTGTGACTGACTCCCAAAATGGGCAGAAAAGTGTAAAAAAATCTGGCAAAAGGTTTAGACTTCCATATAAAATCCCCACCTAAATGTTTCTTGTTATAACTAGCTTGTTAAATAATTCTCAAAAGCAAAAATCTAACATTTTTTTGGTATTATTTTTCTACGTAAACTACGAAATGGAATTTCACTTAACTTTAAATTATATATTGAATATTTCCATGTGTTCTACTAACCAATTCCGAACCAAAAACTACTCGGTTCCCGTACAATTTGGGGAGTTTTTAGGTCGAATGCGGTTTTTAAAACACATAGAACACATCAATTATTAATGTTGTATAAAGTATGGACTGAAAAATGGTTCGAACCAATGCCTTCTCCCAAAAATCTCGAACCTTAAATTTCCGAACCTTAACCATTCGTTAATTTGGGTACGAACCTGTGTACCGGAGATTCGAATATTTTTTTTGGTTTGCAGCCCTGTTTAAAAACTATACAATAAAAGCAAAGATATAGTGTCATATCTGGGTGTTAATTGTAGCACCTTGAAAAGTTACCCACAAAAAGTATCCAAAAGTTGTCAAAACATGCCTTTTAAGCAACTTTAAGCTTAAACTACTAGAGAGATCTAGATGTGAAGACAGACTTGTGTTCAGCACATTATCTTCAATATACATCTCCTGTTGTTTTTGAAAATAGTTGGCTACTCTGAAAGGCAAAGTCAAAAGCTGGTGGGTATAGAAACAGCTAGTTTTCCCATTTTTCATATTTATTGATGTAAACTATAGAAACAACCTGATTTCTAAAGCTAGCTAGCAAAAATATCCCTTAAATGTTATCTTTTGTTGATTCCCAAAAGCAATTATGGCCTGAATTGATATTAATAAAATCTTTTTTCTTTTTCTTTACAGGTAAATACATTTTCAAACATATTTCAATGGAAAATTTGGAGCGTTTTCTAAAGTGTAAGAAATAAAATACCATAAACTCTTGAATTTCATCGGAATATGAAAAAGAATCTTTTGGTGGGCATTGACAAAAGTTTATGATTCTTCAAACGACTGCATATTTGTTAGACCTTGTATAGGATAGTCACATAAAATGTAGGGATCGATCGAATAATATCGATGTGTAGAAACATCAATCAGAGATCAAAATTAAAATCAAAAATTTAACAATATCGTGTTACTTTGGAGATGTAGAAAATAATAAAGATTCAAGTGCTTAATATTGGAAGTGGCCAATTTTAAAATGTAAACTCATCAAACATGTAAAAATACGCTCTAGCTCGACTCTGATATACATTTTAGCTACACAGAGTGGAAAAGAGAGTACATTGGACTCAAGAAAAGCCCAAATGTTACCAGAAAAAATAGTGGAAGAATGGCTTTTCTCAATTTAAGTACAAGTTCCACACTTCAAGCACAATTTTAAAGAACGCAAGCATTTGATTTAAGTTGATATTGCTGCATTTTCAAGTTTACTTTATGCCCAACAGGGTAACAAATTTGCATCTGGTAAAAAATGGCGCCTGCACCTGCTAACCCCATATTCCATTAAGTCAGAGACATAGCTTTACAATTAATTCAGCCAAGACCCACACCACCTGCCCTGGTGAATGTTAGTCTATCAGAAAAGCGAAGAACATTTTTTGTCAGACTTTTCTAGTAGTCGAATCCAAGTGCTTTGGCTGATTATTAGTTCTCTGCGCCAACACTATCGCTCCAAGTCGTTTTGCATGTTCCTTATAAATATCAAGTAATGGGAAAATCTGCAAACACGTTACATCTCATCTGGTCAGGTCATTAATATTCTTGTAAGCATCTAACGGAGCTGAAAATCATTCAAATGTTGAACATTTTTTTATATTCTTCGAAAGATTTTCAGCCCTGTTGGATGCTTACAACTATTTTTAAGACCTGTACAGTCCAAATAGATACTGCATTTAGCAGAATATTCAGCCCATATCCAGTTCAAATGGATTGTTTTTGGATCTTCTTTTCTGTGTAGTAGTCTCGAAGTACTTATTCCGTAAACAATTGATTTGAAACGAACATGCAAAACGACGTGTGGCAGTAAAAAATCTAATGATGAGATATACACACCAGGAGGCCCTTAAAACAGTAGTGCAAAGACAACCTATGCTATCCATATTGGATACTTCCTTCTTGATGAACCATAAAAAGATGCTTTTCGATTTTACAAAAATCAGTCTCAAGCACGAAAATTTCTTAAATTGAAGTGCTTAAGTGGCACTTAAATAGCATGGAACACATTGAAATGTAATTATGCATGTCACTCCTTCTCAGCGTGTACATCAAACAACTTGCACATTCCACATCGTCTTTGGCACTTCATTACTCCGGCGGAATCAGCATTTGCTGCTCATTAAAAATGTAGTCATGCCTCCACGACGATTCTATTGTAAGCCGGAGAGAGAGAGAGAGAGTGGCAGAGAAATCACAATATGAAAGAAGTTTCTGCCGAAAAACTTTTTCCACACTGCAAACGCAGGAATGGAAATGTTGGGCAAATAGTTGAATGAGCGTAGCGAGCGCCAGAAATCAGCATGACAATTATAATGATAATGAGGAAGGGGGGGATCTTGATGAAAATGTCATTAAATGACGGCCCCATCCCCATCCTGGTTCCTTGTTGTAGTTAGTTGGCAGCTACATTGAATGCAATTAAAAAAGTTTAACTTATGTCTTTTTTCCCCTGCTCCTTTCGTTTTTGGACCTTCGCGGTGCATGTGGAGTGCGGAGTGGAAAAATGCTCTAATTAAATTAATTAACAGGAAAATGAGTTGCTCAACAGTTGTCGTTGTTTATGACAGCAGGTGAAGATTTAGCATGTGTCGTCGGGATTGACTCGCTGACATTAGCTCGCACTAATGCATCAGCATGAAACGTGCTCATTATTTCCCGATGGGAAATGCTTTTTGTGGTAAATGGTAAATGCTGTGGCAATCATTAAGGCGACGACGAGTGAGTGAGTGGGAATGCTTTCAGCCTAAGCTATACAATTACTATTTGCTGCAAAATTTGCAGCTTATGTTGTATAATTGAAATGTGATGATTCAGGTGCACACAGATGAGTGAGTGCGTCGTCCGGAATTATCTCTCTGTCAGCAGACGTACAATTTTGGTTTAAAGACAGACCACAAAAGTCGCTTGCATGTCGAGAGCAGCCAAAATGCAACAGTAATTCATCAATTAAACTCAGCCTTTATAGAATTACCAAGCATGGCACATCTCCGGATGCTGGATACATTTCCACACACGCACACACGCACACGGGGGAAAATGCAAATTTGCCAAATTTCAACAAAGTTTTTGGGCCACCAGGGGTCGTCGTCAGGCTTTTAACTCGTCCTCATTCTCGGCTCAAAATGTGCGGCTTTTGGCAATTTGGCAGCAGCAAACTAATCGATGGCGAAACATTTGCCCAGACACAAAGCAAAGCGTAATGCAAACTGCAACCCATACGGAGGAGTGGGGTTTGTCATAAAAGATGCACATTGTATCTCATGGTATGCTGCATGCTGATGATGATCCAGCTCCTGCTCCCGCTCCTGTTCCACTTCCTACTCCCACTGCCAGCTTATTTTGCGGCCAGCGTCCGTTTGTGCTGGCTCTTAATGCGCTCTTGCATTTGCATTAAAAGCGTCCATGGCAACTGACTGAGGCAACAAATGACGATGTACAATGGAAGCAAACTGTCAAATAAATAGTCACAAAATTAATTTAGGTTAAAGTGTGGAAATCAAAAATTAAGTTAAATTAAGTGCGACTTAATCTTGATATTTGGACAAAATTACTAAATATTGAATTCAGTTTTGTAATCTCCAATAAATTAGCAGCGTAATTAGAAGGAGGAGCAAAGCTGAACCGGTTCTGCCTCTATTAAGTGGGGTCTCTTGAGCCAAAGCTTGCAAAACTCTCAAAAGTTGGCAAGGTGCAATTTCAATGTGGACCTTCAATTTTAGATATGTGTGCTGGTGTGGGCGGAACCGCCTGGATTTTGTCATCGACACTAGAACTTATCGAAAAGATGCGAAAGGCTGTTCTCATTGGCAGCATTTGTGCATTCATGTATTCTTGCATCCATTGAATACTTGATAGTGTTTTTGAGTACAAGAAAACTTGCTGGCAATAAAATGGACTTAGATCAAGTTTCTCTTATTTTCACACTTTTTTCTTGCAGTTTGCAGAATAATACATAATATTTTTCCCCATAGTTGATTAATAACTCTTTCCAAAAGTATATGAGCATTAAATCAGGCTGGTTGAGAATTTGGTTTAATAAAGTATTAGAGCAAATTGGTGGACAATTTATCACAGTGTTTCCGGGAACTCCCTTCTGTTCGATTATTTTCATGTTTGCGGCATCTTCCATATAGCAATGACAGCTTTTTCGTATCCCGAAGTTTGTTTATATTCTCATACCATAACGGTAATGTAGCCTCTGGGGTACTCTAGGGTCTTCTGCTACTTTTGGTCAAGACGACTTGCTATATTTTCGCGCTTTAACTTTCAAAGCTGCTAATAGTTTTTGTTAGTGCTGACAATTGTAACGATAGGCAAATTAGTCAATACCTTGTCGAGTCACTACTAGGAAAATCTTGGATGCAGGTGCATTTAAGTTGGATGCAACTTGTTTGGTATTGTCCCTATGACTTCTGTAAGGCGTGAAAGCAGCATTCAACACAAGAATGAGCTGCAGTGGGAACCGGACATAAGAAAATATGGTTAACCAATGTCTGTATGAAACTGTATCCGATTTATCCGACCTCTGCTGACGAGCTTTAAATCTTAAAAGGAATAGAAATTGAAAATGTGGGAATTATAATCCGTTTACCAATACAATACGCTATGCTTGACTGATGTCGCCTTTTAGGATGACTTGTAAACTATTATACGACATGTGATCCCATACATCTTCTGCAATTTCCCACCGACCTTTTAATATACCTTTCACCAGACAAAATTTGTTCCCTAGAAATGGTCAATTGATCTCAATATTCTTTGTTTTTACTATAGATATGAGCCACAAAAAGTGGTCTAAAGGCATTATATCGCCTCTCAATTGGACCATTGTTTAGTCCGCTGTGTAGCCTGTGGCACCGTCATGTTACAACCACATGTCAGCCAAGTCCAGCTCTTACATTTTGGGCAAAAAGAAGTTTATAATCATAGCAAGGTAGCGCTCTCCATTCACAGTATCGTTTCTGCATTCGACATCTTTAAAAAAATAGGATCCAATGTTACCGGCCCATAATCCACACCGAACAGTTCATTTTGCGGGATGCATTGGCAGCATTGCAAGAACTGCTCTTCACAACAAATACGGCAAAGTTGTTTGTTCACGATTCAAAATTTTTCAATAAAAAAGTGACATCAATTTTGTTAATAAAACTTAATAATCTGCAAGCGATGTTCTTATAGATCAAACTGAACATGTTTGACAGTAACATGTGACTCAAAAACAGCTGAGCAAAGTTTAGATTTATAGTAATCTGAGCAAATACAAAATGGTCGAATATATTTGTCAATAAATTGCAGCTGCTTTAAGGCCATATTCTTCAGATATTTTTAAGGCAACGTTATTGCTGTAAACTTTTTCAAAGTTAATTGTGATGCCAATTTTTTATCCGGTTCTTGCTCAAATCACCGGAGTCACAACGTCCCACCTGAGCCACGCTGAGGGGAACATGACAGCACTTCTTTGCATGTATTGCAGCACCTAAATTTTTGGCCTGGTCATTAATTTCCTACACATTTCTTCATATATTTTGTGATTTAACCAATTCCTAACTTTCATATCCTGTGAAAAGGTTTCTTTTTATTTCTTAATCTTTTTTGCTCACACACAGCTAATATTTGCACGGGCAAACGTAAGACCTCTGTTATAGGTGCTTAAAATTCGTACTAGTTATCAGTTAAAGTAAAAGTTGTGAGTGTGCCCTTACCATTTTGTCAGATAAATACCCTAAAACAGTTCGATTTAGCAATTGTGCTTGGAAAGTTCAATTATTCATGTAACTGTAGGTAAAAATAATAATTTTTGTGGCTGTTAGCTGTCTTAAAGTCAAGAATTGATTATAATATAGTAATGAACAGATTTCAACACAGATTTTGTATATATGGACAGCTGTACAGTTGCTGAAACCCACGCAGATTTAATATAAATATTTGTCTTTTAAGATTTATGATTAGAAATTGTAGAATTAGAATTAATCAAAAATGCCCTACCAGGAATTCTCGGAATTATAGAATATTCATGTTAGGCGACTGGGTGTTCTCTTTTGCAAATTTCAATGCGTTAGCTGTCATCACTTTCACCTACAATTACATGAATAAGTCAACTTATTAATCAAGATTACTCAATAATTCCCCTTTACAGTTGCAATTATTCAAGTAATTGTAGAGGTAATTATATTTTGTAGTATTTATTGAATAATCCCATTTCAAAGTTACAATTACGATTTCTTCATAAGTCGTTTTCAGGAATTGTATTTATATTATGTGATTTGAGGTAATTATTGTAATGAAAAGTAATTAAATACTGAAAGTAATGATTACATTACAGCTCTGAATAGTGAAATTAGTTTAAGAATAAAGATTTTGATTTTGTTTTCTTACAAATAACATTTCTTATGAAAAGATATTTTATTAAGTTTCCTAACACCCAAATACGTTTTTGATTAACCACAAGCACTTGATCAGTGATCAGACATTATTTTCTTAACTTAACAGTCTTTCTAGAGTTGTTAAGCAACTTCACTAGTTTTGCTGTAAGAATCAAAAA
This sequence comes from Lordiphosa fenestrarum, assembly GCA_035044985.1. Lineage (NCBI taxonomy): Eukaryota > Metazoa > Arthropoda > Insecta > Diptera > Drosophilidae > Lordiphosa > Lordiphosa fenestrarum. The sequence goes on from JAWNNO010005633.1 coordinate 413,856, forward strand.
AACTAAAGAGCCTCAGTAGCTTAAGTAAATCAGTTATCAAACTGTGCTTATAATTTCAAAAATTTGCATTATTTATATTTGCCTCAATTTGAACCCATTGTACTTCAAAGTAGCTGAGTACACAGACTACAGAGGGCGATTGTGGTCTGCACCACATTGCTTATTTAATGAGATTAACGTCTAAAGACAAATGTCATGTGCATGTTAACAGTAGCGCTTGGCCAAAGCGAGCCACTGAAAAGTATCTTTTAGATGCGGCTCTGCGGTTGGACAGTTGGCAGCTGCTTCTCGTGCTGCTGTCGATTGTGCATGGCCATAAAAGGCAGAAGGCGGCACATTAAAATTCTAAAATGTTTTCACCAGCCTACCGCACTAAAGGATACGAGTATATGAGTATATGTACGTACTTAGAACCAGCCAGCCAGCCACAGACAAAATGTCAGCGTCGTTTTTTCCATTTTGCTGTTTGGATGGGCAAAAACTTCAAAGTGCCCGAACGTAAGCCATAACGATGCCCCACGATAATGTCAGTGGTACGGATTGCTTAAACGGAAGACCCATTTCATGCAGATATACATGGCCAAATACGACGACGACGAGTCGTTGCTTAAACGAAATGACAGCCTTGACCACCGCCCTGGCGAGGTGAAAAGTGAAAAGCTGTCAGCAGCTGTGTTTGTCAAATGGTAAAAGAAAAACCCATCCGTCTATAAAAACTAACGAGCTGTAAATTATGAAGGAACCATAAATTCAGCAAGCAAAAATTTAGGGCATTATTTTTTTTTGCTTAAATGAAATGGTTGTATTGAAAGATGACACAAGACAGGCAGTGTTTAAGAGGGGCTATGTGTCTTGGTGAAGTCGTTCAATATTTTAAAAAGCTAAATTGCGCTTCTAAGAACTGCTTCCAAAAAATTGGCAAAAATATAGTAAAATGTTAAAAAGGCAGAAGTAAAACTTAACTCAACATTTTTGTATGACAACTTTACTTTACTTTTTATACCCTTGCCGAGGGTATATTGAAATTGTCCAGATGTTTGTAACGCATAGAAGGAAGCATTTCCGACCACATAAAGTATATATATTCTTGGTCAGCATGACGAGCTGAGTTGATTTAGTCTTGTCCGTCAGTCTGTCCGTCTCTTTCTATGCTATCTCCTCCGTCAGGCTTAAAGCAAACGCGAGCAAACTTTCCACAAAGTATTCTGGTATAATACGCTGCACATTTGTCGAAACTGGCCGGATCGGATGACTATAACATATAGCTGCCATAGGAACGATCGGTCGAAAAACTAGTTCTAATGGGAAAAACTTTTTTGTTTTCAATGCAAACGTCTCCAAACTAGTGCCTAGTTAACTAGTTTTCAATGCACAATTCTACAAAGTTTGGACGAAATCGGACATCTATATAGTATAGCTGCCATAGAAAAGTAAGGTTAGAAAAATAGTCTTAGTAAGAAAAACTTTTTTGTTTTCAATTTAAACCTCTTTAAAATTGGCATATATTTATTTTATAAGCTTCACACAGCTCTTAAAAGTTTTGTCAAAATCGGATGACTATAGGTTATAGCTGCCATAGGAATGATCTGTCGAGAAACTAGATTTTGTAGGAAAAACTTTTTTGGTTTCAAAGAAAGCGCCTCCAAACTTTGTATTATTAGTTTGCTATGCTTTTCTATGAGCCCACTAAGTTTGGTCGAAATTGGACATCCATGTAGTTGCTGTCATGGAAAAGTAGTCAGAAAAGTTATCTTAGTGAGAAAAAACTTGTTTGTTTTCAGTGGATATGTCCTTCAAATTGGTTCCAAACGTGCTGCAAGGGTATACAAACTTCGGCCGAGCCGAAGTTTACTTTCCTCTATTTTTTTATACCCGTTACTCGTAGAGTACAAAGGGTATACTAAAGTCGTGCAAATGTATGTAACAGGCAGAAGGAAGCATCTCCGATATCATAAAGTATATATATTCTTCATCAGCATCAACAGCCGAGTCGATATAGCCATGTCCGTCTGTCCGTCCGTCCGTCCGTCCGTCTGTATGAACACCTAGATCTCAGAGACTAGAAGAGCTAGAGCAACCAAATTTTATACGTAAGCTAGTATTGTCTGTAGGCAGATCAAGTTTGTTTCAAATTTTGGCCGCGCCCCCTCCCGCCCCCGCAATAAAAAATATTGAATAACTCCCACAATTTTTAAGATATCGAGCTCAGATTTTGCAGTGTAGTCTATGTGGCCAATATCTACAATCTCACGGTCGGATAAAAAAAGGCCGAGTTAAAAAAATGTTGCATACTTATCCGAGCTGAGCTGAGTAACGGGTATTTCGAAGTCGGGCAGGGCCGACTTTAACTTACGCTCTCGTTTTTTCTTCACAAAGGGTATTTTAATTTTGTCCAGAAGTTTGCAACGCATTGAAATATTCATTTCCGACCCCATAAATATATATATATATAATCTTGATCAGGGTGACGAGCTGAGTCGATTGAGCTTTGTCCGTCCGTCCGTCTGTCTGTCTGTTTCTACGCGAACTAGTCTCTCAGTTTTGAAGCCATCGAGGTGAAATTTTGCACAGAGTCTTCTTTTTCCAGCACGCTACTAATATGTCGACCGAATCGGTTGACTATATCACCTAGCTCCCATTGGAACAATCTGTCCGAAAACTAGTTTTAGTTTGAAAACCTTTTTTCTTTTCCATGGAAACGTCTGCAAACTTTGTAATCGTAGGTTTTCTATATTTTTTTATAATTCTACCAAGTTTTATTAAAATCGGTCAACTATATGGTACAGCTGCCATACAAAAGATGGGTCTGAAAAACAGTCTTAGTTAGAACGAGAGCGTAAGTTAAAGTCGGCCCTGCCCGACTTCGAAATTCCCGTTACTCAGCTCAGCTCGGATAAGTATGCAAAATTTTTTTAACTCGGCCATTTATTACCCGATCCTTTTGAAAATTTGTGAGATTGTAGATATTGGCCACATAGACTACACTGCAAAATCTGAGCTCGATATCTTAAAAATTGTGGGAGTTATTCAATATTTTTTATTGCGGGGGCGGGAGGGGGCGTGGCCAAAATTTGAAACAAACTTGATCTGCCTACAGACAATACTAGCTTACGTATAAAATTTGGTTGCTCTAGCTCGTCTAGTCTCTGAGATCTAGGTGTTCATACAGACGGACGGACGGACGGACGGACGTACGGACGGACGGACGGACGGACGGACAGACGGACATGGCTATATCGACTCGGCTGTTGATGCTGATGAAGAATATATATACTTTATGATATCGGAGATGCTTCCTTCTGCCTGTTACATACATTTGCACGACTTTAGTATACCCTTTTTACTCTACGAGTAACGGGTATAAAAACTTTTTTGTTTTTAATGGTAGCATCCTGGAATTTTGTATTTGTTTGTTTCACATGCTTTCACATAATTCTAAAAATTTTGGTTCAAATCGAATGACTATATCATACAGCTTCCATACGAACGATCGGTCGGAAAATGGGAAAAAGAGTATTTTTTGAAAATATTTAAGCGAGCACTTGCAAGGGTATAAAAACTTCAGCACAGAAGATTTTAGCTCAGCTTTCTCGTTTTTGTTAAAACTAAATATAAGTAAACAGTCAATGAACAATAAATATAAATTAACTGTAAATAAGTTCACTTTTAATGCAGCAATCGATAAAAGCTTTCAAATCGCTGCACTGTCCTTTCTAGCACATCTTAAAATGGTTACATAAATTGTTTAGTGCTCAGTTTGAAAGCTTTTCATTAAGCAGATGTCCCAGACATAAGCTCACAAATTAATATAATGGCCTAACTACACAAATACTTGTAAAAGCACACACTCAGATACTCACTCGCAAACACACACACACTAACACACCTTTCAAACGTTTGCCAAGTTGAACACGCTAAGCGGCTTAGGTCAAGACTCGAAAATGACTTTTAAATCAAATCCACTTTAAAGCTGGAAGCTTCTTAGTTTCGACAAGCCACCGGCAACATCCCTTTTACAAATCATCAGTCACACTCACACACAGACACACACACACACTAGCACACATCGCTGATTTGCCGATTGTCACAACGACATGCGTCTCAATAATTCATCAAATCCAGAAGGCGGCGCTTTCCACCCTACTTGGCTGTAGGAAAAATTTCTAAACTCCTTTGGTAGCATCCTGGTGAGACATTTTAGAGGCCTTCGACATGGCGGCAAATTGCGTTTTGTCGCACGTCGTCCTCGTTGCCGCAAAAAACAGAAAAAAAACACAAACCACGGCTGACTGACAATGATGAATAAAGGGCGATAGATCCTAGGCAAGACCAAAAAAAAAAAACAAACCAAAGTAAACCCAAGGTAGTGACTTTGTTTTTATACCCTTTCTAACTGAACCAGAGAATAGAGAGCAAAAAGTGAATAAAATGGAAATGAGAACAATAAGAAAAAAGATGAACAAAGAGGAGAAAAAGCATAAAAATCTGGAAAATAAAAGCAACTTGATAAGAAATTTTTGCACCAAGTGGAAATAAGGAACAAACAAAAAATGTTTAAATTAAATTACTTCCTAATGATAGCATAGCTACCGAAAAATCTTGAGGAAAATGAGCATAATAGATCAAAATACAAGGATTCAACGAATTTTCGGTAAATCCATTCAAACGAGCTCAAAAATATTCGTTTAACCGTTGCAAAACTTACTTAAAAATGACTAATTTTTTTAAACAAAGAGTCACTTCTCTAATAAATCAAACAATAGTTGACTTTACGTGACTTTCTCCCAATCTTTTGACTTGGGTCCTTCTAAGTTTCGCACAAAAGAAAGAGAACTACAGTTTAACGCCGAATCCGCGTTTCCAATTCTAGTTACTACACTGCTTTTTCGAAAAAAAGAAAAAGAAACAAGTTTTTAAAGAAAAAATTTGTTACATTAGATATGCCGAGTTCGGAATGGAACGAACCCACGATCTCTTGCACATCAGGCACACACACTACCCTGTGCACCACTCCAGGCTTCTAACGAAGAATCTCTTAAAATTCGCCAGCGTGCTTCGAAACGTGCTTTTGACTTGAGCTCTTGTAATTTATAAATCTCAAAAAGATTCTTTCAGGCATGTTCCCGTTTCCGATTCCGATCGGATAATGCTGAATCGGAATTTTTAGCTATTCCCGTTTCGGAAAAAACGATCAAGTTACTCGGTTTCAAAAGTTAGAGTTAGAGTAAGAACTAGAGTCGGTGGAATGAAAAGTAAATGACAATTTTCTGATGATTATTTTCATATTGCAAGTATTTTTATTTTAACATGTCGACTATTTTGGAGATTTTGAAATATTCATATATAAATCGAGTGTAAAATTGAATTTAAAATCATTGCTAACTTATCTGATTACTATATAACAATTCGATAACGATTCAAACATTCATGCGAAAAGCAAATCGGTTTCTATTTCACTCGGAAACGGGAACATCGAAATGAAAACGATTTGGAATTGGAATCGTTTTACTTTTTGATTTCACTCGGAAATGGGAACAGGCCTGATTATCTTGTTTCCAGTACATTTTTTGGATCAAAACTTTCATTCATTTGTGACGGAGTCCTACAGCAATTAAATGAAATCGTAAAGTACGTGTATATTTTATCTGAAATTTTTGTTTTTTTGATTCCGGATAATCTTTCAACTTTAACACACTGTTCGACGGATTGCTGTAAATCTTTTTGAATCCATTAAGTAGGCATGAGAAAGGTTCTAAAGTTTGTTTCATACATTTAGGTAATTAGGGAGTCCCTCTGCAGAACATTGTTTGTGATTTTTCTCTCAAAAATGGTATATTGTGTTATTATACTCTGTACCGAAGGTACATAGAGTATTATAAGTTTGTGCAAAAGTATGTAACATCCAGAAGTAAGCATCTCCGACCCCATAAAGTATATATATTCTTGATCAGCATCAACAGCCGAGTCGATATAGCCATGTCCGTCTGTCCGTCTGTCCGTCTGTCCGTCCGTCCGTCTGTCCGTCTGTCCGTATGAACGCACAGATCTCAGAGATGGTAAGAGATAGAGGTTTGACATGTATGGGACATATGCTTCTTATGTCTGCAGGCAGATCAAGTTTATTTTCAATTTTGGCCACGCCCCCTCCCGCCCCCGCAATTTAGAAAAAACGTCATATCTCCCACAGTTTTGAAGATAGATGGCTTGTTCCTTCTGGACGTATTTCGTTAATAGGATAACTTATCGATCCGCTAAAGGAATGGAGAAGATCGGATGAACGGTTTTCGAGTTATGATCAAAAGACAAATTTTTCTTGGTACAGAGTATGTTATAGTCGCGCTTGACCGACTTTCTTTCTTGTTTGATTTCATTTGGAATAGGAAAATATCTATTACTACAACCATATTTAGATCCTGCTACCACTCCCCTTTCATTTCATCATCATCTAATAGCGATTTTAGTAGTTTTGAATTTCACCAACAACTAGAAGAGCCGTAGCGCCATCTGTCATTCCGGAACATAAATAATTTCTTTCTTAAGAAACATCGGTTAAGTTAATTGATTATTGTTCATATAGCTTAGTTGATATCGAATCAATTTTAAGCTATATAATCACATTACAGGATACATTTTGCGGTGTTTATTTAGAAACAATTTGTTTCATATTTTTGTATTCAGTCAAACTGACCATAATCAACATGTATTGTATGTTGCTCCGGCAAAGTGATTTGATTAGGTTCTGTTTGATTTTTTTCCGGAATTTTCTGCAGTTTATCTGGTCACACCAAAACTAAAATCAAAATCAAAATCACTTGCAGGAATAATCCTAGTGTGAAATTGTTTATTTTTCCTATAACTCGGCGGATCGACAAATTAATCTGATTAGTAAATATGTCTTAAAGGCACAAACCATCTATATACACAACTGTGGGAGCTTCGAATGTACCCAATTGCAGGGTAGGCGTGAAAAGTATGGAAAATAAACCCGTTGGAAATATGTAATTTTTGAGGTTCCTCCATAATTGAGTTTCATTAACGAAATATTGAGGATTTCTTTCTCTGTAAGTATTTTTAAGTGCATATTCTAAAATTTACAAAAGAACTAGTTAAAATTACAACTACAGTTGTAAAAGCTTTTACGATCGACAAACGATTTTGTCATTTTGTTCTTATTAAAAGTTGTTCTTTCCGAACAATGGAACAGCATGCAATCACGACATCCATTATGCCAACAGCTTTTTTAGACCCATTGGGTTATATTTATATCTCACAAAGTTATACAGGTTATAAAAAAATGTTGCATACTTATCTGAGCCGCATGCGCTGTTTGCTTACATAACGTAGAAATATTCAAATTAATGGTAATGCTCTGTTAATTAACATAAGGAAGAAGCACATGCGTCAATTAGTCTAAAACTATGTACCTTTATGATATTTTTAAATGAAATCAAAGCTAAATCGACTGCTGCCTTCCAAAACAGCGTACCCCATTGATCCAATAGCATTTTCGGAAACAAAGAGCTAGAGATAAAACTCAAGATTGAGTAAAAGAGTTGCGAAAGAGGAAATCAAAATCGAACTGAAAGTCAAAGAAACGGAATCACACAGAAATTGTGAAAACATTACATCTGTGCACTGTGTGGTTCTAACTTAAGTCAATGTTCCTCCCTTCTTTTTGCGTGACCGCAAAAAATCTGCGACGGATTTGCACAAAACCAAAGCAGAAGGTACGTAAACGGGTGCAGAAACGGAAGTTGGCAAGACGGAAGACATTTGTTTCAAGCTGCCTAGACGACACCAAACAATGGGGAAGGGAAAGTGGATGTCATTATTGGGTGGAGGTGGAGGAGTTTAGGCCTCTTGATGACGTGCAAGTGAGCAGCTTGCGTAAGTCAACATATGAAGGGTGAGACCAACAGTTGTTGTTGCCATATGAGCATTTTGTAATGGGTTATGATGATGTTACGGTTGTCAAATTTGTAACAAACTCTTTAAGAATGATGAATTGATTTAATGAGTAGCTTTAAAGGGTTGAACAGATGAGGTCTCCATACCGAAAGGGAAACAATGCTGATTGTGTCTGAGTGGGATTCGGTCTATGTATAAGATTTTCCTAGACAATTGATAGGCGGAGCTAATCCCAGCCCACCCAATTGATTGTTTCCCACCCAGCTCAATCGCCAGTACAATTTCAGCCACAACTAAAAAGCCAGCCAAAGTTTACGTTAAAGGATGAGGAAGTTACGTGGGCGCCATGGGCTCTGATCATTAGCGTTGCCAGTTTTGCCGCAGAGAGTGACACAAACGATGGCAATGACGACAGGCGTCCGCCAGGGCTAAACGATTCTTATTCTTGCAAAAAAGCAAAAAAAAAAAAATAGGAAAGAAAAATATCTACAAACTTTCAGGCTTGTTGTGCTTCTGACAGTTGCCCACCAACAACAACAACAACCATAACAAGAAAAAGTTAGTGTCCAAGACAAAAGCCTGATTTATGTTTTATGGCCCCAGAGTCGTCGTTGTCGTCTTCAGAGTCTTGGAGAGGCCGCCCAACATTAAAAAAGTTATTGCCGTCCACCACTAAAGTGTTTATTATTTTAATGTGTCCGCTATCATTGCCCGCCCCATTCTGGGCGGCTTAGGGCGGAGGATTGACTAGTGACCCAAACCAGTTAATTAAGTCCGCCGCGATAAAGTCTCCGTGTCAATTAGTTGGCCTGCATTTCGAAATTGGAAATCAGCAAATTGTCACGCAACGTGCTGAAAAGAGATGGAAACTTGGCCATAAAAACAAAGCCAAATCATGTTAGAGTAGGCTGGGCATGGAAATTATGGTTCTGGCTTTCGCTTGAAGGTGCCATTAATGGCACCAATTGACCCGTCCATCCCATAAAATATTCCAGCAAATGTGTGCATTAGTTCTGGTGAATTTCAGCAATTAATAACACAAGGCTTGACATGGCCAAATGGAGCATTGGCTTGGTATACCACTCACTCGAGTTTACAGGTACGTCAGACAATTAGACAATTCGAAATTTGTGTTGGGCACGGCACGACACTTACATCAACCGGTTATGCCTAGGCGACTCGAACAGGAAAATTAGCTTCGCTTTTGGGTTGACTGTAAAAGGGGAATGTTTTCATCTGTTTTTTTTTTAGGTACGACTATCAACATTAGCCTAAATACTCCTTTTGAATCTAACAAAAATTATTTAAAATACATTAAAATTATATATGGAGTTGAATATTTTACTGGCTCAAACCCGGTATTGAACTTTACACAATCTTTTGTTATACCTACTTTAACAAAACTTAACACAACTTATTATTGTACTTAAAGTAAGTTTTATTATATATATTTGTTGCCATTCAATGTAAGTTGCTCTTAAAATTGACAAAAACCAAAAAAAATTGATTGTGTTTTCTTAAAACTCTTCCTGCTGTTTAAAGAGGGTGCATGCCATAACGCCCGTAATCTATTCTGCATTTCTAAAAGTGAATAACGCCCCTGAGCGACAAGGTGACAGATTAATTCCTTTTATTGAATATCTTCCTTGATTTTATAAATCGAATGTTGAATGCACAATATAATTTCAAATGAATGGGTTTAGTGGGCGTTATTGTATGAAACCTATATATTCAATTTCGTAAATTTGGCGAATATGCTGAATATGCTGAGTTCTAATAATTCTGGCCGCTATTCCAAAAGAACCAACTTAAACAATGACATGAAGAATGTGTTCCCAGCTCCACATGGGGCATGTCCGTCTGTCCATCTGACAGTTCAGCAAATTTCTTATATTTTCTAAACCGGATGGCCTAAACGGCGACAATTTACTGTGCTGTTGTAAAGGGACCGAAGGCTCCAGAAAAGTGAAATCTTTGACAAGTAAAAACTTATTTAAAATACAGTTGTTGCAAACTTAATATCCACATTTACTAGTTGAGACTGGTTTCCTAACCACACGAAAATTAATTTTCATGTCGAACTTCATAGATAGAAACATTTTTAAAATGTTTTGAATTCCGAATGCTTTTAATATCGTTAAAACAGTAGTACTGTTGGGAAAACCATCGATGGCACTAACGATACTATCGATGGTAGAGAATTTATCTATACATCGATCGTGTGACACCTAATCGATGGTATCGCTGCTATTTAAAGAAATATAATTATGTAATAAAGTAAGAGTAATATTACATTGAAAAATTTAAACGATATGGAACAAAAGCTTTTTGATTAATTCGAATGTTGCTACTTAAGGAGCTTGCGGCTGTGGTTCTGCTTAGCAGTCCAAAGGCAACGCAAATGTTGACCGCTACCGACCTTCTTATATTAGAAGATCTGTTAACTTAGAGTTATAATTTTTATACTCTGTACCGTAGGTACATAGAGTATTATAAGTTTGTGCAAAAGTATGTAACATCCAGAAGGAAGCATCTCCGACCCCATAAAGTATATATATTCTTGATCAGCATCAACAGCCGAGTCGATATAGCCATGTCCGTCTGTCCGTCTGTCCGTCTGTCTGTCTGTCCGTCTGTCCGTATGAACGCACAGATCTCAGAGATGGTAAGAGATAGAGGTTTGACGTGTATGGGACATATGCTTCTTATGTCTGCAGGCAGATCAAGTTTATTTTCAATTTTGGCCACGCCCCCTCCCGCCCCCGCAATTTAGAAAAAACGTCATATCTCCCACAGTTTTGAAGATAGATGGCTTGTTCCTTCTGGACATATTTAGCTATTAGAATAACTTATCGATCCGCCAAAGGAATAAAGAAGATCGGATGAACGGTTTTCGAGTTATGATCAAAAGACAAAATTTCTTGGTACAGAGTATGTTATAGTCGGGCTTGACCGACTTTCTTTCTTGTTGATAGTGCAACCACAAAAATTTCTGCGACGTGTTGAACAATGTCATTAATTAATTCCAATTATGTGCAAAGCGTCTTTAAACTAAAGAAGGTCTGTCATGAGCTTCTTAAAAAACCAAACTCGCCCAGTACAAAATCTAAAGTGACCAAACTAGCGACCATTTTGAGCCCGATATTTAAAACTCATATTCCCGAAGAACTGCCAGCACCACCAAATGCTTCGGATGAATTTGACGGCCCTTCACCGGTCCACTAATAAATTTGCTAAAAACTAAAAATGCTTCCAACATAAGAGACACACAGTTTACCTGGAGCAAAGCTATTCTCAAAGAGTACCTAAATACTAAATTTTACCTTTTTGAATTCATGATATTAATTTATGAGTTAATCTTCTAAGAATTACATAGTATATTACTTGATTTTTTAAGTTGCTATTACACATGAAATTGTTAAATTTCTTTATTTGCACTTAATTGGAAAATAATAAAACGGAATAAAAAAATGAACAGATTGGATGTTGTTAATTATTTGTTGATATCGATAATTACGATAGCCTATCGATAGACTATCGATGATTTCACAACACTCATCAGTAGTCTTACTTGTACAAAGTACAAAGTATAATGCCTCAAAGTTTCAGGTGCTGTTTGCTATTTTTTTAAAAAAAAATCTGTTAGTGATTATTTGTGCACTAACGAAAGAGCACGTTATAACTTTTTAGCTTTGGTTAGAATATTTGAAAGGACTTAAATTAGTTTCTGAGCATGAGGTAAAGTTTTAAGTCGATTCTAACTCTATGTCCCTATATACCATACAATATTTTTCCAATCAGTTCTTGAATGAAGTAAATACAGCCCAGCGTCCATTTTTATTAAAAAAAAAGATTTACAACTTAAAGACCTAATTTGGTCCCAATTTGCGAAAGTGAATGTTGGAATGAAGCTTGGCTGACTATCTCTGTTTCACAACAGTTCTAAGCTAAGCTTAATTTTTCTACATCTGAAATTTCCGACTGCTGTCAAGTGTTTTCTTTTTTCTCACCTCAATATTTTGTACCTTGGAATTGGACATTTATTTGTTACGCACCTGAATGATCGATAAAGTTACCACCCCCTGAACTTTTAGCCTACATAGTAAAAAAAGAAAACAGAAACGAAACTAATAAAATTAATCAAAAAATCATACAGCTGTCCACATTGGACCTATCAAGTCACCAAATAAACAACCAAAATGTCAAGCAAAAACAAATCAATTGCTCAACACTTGGGCCTAATTTAATCAAGAAGTAAATTATCTGAATAGTTGGGCTTTAATTGAATAAAATAGTAGCTGCTGCTGCTGCTGCTGCTGATAAGGAAAAAAATAACCACTGACCTCCCTAATCGCCCTCCGACCAGATGTCTGAAACTAAAATGGCCAGACTCAACTGCAGTGCCTGGAATAATTTCCGCCTCTCGAAGCCGGGATTGATTGTCGAGTGATGTGGCCTCAAGTAGCCCAGCAGTTCTTGGCTCTTCTCTCTTTCTCACACTGAGATTGTTTGCTGGTTTGTTAGTTGGTCGCCTGCCACCCGGCCCGGCCAGCCCAATGAATAAAGAAACACAAACAAACAAGAGAATTTTGTACGCTTGACTGCATGTCGGCATGAATGAATGAGCCAGTGAGTGAATGACTGGCTGTTGGTGCAAATGGCTGAATGAATTGTCGGTGGGTTGTATAAATCAACTTGGCGTTTATCTCAAAGCAAATAAGTCAACAGTGTAGACGGATAGCAAAATGCAAGTGAAGGGGCATGCCGAAGGCGGGTGGGCAGGGGGGTATGAAGACAGGGTGGCGATGACATGTGCGATTTAGTTGCACTCATGTTGGCAGCTTCAAGTGACCCCTGCTGACTGCTGAACTGGGTTGAAAGGCAGATTACACAAGGCAAACTCATGTTTAGTTTGCCGTTTGAACATTTTTTTTTTTTGAACTCCAAAAAAAAAACAATTTTAAATTTGAGATTATTGAAACTTTCTTTCCAGCTTTTCTATAATTTCCTTACCCACATTTACTTCAGTTTATATGCTTTATGTGACGGCGCGGCGGTTGAAATAATGTCGCCTTGTATGTTTAGTAGCAATTAATCAGCGGAACTGTCCGCACCCGAACATGCGTAAACACCATACACACGCACACCCACACAAACACACACCCATGCACACAAATATGTGGACTGGGCCCTTAACAGCAAGCAGCTGCAAGGGCGACCCTAAAAATGTTTTGCTGTAATTAACTTAGATAAACAAAGAAACGGCCATGGGGACACACTTGGTGTGTGCCTCCTCCACCCCTCTCTCTCTCGCTTGCTCTCTGTTCTTTGCGGACAAGGCCAGGCGTGTGGCTTAAGGACATACTCTATACTCTGGAACTGTTTGCTGCTAGTGAAAACCCTCCCTTCACCACCCATTGACTAGGAGACTGGGAACGGCCTGCGTTGGCTTCAGTTCTCCTCTAACGCTGGTCACTTAGCAGACGCAGTTGAGAAAAATGATTGCACAAATAAATCATAATTAGGCATGTAAACATTTAACTCCTCGTGTGTGTGTAGGGGAGCTAGACAAAGCGATCACATAAATCGTTCATTGAGCCCAAGAGTTTGAGACATTAAAAATGGTCTTGAGTGGACTATGTTGCTGATTGTGCTACCAAGTTAAATTAATTTATGGCGAATTTGTTACACGGTATCTGCATTTGAAATGTCTTGAATAAATCAAGCGATAAATACTAATGGTGGCTTATTAGGGGCTAAAGGACAAGGATGCCTGCCTTGACAATATTTCGGATTAATACAAATTGACCACAATGAAAAGTTATAAAGCATTCACCAATATTTTCAACAATATTTGTACCTGCTAAAAGATTTCGATATGTGGATAAGGGAGAAAAACCGCAGGAAATATGATGAATGATGTTTTTGATGATGATATGATGATACAATATCCTCATCTACTGCTACATTCATAAAAATATATTTAATTAATTTATAAAATTGTTCTAGTTTCTTAAATTGCGCAGATAATGTTTCTAACAAGTCAGGGCGCTGCAGTCGAGTTTCCCGACCACAAAATACCCTGTTGATTTATTTTCATTTATTTGTTTTTGAATTTTTGAAGATGTCATCCTAAATGTAGGCAATACTTTTCTAGTCCTGATCAACAACTGGGCGGCTGCTTTTATCAGCTCAACTGTTTCGCTTATAACTCCGGTGTTTTTGGTCCGATCTGATTGCACTTTTCAGAATAGATAGATATTGAGCCTAGCTTGATGTATACTAAACCACGAGGCTCTAACTTGAAAATTGTGGATCTGACGGCTTTTTAGGTCTTGGCTTTATAGAGGAGGTCTAGGTTTTTTGGGGATAAAAGGGGGACGGGGTGGAATTTTTCAAATCTGAAACAAACTTGATCTGCGTACAGCATAAATCTACCTTCGTGCAAAAATTTGTGGCTCTATCTCTTATAGTCTCTGAGATCGACGCGTTCATACAGACAGACAGACGGACAGACGGACAGACGGACGGACGGACGGACGGACGGACGGACAGACGGACAGACGGACAGACGGACATGGCTATATCGACTCGGCTGTTGATGCTGATCAAGAATATATATACTTTATGGGGTCGGAAAATTTTCCTTCTCCCTGTTACATACATTCGCACAACTTCATGATCCCCCTTTTCCCATTTTCAATGGGAACAGGGTATAATAATCACATCCCAGCAAACATTTTTTATCGAGGAAGATAAGAATGCGATTCGAAAGTAGGTATCGCTTTCCTCTATCGTTATCGCATTCTCATCTTCCTACGGGAAGAAATGTGACACTATGCGATAACTTCCGGGCGATAAGAAAGCGAAACTTCTGGGAGAAAAGAAAGCGATACTTCTAAGAGATAGGAATAGTCTCTTCTTAGCCAAAGGAAAGCGATTCTTTCTGGAAATGCGGTTCTTAGCCCGAAGATAAGCTATATAATAAAAGGTCGTAACAGTACGATTTTGCACCTACGGTAAATAAGCGTTGCCAAAGTATTTTCCTTTGGTAATATTGTAAAAAGTCGTTCAACTCACATTAAGAAGAATCGCATTCGGGTCTTCTTACAAAGTGTTAAGCGATGTATCGAAAATTTTCAGATGGGATGATTAAAAGGCGCGACCAATAATAAAGTATCGCATTCTTGCTCTCAAGGCGATTTTTGGGGGATATATCGCCAATTTACCGAATGGACGGAAAAAATGCGATTACACATATCGCCAATTAATCCCTTTTGTAATAAAAAAGCGATACCTAAGTTATTTTGAATGTGTAAATCGCTTAACTATCTTTCAACTCTTCCCTCAAGCTATCGCCAAACTCTCGCTTTGTGTTAGTTATGTAATTATTTTTTATATGACTTAACTCACCAATTTGTTGTATAATCATAACCTACACAACAATCTGGGTGAACTTGCAGTGCAATTAACTAATTAGAAAGAGATTCGATCTTAAAGATAATTCCTCAGGGAAATAATGTTTGCATACTTTGAAGGGCAATCATCATGAATAATTTGGTGTGTATTAACATCGTAACAAAGACTTTGCTTAAATTTGGAAAGATTCCAAAATAAAACTGGTTTTAAAATGCTTTCTAAAGAATTTCAAATGGTCCGTCGAGCCGGATATTCTGAGAACTATGATTTTTAGGCGGCGAAGAAAGCTCTTGAACTTTAAAAGCTTTAAGTTTGCTTACATGATCTACATATTCTCCCATTTAATCCTTCCGGTGATTTTCGGTGATGAGATCATCTCAGGCAAGATTTTTTTTCGATCGGATGGTAGTGGGCACGTGGGTACAATTTTCGGGGTATCGTTTCGTAGGTTTACCATTTACCAATGGTAAAGATTCAGAAACTCAAGATTCAAGGTTTTTGGGAGAAGGTTTTGGTTATATGGTAATCGTCCTAAGAACGACACAAACTGTGTGGGGTTTTATTGATATTGTTGAACGCATCACACGGGATTATTCCAATTATTATGCAGCGCTGCTACTGCGCTGCAGCAGCGAGCAGTCTTTTGATCATAGATCGACAACCGTTCATCCGATCCTCCCTATTCCTTTGGTAGATCGTTTTATAAAGGAAAGTTTTAGAATCACACCTGAATCATGAATCATGAAGTTCGCTTCACCGTGCAAATCAAGTCTTACAAACCAACCGAAGGCAAAATCTCCAAAGATTTTTATGTAATTCCCTATTAGAAATTGCAAATTTATGTCGAACCGAACGTCCCGAAGCTGATTTGGCTTGTTTTAAGTCTCTTGATCAAGTCTCTAAAGCTTTCCGAAACCCAAACTGGACACTTCCTATTTAAGAAGAATTTCTAAACATATAAGAACTTTTATTCACTTGTTGAATGAAATGTTGGTTCAATTTGATACGAGCTAGAGGGCAGGCACACAGGCACTTAATTCGACGAAACTCCTTTTGCTCTCACATTAAATAGTTTTGAGTAAGATTTTGCTATAAAATGGCAATTAAAGAGTTTAATCTGCCTGGGTTAGACTTAAGAAAAGCAAGGCTTAAAATGGAATTGGCCACACTCGCATTATTGGCTTAGAAGAATCTTTAACTGAACATGGACGAATACTCTTCAAAGCGAGAGCGTTAGTTAAAGTCGGCCCTGCCCGACTTCGAAATACCTGATACTCAGCGCAATTAGTGTTTAATAAGCTCATGAGGCTCAGATAAGTATGCAACGTTTTTTTAACTCTGCCATTTATTATTCGATCTTTGCGAAAATATGTGAGATTGTATACATTGGCCACATACACTACACGGCAAAAGCTGAGCTCAATATCTTAAAAAATGTAGGAGATATTCTAATTTGGCGTGGCCAAAATTTGAAATAAACTTGAACTGCGTGCAGACAATACTAGTCTACTTTTAAAATTTGGTAAAACTTGATTGTTAGTGTGCACCCTGCAGCAACCTAACGACCAGTAATGCAACGCCTTGCCGATCTGTACGTTTTGCGGGCATTCTCATACTAAATCCGTAAAGCAAATACTCTGCTGGTGTTTGGTCTGACTACAAAGAGTTAGGGTATTCGTTAATAGCGCACCGGTGCTGCCGAACTACAGGGATTTACTCCATCAACTTCCAAAAAAGATTTGCTTTAAGATCATTAAGGGCCGATTTCTCATCTTCTAGATAACTGCTATGTGTCAGATAAACTCAAATTTTACTCTGATATTTGTTAGTTTATGTGACAGATAGTTCTATATAGAAGTTGTGAAATCGGGCCAAAATCATGTACTTTCAAATTAGACCTAAGTGGTTGCCCATCAAATACAAGAGTATACAAGTTTCGCCTTAGCCCAAGTTGGCCACTCCCAGTGTTTGGTTATTATTGTTATTATTATTGTTTTATTATTGCTGTTATTCTGGTTTTAATTTCCCTTGCTTAATGATGCGTAAATTGCTAGCTAGACTTTTCCTCTGACGGCGAAGTCATAGGCATGTGGGGGCGAGCCACAGGGTCGAGGTCAATGATTGTTCGTTGCATTTGTCTCTGCCGTTCATTGACTGTGCCGCCTCATGCATTTGTTTTTTATCTGTCTACAGCCATGTGGATAATTGATTTCTTACCTCTTTCTTGAAGAAAAACACTCGTAATTATAGCGTACGATTACCTGACTTTGGTTTTGGGTTACTTTGGTATGTGATGTGATGTGAAGTTTGTGTGTGTGGTAAATGATTGAGTCTGGGAGTTTTACGAGTTCAGTTTCAGTTCGTTTTTGGTGTAATTGGGTGTGTTTTGGGTTTTATTTAATTGCTCTGTGGAGGTGAAATTCGAAAAATGTGCTTCTAATGAGGGTCTATTCTTTCAAACTGAGCAATATTTTCTTTAAAATGGAAAATCGTTTGATCTTAATGATTAATATGCATATTTATTCTTTTTCAATTGCAGGTATGTGACTGGAAATGATATATGTTTACTAAGCAATTTAATACATTTTTGGGGTAAGCAGAGCACTGGTCTTGGCCATAAATCTTCAACTTTTCTTACATGCTCTAACCTTTCAAAACTAATATGCCCCTTCCAAAACAGCAGAGATTTTACCTGCTGGGTAGCCAAGTGTGTAGCCTGTCAGCGAAATGGAAAAAGTGTATTATTGTGTAAGAAAAATCGCCAGGCACTTGACTTTGCCAGCAACAGCAAATGCAGCTATTTCATGCTATTTTCATGCGACTTTTGTTTTTGTCACACACACTGAGTGAGAGCATCCTGCTTAACGGTACTTGCTTGTCCTGCTTGTGCTGCTCGGCTTTCCTGTGTCTGAAGTTAAGTGCAACTCTAACATTGTGCACCCAGAGAGATAGCACAACGACGACATTCCATTGTTGCGTTGACTGCCTGAAAAGACTTAATTCAGCGCTCAGCCAATTGGGGGAAGTCGCCGCCCCCCTCCTGCTCCCTGCCCGCCACTTTGCACCGAGTTCAACTAACCGACTCTATTACGCACTGTTCTTGTTGTTGCTATTGTTGCAGCATTCAACGCAAATGGCGACAGCGTTCAGCACAAAAACACTCACTCCCCAAGTGGAGTTTAACTTTTCATGAGGTCCAAAAAATAAAAAAGTCAAAAAAAAAAAAAAAGCTGGAAAGGTTAAGCTGCCACAAAAAGTGTTGGGACTACGTGCACTGAAATGAAAGATCCCACCAAACTTTAATTTGATAAGCTGATGAAATAAATTGCAGCACAGTGTCAAAGTGATGCCAAAAGGTCGCCTATCTTCCTCTCCCTCTCTCGCGCTCTGGGTGTATATCCCCGCTAGGAGTGGTCTGACAGTTGATGGTTTCGCAAAAGAAAAAAAAAACACCAAAAGAAAACTGTTTAACTTTTCACCTACCAAATGGCTTGTCAATGCATAAAGGCAATAAAATGTCATGTAAGCTCCTTTAGTTGAGGACCTGGCAACGAGCAAGCAAAGTCAGAATATTTCGATAAAACAATCCTTGCTGCTAGTGAGTATCAGCTTCGCATTTGCAAGTTTCGTGCTGTTACTAGGTCAGTTAAAATGCAATTGTGAATGTCACTTTTCACAGGAGAAAGCCATATAAAAAGTTGAGCTTCTTCTCATTCGCACACAGACAATCCTACCAAAGCTACATTAGCAGGAATTTCTCGGATTTCGGTTGACTTCAACTTTTAAGCAAGGTTCTACAACACTTTTATATACCATGTTTTACCTTTAGTTTCAAGTTAATCTAGTATAGGAAAATATTTAATATTGTAACTTATAGAAAAAAGACATGTCCGACCACATAAAGTATATATATTCCTGATCAGCATGACGATCTGAGTGGATTTAGCCTGTCAGACCGTCTGTTTCTTTGCTATCTCCTTCTCAGTTTGAAGGATATCTTCCTTAAACTTCTCCCTAAGACTTCTAGCGAAAAACGCTGCACCCTTGTCGCAACCGGCCGCATTGGATGACTTTAGCATATAGCTGTCATAGGAACGATTAGTCGTTAAACTAGTTCTAGTGAGAAAAACTTTTGGTTTTTAAAGTTAAACTCCGTACTTGTTAGTATGATATGCTCTTCCATGATTCCACTAAGTTTGTTCAAAATAAGACAACTATATAGTATAAGTGCCATAGAAAAGTAACGTCCGGTAAGAATTTTTTTTGTTTTCAATGGAAACGAACTAAAAGTTTACATATATTAATTTGAAATGCTATCACATTAAAGCAGTTCAAAATGTTTAATCGTCCAAGTTTATAGCAGACACGGTTTCCACGGTTAATTCTAAGAAATTTTCTCCAAGAAAGCATAGGTCTAAAATCAATTCCTAGGTCGAACCTTGCGAGTTCAATAATTGTACATAGCTTTCTGTAAAAACACTGTTGAAAAGTTCTAAAAGGGCTACATACATCATTGATTTAGGGTTTGTTTATAAGGAAAATCTATCTGCTGTCTAAATCTGACAGACCTGATATATAGAAATGTCCCAAAAATGGTCACCTAAAACGGTTTAAATTTGTTTAAAGAATCTCAGAGACTATAAGAGATAGAGCAAATTTTTGCATGAAGGTAGGTGTGTGCTGTACGCAGAACAAGTTTGTTTTAGATTTGGAAAATTTGAGCGATCCGCAGCTTCGGATCTTCAAACTCTAGATAAATCAATGGAACTTTTACGGATCGGATAAAATGTTTTCATCATCTAGGTCTATTAATTCAACATAGTCTAAGCATTAAAAATTAATGGAAATATTTTTTAAAAGACCTTAACAGATTATCTCGACAATACAAAATTCTCTTAATTGCTCTTTCGCGTACAGGTTATCTTTGGTCGAAGAGGTTAATAAATCATTTTCTGGGTGACCGAAATAGGCATAATATATCAAAAATGTGGTGGCAAATACGTTGTGGACTGTATGAATTTGATAAAAATAAATTTTTTTTTGGAAATTCGCAAGCAATGTGCACGCTTTGCTAAGCCAACGACTAAATCTGCAGGCCAAGAATCCTCTCTCGAATTTCGAATCGCATGCGAGTTAAATCATCAAATCTATGGAGTATTGGGGCACTGCGAAAAACTCACAAAGAATAATTTTAGATGTGAAATAAACATTGATCATAATGTTTTCTTAATTTTGTTTTGAGAATGCACTTTATTTAATTCATCTTAAATTCTCTTTGCCAAGTGTTTACTTCTTATCACCTCCAAATCTATGGCACCTATGGTATGAAAGAAGTCATGCTAATAGAAAATTGATATTTGTGCACGTTGAGCTAATTGTCTTGTGAGGTCGGCAGAGCAGCGCTGGGACGAAAAATGTCAAACTTTCATATCTAGTAATAAAAAAAAGGTTGACTCTAGACGTATCAGATGGTCATCATGAATATTGGAGAAAAAATCAATATTTCCACCCGACTTACCACAAGGTGAATTAACTGGTGGTGGTTTTCTAATGGCATGGGCTACCTTCAGAGCGCAAATTCTTTTTTTGTCGGGTCTTATGAAAGCCCAACAAGATGTTGAGTTGCTAAACACTTTCGTGGAAGAGTTCCATATTGACAAGTGCATTTTTCGACAAGATGACGCTTTGCCAAGGCAAATTTCGGCTTCCACAATATTCCGTTATAACAGTGCCCGACAAAGTCCGGAACTAAATCCAATTGAGAATCGGAGCGGCCTCATTTCAGCTCACATATTCGACGCTGACAAGCAGTACGGCACTCTGAAACAATTACAAGTATCAATTGTAAAGTTTCGTTGCGAATATTGATTTCAGAAACTGGCAAAACTTGGGAATTTCAATGCCGGTTGGTTGGAAAAGTTAAAGTGCGGCCCAATTACATATTGAAGCTATCTGCAGTCTACATTAAAAATTAAGTTCCATTTAAAAATACAAAAAAAATTAAGCTTCTTATAAATTGCACATATAGCAATATTCTATGAAATATTTTTTGTTTATGAACTGCTCAAATTATTGGCTTTTGTTCTTATTTCATTTAAAAATCCAATAGGATTTTAAAAGAAAATAGTATCACAAGTGAAAAAGAATGAAAATGACACAAATAGAGCAATATATGTATGCACATTAGAGCGTACCTGCCTTGTATGAAAAAAACAATTTTTTCTAGTTCTTTGAGGCTCATAGCTCAAAAAATTCAGAATATTGTATAGAGAATTTAACGAAAATCCAAAATCAGATATCTTAAGGTTAAATGGTGCCGATGAGGCTTTAAAGTTTCTAATTTCACCGTAATTCATTTTTGAATTATCAATGTAGGCAGACCCCTTTTACCAAAATGTCTAAAAAATAATTCAAATACTTCATATATTGAAAAGCTACTAACACGATGGGAGGGCACCAAATTAATGATTCTTCCGAATGTAAAACGCTTTGAATTTTCTCTTATAATTACTTCTTCTTTGTCTTCGTTGAGTACTATGAACAAATATCCAGAAACCCCATGTTTGCTGATTAGATTCTGACAAAATTCAATTGACGATATTAACTTCTATAAATTCCAATAATTATGCGATCTAAACAACTTTCTTTAGTCATATACTCATGCAATTTTTTACCTTTTATGAGAAATTTAAAAGAGAATTATCTGGTTGGGTTTGTGAAATCGGCCCTCGTCTAAGAAACTTTAATATTAATAGGAGTCTTTCGTGCAGTGCTGTTTTATGGTTAAGAGCTTAAGCTAGTCCAATTTATCGCTGGTCATTAAAAACAACTAAAATAAAATTATATAAGGGTTTAACTTATAATAAGTATAGTTTTATTGTACAATAAAATGAATATAAATAAAATTCATTATGGTTTCTCAAACTTCGTCAGGTCGTCTATCCAACGTTCTCAAAATAGTTAGACCATGAAATGACAGTTCTTTCCTCGTTCTTTCGTTCTTAATTTCAAGATTTGTTAACTTCTGAAACGAAAAGTGCATGTAAGGCAAGGTAATCATCTTCAAGATCCAAATACTGCCGAAACGGTGCCACCGCTGGTATAAATAGATGTTCCATAAAGTGTCATTTTTGGATCGTTTTCCAAAAAGTGCATCACTGTAATATAGTTGGATAGCTGCTTGTTAGCAACAAAGCAAGGACGTGTACTGTTGAACAGTGTTTTTCCCAAATCCATGGCAGATCCCAGATTAAATGGCACATCACGACGCCCTTCTACAATTTGCATTAATAACAAATTTGGTGCCCTCCGATTGTGTTGCTAGCTTTACAATTTGTGAAATATTTGAATATTTTTTTTGACATTTTGGTAAAAGGTCTCTGCCTACATTGATAATTCAAAAATAAATTTCGGGAATTTGGTAACTTTAAATCCTCATCGGCACCATTAAACCTAAAGATATCTGATTTTGGATTTTCGGTTAATTCTCTATAAAATATTCTGCATTTTTTGAGCTATGCGCCTCAAAGAATCTCAAACTTTTAAAATCGTATGGAGAAAAGTACGCCCTAATGCACATATATCAATTTTACTTAGCTTTTATTGAGTAAGCTTACAAGTATGTATTTTCTTCAGAATCGGATGACTTTAGCTGTTAGTTGCCATGGGAAAGATCGTTCATAAAACTAATTTTAGTGATAAAAGCTTTTTTGTTTTCAATGAACTTATTTGATTTCTGAGTTTTTTCTTGATTCCACTAAGTTTGCCTGAAAATTAAGTTATTTCCCTAAGAAACACAACTTTGGTCTGTCTTTATATGACAACGTGAATGATAACGCTCTGTTCATTTACATTTTTACCCCTGAGTAACGATATTGTGCTCTTTTTTCTATTGTCAACCATTAGTCGACCCTTTTCAACTTTGTGTTTTGTCATTTTTGCCATTTTTTCTCCACTTCTTCTTTCTCTTCGTTCAACTGCAGCAGCAGCATTTCTTTGCTCAACTATTGTGTGACGTCACTTAACGCAGACAACTGTGATAATGATAAAATTAGATTATGGATGCTTTTCATTTTTCACACCCAAGCCCTCAGCCCCATTCCCCATTCCCCTCCCCCCACTCTATGGGAGTGCAAGGAGGAGTGTTTCAATTTATGGCTGCCTTCCATGTGGGAATTCCATGCGGGTGTGCTGGAAAAATAATTACGAGCAAAGTTTTATATTACACACACATATTTATTATGGGGCAAAGGGAAAGCTAGCTAGCTAGCTTGAAGTGTGGGAGCTATCTGCTGGATGATGCACAGAGTCAAGTGCAATGAGGCGAAAATTTCAAGTAAAATTGACAGTTTGTTTTAAGCGCAACTGCATTTGACTTTTCAACTGAAGAGACAGATACAAATGTATCTGTTGGCTGTTGCAAACACATGTGACGATTATAAAAGCAACGACGTTTCCATCGAACAAACAAACAAACGCACGCTTCAATTGATAAAAATTACATCTATATTTGTCTTTCTCTGAAAAATTCCCGAGAGAAAGAGAAATAAATAGAGTGGGAGAAGTTTCGTTAAGTAATTGAATTCAATTGTTGCCATAGTATCAAATCGTCAGCATACTTATTGGTGTGCAGCCCAGATAAAGTGGACAAAAAAAACAACAACAAAACAATATGTATACATATACATATATGTAAGAATGCAGATTGAAGTTCGTTGCATGCTATTGGCATTGTCTATTTCAGGCTTCAAATAACAAAGTCCAACCATTATTTTCACATTTTTTTTTATAATTTTCACCTAAAGAAAAAATGAACAAGCTCAGTCATCAAATTAGTGTTAACCACAAAGGATTTACAAACTATGCAAACACTGTCGAACACTCACTCTTGCACACTTGCCATAGAAAAGACTAATTACACTCCACTAAAAACTTTAACGATGAGTGTCGGCAATCTTGATGAGGCAAGGGGTTCATCTCTATCCAACCGCATTGCTATAAAACGAGAAATATTTGAGTGTAAACACACACACAACTTGCATCGGTCTGTCCTTCTCTGCGTGTGCATGTGCGAGTGTTCCCAGGGAGGCGCCACAGAAGTGTTTTTTGTATTTTTCTCTTTTTCGGGGGCGTTGCAGTACACACACACACAAACCCAGAGAGATGTACAGATGAAGATACATTTGTATCTTCAGAGCTCTGGAGCAAGGGGCCTGCCTACCTACAGAGGAGAACGGGATGCACAAGTTGCAAATGCTTTCGACGTGTCGAAAAGTATCTTGCAGATACAAGTGACAAAATCGCGCTCGGTACGTGAGCCGACTTTTGTCTTGCACATACAGATGTTCTGGACTGACAGGAAGAACTATTTGTCACGACATTCCCTTTCAGCACGCTTAAGTAAAATGTTTTGCTGCACTGCGTCACTGATTTACTTTTGCAACTGATTGGCAGATTCTTTTCACTAAGGCAATTAGCATTAGCCGCCTTAACAAATCACTCAATCTTACCAGATTAAATAATCCAAATCTGAAACTTGTAGTTTTTGCTGCTTTCCACTTCCATTCAATATTTATTCTTTTCATTGCGAGCAAATAAACTTTTTTTGTTTGCCATTTTCTACTTTTTCCCCGACTTGTTTTTTCCATTGTTAAACTTATTTCTTTTCTAAAGCTTAGGTTTTTTTTTTCCTGTGCGAGATTTGTTGAGTTTATAATCTGCTAATTGGAGCGGAAAATTAGCAAGCTTTATCGATTTGCTGTAGATGATTTATTCTTGTAGCAAAGCGCATTATGCCTTAACCCTTGAATAAGCATTTGGGTGCAGGTGCACTTATTTTCACTGTTCGCGTGCGTATTATGTGTATTTAATGAATAATTTCACGAAAAGTTTACTTTTCACACCTCGATGCATTGTCGGTCTATTGATTTTAGTGTACTCATCTGTCAAACAAGAGCTCTAAGAGATGTCTGAGTACTAAACTCACTTTTATATTTCGCCTTAAACAGCAGCCCAAAAGGCCAAGACCGAGCTTCTCTCAATTTCTTGGATTGTTTGCATATAAATTTCGCACGAGAGAAAAAGATCTACAGCTTGACGTCGAATACAAAGGGAAAGTTTGAGAAGCTTTCTCACGGCTGATCATGAAGGTGACCGAGTGTGTTAGTTTTTAAAGAAAACTTTTTTTATTAGATGTTCCTAGTCCAGCCTCAAACCCACGTATCTTTAATTACTCACACACACACTCAAAAAATGTTTTTTCTAGTTTGTAAAAATTCGTCTTAAAATTATTTTTATTTCAAAATTTAGGAAACTTTCTTTTTTTAAGCAGTTTTTTCTTAAACTTAGAAAGCAAAACCTAAAAATTGAATTCATGTATTTGAAAATAATTTCTTAAATTTAGGGTAACTTTTCTAGATGTTTTCCTAAAAACTGTACCGAATCAAGGGCTATTTTGCCCTTGAATTAGGAAAAAAATACAGTGCTCGGATTCTTAGAATAGTGGAGCAACCATTAACCGCCCTTATTATTAAGGAAAGAACATTTCCTTAATTAAGAAAACCACTTTAGAAACTTGCCCTAAAATATACAAAAATGTATGTAGAATATTGCCCTACAATTTTGAAAAATAAAAAACGACACTGCTTCTAGTTCTTAAGTTGGCATTCGGAAGATAAAGGGGTCAGCTGATATTCGGCTTGCTAAGAAATATTCCCCGAAAATATATAAAAACAAAAAAGAAAGTCGGTCAAGCCCGACTATAACATACTCTGTCCCAACGAAATTATACGCTCAGCATACATTTTGCTGCTGCAGTAGCAGCTGAAAGCAGCGCTGCTACTGCGCTGCAGCAGCGAGCCGTCTTTTGATCATTACTCGATAACCGTTCATCCGATCCTCACCATTCCCTTGGCGGATCGATAAGTTATCCTGATTACTAAATATGTCCAGAAGTAACAAACGATGTATCTTTAAAACTGTGAGAGATATGACTTTTTCTAAATTGCAAGGGCGGGAGGGGGCGTGGCCACAATTGAAAATAACATTGAACTGCCTGCAGACATAAGAAGCAAATGTCCCACACATGTCAAACCTCTATCTCTTACCATCTCTGAGATCTGTGTGTTCATACGGACAGACAGACGGACTGACGGACATGGCTATATCGACTCGGCTGTTGATGCTGATCAAGAATATATATACTTTATAGGGTCGGAGATGCTTCCTTCTGGCTGTTACATACTTTTGCACAAACTTAATATACTCTATGTACCTACGGTACAGAGTATAATTACTGAAGAAAATCGTAAAAACAACATATAACGGGAAAGCTAAGGTAACTTCGTCTGTGCCGAAGTTTTTATACCCTTGCAAGTGCTCGCTGAAATATTTTCAGTTAATACTGTTATTCCCATTTTCCGACCGATCATTCGTATGGGAGCTATATGATATAGTCATCCGATTTGGACAAAAATTTTTAAAATTATGTAAAAGCATGTGAAACAAATAAATACAAAATTGCTGGATGCTACCATTAAAAACAAAAAAGTTTTTCTAACTTAGACTGGTTTTCAGACCTATCTTTCGCAAGGCAGCTATGCCATATAGTGGTCCGATTTTCATCAAACTTGGCAGATTTATAAAAAAGCATAGAAAACCGATGAATATAAAATTTGGAGTCGTTGCCATTAAAATGAAAAAAGTTTTTCATACTTTAACTAGTTTCCCGACCGATTGTTCCTATGGGAGCTGTAAGATATAGTCATCTGATCCGTTCAGCTCCGTCATATTAGTAGCAAGCAGCAAAAAGTAGACTTGTGCAAAATTTCAGCTCGATAGCTTGAAAACTGAGAGACTAGTTTGAGTAGAATCAGACAGACATTCGCACACACAGAAAAAAGACTTTAGTGAACCAACAGAAAGAAAATAACATACTGGCATGTTCCGGTTTTCACTTTAGTGAATTCGAATTTAATACATGCGTCATTTTTTGGTGAACAATGAAGGTAATCTGTATCAAACCTTAAAATTTGTACTTCCTTTTAATAGGATGAACTTAAAATGAAAGGTTTTATGCCGATTTAATTTGTAAATTTTATACAACAACCACTTCACCAAATTCGAATTCGACAAATTTTGTCGAAAGTTAAAACCGGAACAAGCCTGATATTTAAATAATATTTGAGGGGCTAATAGTTAGAAAACAGTTTTTCTTTATTTAAAATCTAGAAATGTTTAAGATTAAGAAAATATTTTCAAGCAAATAGTAAATATTTTCTTAACTTTAGAAAGTCTCAGTCTGACGAATCGCCTTTGAAAAGGTGTTCGAAAAGAAGGCTTACTAAGTTAGTTAACTAACGTAGTTTTCACCCATCTTATATGAGATCTCGACCAGTGATAATACAGAAAAATGAGCATAAATAAATTGAATTGATTTGAAAACACATATTTCTACAACACAAAACAATAGTAATTCAAGAACCAAACTATCTCTACTCTAAGTTACAGTTTTTTGCCTCTGTGAGAAGAAATAATTTGAGTTACCCACTGCTGAAGTTATTTTGCTTAGTACGACCCTTCTTTATACTTGCTATCCTACCATGGAATGAATTGAAGTCTATAAAAATCAAAACGCTACCAAAAATACTTTAAAATCGTACCTTCAAATAAATCAATACTTTACTCAAATAAGCTTAATACAATGGTTAGTTCTAAGTTATACCACAATTCTTTACAACTGTTGTCAAAGTCAATGTGATTGGTGCAAAATCCAAACTTTCCAGTTGTCTTTTGAAATATTTACCTTATGAATAAAAAATAATCATTATACTCTGTACCAAAGGTACATAGAGTATTATAAGTTTGTGCAAAAGTATGTAACATCCAGAAGGAAGCATCTCCGACCCCATAAAGTATATATATTCTTGATCAGCATCAACAGCCGAGTCGATATAGCCATGTCCGTCTGTCCGTCTGTCTGTCTGTCCGTATGAACGCACAGATCTCAGAGATGGTAAGAGATAGAGGTTTGACGTGTATGGGACATATGCTTCTTATGTCTGCAGGCAGATCAAGTTTATTTTCAATTTTGGCCACGCCCCCTCCCGCCCCCGCAATTTAGAAAAAACGTCATATCTCCCACAGTTTTGAAGATAGATGGCTTGTTCCTTCTGGACATATTTAGTTATTAGAATAACTTATCGATCCGCCAAAGGAATGGCGAAGATCGGATGAACGGTTTTCGAGTTATGATCAAAAGACAAAATTTCTTGGTACAGAGTATGTTATAGTCGGGCTTGACCGACTTTCTTTCTTGTTTTCCTATTAGGCTGTGAGTAGATTTAAATCGCTTTAATCAGTCAGGGAAAACTGTTGAAGTTATAGAGCTTTACTCTACTTTGCCTTATTCCAATATTGATTCTAAAAACTATACCTTTTTATCATAAATTATTTAACAAAGACCGAGTCAGAGGCCTTTCAACTTTCCCACACTTTTAATTCTTTGGCCTAGAAATATCTCATTAAAGTCCTCACACAACTCTACAACTACTACTGCTGCAGCATGTCACACTCAAACAATTGCAGCCAAACAGTTTGTTTTAATTTATAAACAAAACAAAGGGAAAAAAAATCGAAAAAAGAAAAGGAGTAAAGGAAAAAAAATGCAATACGAGTCGCTTACATGGAATACAACACAACAAAAACGCTAGTAATGTTGACGTTTGATATGTGGAACACGCCCAGTCGGCCCCATACGCTTTTTTTCAGCCAACCTTCCCTTTAGGCGAGGAGAAACAGAAACATGTGTCTACATTCGCATCAGCGATGGAAGCTCCTCCACTCCTCGGAGCCATGCATTAAAATCTACGCTTCCGGCTGGAGTTTGCTAAGAGGAGAGTCCCAATAAAAAGGAAAAAAAGTAAATACAACACACACCCCAACTAGGAAGGGCAAATGCATTTGGAGTGTTTGCGGCAAATACCAAAATGAAATACATAATACTTAGCCATAAAAAAAAGGAAAAAGAAAAAAGTTGTATTTTGTTTGTCGAGTTGCAATTTTTGGAGTCTAGCCTACTTTGTACACATGGAGAGATTTGCCGCGGGGTGGATTTTGTTTTTTGTCAGGATTGTTGAATGCGACACTCCTCGCGGCTATTTTTTTTGGGTTGATGTAATCCGCTTTTAATATAATGAAAAAATGCATTTAGAAGTTTTGGACGAATTTTTTTTTAAAGGTTTTTTCTGGTAACTAAATTATGCATTAAGGATTTTGTACTTTGGTTCCCTAAACAATTTGATAAATACTACAAAGTTCGTATGTTTTATATTTACTGCAAATTGAATCATTTATCAGCAATGTAAGCTTACATGAAATCTGTTCCTGTGGAAGCTAATTGTTCCTTTTTTAATCCTTTGTTAAAGGGGAAAGAAATATACTTACAGAAAGCACCAGCAGATTTCTTTCAGGGCTACAAATCAGTGTTATGTCTAAACCGAACCTTAATCAAAACAAAGTTGATAGTCTGGTCAAACCACAACTTGATAGAAAAGTTGCCCAGAAGAAACGAATGAATCAGTAGCATTTGTACTGATTTCTGATGATTTTAAAGGATTTTAGAGGATGTCTTAGACTTGAATCTGTAGATTTTTCGGTAGTTTGAGATTAAAGTAACTAAACCATGAATCTTTGTTACCTTTCTTATGGAAATCATGCATATCATTGAACCTTCCGCCTTCGTTTCCTGGCGTTTGCTGCTCTCCTACATTCTCTTTTGCTTCTTGACTTCAAAAGAGCTTCCACTGTCCAATCAACACCTATCAACTCTCATCTACCTTACCTTATATTTAAAAATTTCCATTCACTATTCCCATCGATCTGTTTAAAGATCCACCAGATTAACCATTCTCTCGCATATCCTTCGTTGTGTATAAGCTGCAATGGCAAGTGCAACTTTATAGCTGATTTGTAGCATGCACCAAGCAATAATTCAATATGCTATGAAGGGTCGACATGGGAACAAAGAGGGAGAAACAAAAGCGTTCATGGCTGGAAATCCCAAACACCTTCAACGATGTCATGTTGTCAGCTGGGTGGAGGGCGACGTTAGAGACACAGAGGACCATGGCTATAGCCAGGAGCCGGCTGGCTGGCTGGCTGGCTGCAACTGCAATCTGTCTGCCCTGCCAATCTGTCTGTCTGCTCTGTCGGAGGTCGAGGAGGGTGGGGCTGCCACAAGCGCCCGGTTGACGCCTTGAGTGCAATCGGTTGCACCTTTAAAGCGTGTCCGTAGTGCGCACCCCAAACCAACAGCAGGGGCAAACATTGAATAGGCCCAAGGTCTAGAGATGGCACAAAGCTAACATTTGCGATAGGTTTTTTCGAATTGTAGAAAAGAATAAATATTTGTTTTTATTTTTGAAAGAAAATAACCGGCCCAAATTTCCAAGGCCGAGCTTCACTCAATCTGTTGGCTTGTGTGTTGGAATTTATTGCACAAGAGAAAGGGACCTACAGTTTGAGAAGCTTTTTCATAGCTAATTATGTCAAAATTGGCGCGAATAGCTGGTGAAGGTGACCAGTTGTGTTAGTTTTCTAAGAAATATCTAGTTTGTTAGATATCCCAGGGTGGAATCAAACTTACAGCCTTGCACAGCAGTCACACACTTCCAGCTGCACCACACCCGGACTCGGACAGTATTGTATGCTTATATGCTTATAGTATTTTTTAAAAAATAATATATATATATGCATCCTTTTCTCACGAAATACTAATGAATGAATCGACCGATATCTTCTGTTCATTGATAACTGTAAGCTCTGGTCCGATCAAAGTTCTTTGAAGCGAAACGGAGCGTCAGTTTTTAAAAAAGCTAAATTCTTCGAACTATATCGAAACAGAGCTGAATGTATAGGATTAATCCTCAAAGTGATATTACATAGCATGGTTGCGGATGAGCAAAGCTAGATCAATAAGAAGGCAAATATTTGCTCTTGAAAAATTTGCGCAAATTTGTTTGCCTGTTCTAATAATTTGCTAAAGTGTTTACATTTCAATTTTCAAAGATTAATCCCACACAAACAAATGTTTGCTCTTAGATAATTTGCCTAAATATTACGCTAGGCTATTAATTTGCTTTAGTATTTGCATCTAAGTCGATTCCACATAAATACATATATGTTTGTTTTAAAAGATTCGAGCACATTTTTATGCTATGCCAACAATTTGCGTTAGTGTTCACACTATTAGGGAAAAATGTCATTGTCACTGAGCTGTTACCATATATGCAAATATATGCTGCTAATAAATTTTGCGCAAATTTTTCCCAAAAGATATTAATTTACATTAGTGTTCACACTGATACAGGCAGATTTTAATACACATTTCTTTGTCCAATCTGTTAAATTGACAACTGAAGTAGGTATATTATTTTGAACAAACGATGCAAATTTGTAGAAATAAATTTGGGAAAAATGGCAAAGTTGTAAGTTTTCGGTCAAACTTTGTTGAGTGACAACATTTTACTTTACCACTGCGAGAAATTGGTATTCCATTTCCAATGGCCTTGAATGATGCCTTTGCTATTAGCCCAAGACTTTGTGCAAAGAAATTTGTATGTAAGCAGACAAAACTGTATTTACATACGGACTTTCAAGGCTCAGTAAGTTATAGAAATAACTTTTGGATTTGGTTTTTTTTTGAGCATACAAGTTAATTTTTAATAGATCAAAACCAATCGTAATTTGGTTTTTTTTTTTCAATTTTCAAATTTATCAAATACGCAAACAAATTTGCACTTTGAGACCAAGGGAAATATTTACTTCGAATAATTGGTGCACAAACAGTTTCAAAGTTTGCTAGGATTAAGTTTGCTCGCAAACTAATTGTTGCTATTTTTTTTAAGAATTCGCGAGATATAATTGCAAACACGCAAACAAATTTGCACTCTGAGACCAAGGAAATTATTTGGTTTGAGTAGTTGTTGCACAAACAGAGTCAAAGCTAGCTTGGATTAAGTTTGCTTGCAAACTACTTGGTGCTTATTTTTAAGAATTTGCAAAATATATTTTTGGTGCATTTTTTAAGGATTTTCAAAATATATTTGCAAGCAAGCAAACAAATTTGCACTTTGATACCAAGCGAAACATTTGGTTTTGAATAATTTGTGCACAAGCAGTGGAAAAGCTTGCTTGGATAAAGTTTGCTTGCAAACTATTAAGTGCATTTTTAAAAAAAATTTGTGAAATATATTTGCAATCACGCAAACAAATTTGCACTCTGAGACCAAGGAAAATATTTGGCTTAAAAAATTGGAGCACAAACAGTGGCAAAGTTTGCTTGGATTAAGTTTGCTGGCAAACTATTTGATGTTTTTTTTTTTTAAGGATTTCCGAAATATATTTGCAAACACGCAAACAAATTTGCACTCTGAGACCAAGGGACTATTTGGTTTGAATAATTGGAGCACAAACAGTGGCAAAGTTTGCTTGGATTAAGTTTGCTGGCAAACTATTTAATGCTTTTTTTTTTTTAAGAATTTCCGAAATATATTTGCAAACACGCAAACAAATTTGCACTCGTTGATGCGTTTTTTTTTATGAATTTGTAAAAATTTATAGAAATTCTTAGCTCTTGCCCTTCTGATTATGTTTCGAGTCACTCACGAGCACATCCCCTTTGCCCACCCAGCAGTCATTGCCAAATGCATCTTCTTTTGATTCCCCTGTACCAACCGAATTTTTTTTTGTGCTGCTTTAGTAAACACGTGCGCTTAAGTCAGATCCTCCCTTTTGCAACGTTCTCCTCAGTTGATTTTAGCCTTTGCCTTTTGTCATTGCCATTATAATTGATAGCGTATAATTCCACCGTTTCAACCAGCCCGCTCCCCCCTACACCTTTCGAGCGCTCTCCCTTTTATGCAAATTTTCGTGCAAATTGCTTTTAATGCATTTTGAATGCAATTTGTGTTTTGTATGTTGGAATTGAAGTGGCACAAAAACTCGTAATTGAAACTGAAAGATTTTAATTTAATTTGAGTTTTCTGTTTCTCTTATCTCCAACTGCCATCTCTGGGTCTGAGTTTGTGTTTGTTTGTTTTTCGAGTGTGATGGAAGGGAGTTCCTGTATTCCTGTATTTGAAATTCTATTTGTATTTTTAGCTGCTGTTTGTCGTCTGGCAGCATGCGGGATGTTTCTTCTATGCCTGCATTTCTGGTGTTGTGTTCAGCTTTCATTGAATTGATTTAGATAAAATCGTGTTTTGGTTTCTTTTTTTGTAATGATGCATACAACTTTATTTTATATTTATGCCACTGAGAACGTTTCAAATTAGATAAATTAGGCGTCGGCAGAGATTTATGGTAGTAAATCAGGTGGAAGTTGTGAAAGTGGTTGGAGAAATCTCCCATATGACTCTGCCGAGAACAATAAGAAATCCAATTAATTAAATACTCCACTTCGTGGCGCATGAATAATAATAAAGCTGATGGAAATCCCATCAAACTGGCAGAAGGTTGGAAAAGAGCTCCTCCTACCCTCCGCCAAATGTTGTTAATGAAATTAATGCCAAGTTATAGTCAACTTTTTAAGCAGCTGACTTAGTATCTTCTTTGTTATAAAATGCAAAACTTTTACTGGCCGGACCTACTTTGAACACAAGTAGCCACTTGGGTTGGCCACCAAAGTGTGGCTGCCGAGAGATTGCCATGACCACCAACACACCCACACACACACACAACACACAAAGGAGAGTTTGGGTATAAAGTAATTTTTAATCCTGTAAATCGAAACCGGAGGAGGGGCTGCACCACTGGTATGATGATGACCGGAATGACGACCTTTTATAACCTCTAAATGGGCCAGCAGTTTAGCTTTCTGTCTAAATAACAATTTAATTATGAACATGCTGTGTGCCCCAGTCCTCAATTCAAGGACAAATAATAACCATAAACTTTATGTGTGTGAGCGCCTGTGGGATAAGCTAAGAGCTCATTAATGTCACATTCATGGCAACTCCGGAAAAAGCATAAAATGAGCAAAAATTCTATCAGAGACCCACAACAGGGACACATACACCTCCAACCCTCACTTTTAATAGAGTGCACACAACAAATTGTGTGTGGTTGTGTGTGTGTGTCTGGTAATTAACATAAGTCTCCCAAAAGCGGCAGTAAAATAATCAAAATTAGCCAAAAATGTCATTGCCCATGGCTTACACCGGGGAGATTGTTGGTTGGGTTACGAAAATTTATCTTTGGATCTTTGATATTAAAGTGGAAGTGTAGTAAAATAATTTTAAAGTTTAATCTGTGCAC
This sequence comes from Lordiphosa fenestrarum, assembly GCA_035044985.1. Lineage (NCBI taxonomy): Eukaryota > Metazoa > Arthropoda > Insecta > Diptera > Drosophilidae > Lordiphosa > Lordiphosa fenestrarum. The sequence goes on from JAWNNO010005633.1 coordinate 448,497, forward strand.
TTTTTAACAACTTTTTGATATCAGGTTTATAGGCAAAGTATATGAAATATTTAGAACATTCAACCGCATTAAAAATGTGTGGAAAATCGCTTTCAAGTGTGAATACATAAGCAAAATTTTTGGAGTATATATCAGATCATGGAGTAGTATTGGTGACAGCTGAAGCAATCAACAATTGTCGGGGTTGCATTCTGGTTCTGAACCGAAAGGAACCATTTCATAGCCGAAGCTCTAATTGAAGTTGATAAACCGAACTTCGAACTGAACGGAAGTTTCGAAAATGTTGAACCGAAAAGAAAACAACATTGCTAAATGGTTCGGTTTAGTTCACTGATGAGACTTAAGTCGTAAAACGCTTAATTTAAGTCAGTGATACTTGTAGACTTTGAACTTCTAATCGATTCCCTAAAAAAAGATTTGTTTGTCTTTGAAACGAATCTGTTGCGAAGACGTGTTGATGTTGCTTCTAAGAATGACTTGTGAACCATTTTAAAACTTTTTCTATTATTATTCTATTCACATACCTCTTAGAATCTATATGTCAACGGAATACATTCTTCCGTGGAAGTTAAAATTTGATTTGAGTGTTTATCCAATATCCTTTACGCCACAATATTCTCAGTATTTGTTAGGAACTTGTTGCTTTTAAGAAGTACCTAAACTATTCAAATGCTTTCTCTGCTTCCAATTTCGAAAGTGAGCGAAAAGTCATATGTTCATAGTTAAAAGTGATTCACCTTATCGAGCCGAAACCGCGAGTCAGCTGGGTAAAAAACCCGGAGCTTCCAAATTGTGGAAACCATTGAACCGAACCAGTTCTTATTTCAGAGCGGCTTGCATCCCTGCTTAAAATCTTCAAAATTAATGTAAGGGAAGAACTTTTATAAAGACACAAAAAAAATTCGAATGACATATCAAAAACACTCATCAAATACCAGAAACGACTTAAACCCATAACGACCATCCATTAAGTTTAGTACGATCTTGGTCCAAGGCAGAGTGCCTATAAACATTTAGCAAGGATTCCTTTGTCTTTCGCTAGCTATTAAATTTGACGATTGTTTAAAAGTAAGAGCCATGGTTTGAAAACTGACTTTTGTCTGGATAAACTTTTGGCAAGAATACATGGATTCGAGTTTGACAACTGTAATCTCTTCTGAAAAACCATCAAATGCTTTCAACTTAAGCCAGAAATTATCAAAAAAATCAAAATAATACAAAACTGAAACAGCTGAAGTACCTTTCTAGAATTTTGAAAGAATGATTTCCTATTAAGCATTCTTTCAATCGAAACGAATGTTTCTTAAATTTAGAAAAGACCGTTAATAATTTAAGTATCAAATTCTTAAATCAGGGAAAAAAGTACTAAACTAAGATATTTTTGATCTTAGCTTGCACAAAGAAGAGCGAAACTTCTAGATTTTAGAACTGTTCGTATTAGATTCAGAGGGCACAGCTGGATAAGAGTAAGTGGAAGAAGGTTATGGATTAAGCATACCACAGCACCGATAATCCCATCCACATCTACACGAATTTGTCTAAACTCGACGAAAAAGTAGAACGGAGCGGTCCTCCTCCAACTTTAATTTGTACTTATCGTTCCGACTTTCTGATCGCTGTAGCGTGTAACAAGCGAACCACCCAGGAAGCTGCCACCTACTTCAGTACACTATCGGTCAGAGAAGGAAACGACTTTAAATACGCAGACTGTCAAACCGCCCCTTCAAGGGCTTTAACACTTTACTCATATATCAAAAATTGAAAAACGCTTACGGAATGTCGCTCATCTCTGAACGAAAACACCAGAAAATTTGGTATACACCTTATATGGATACCTGAACATTGCAAAATGTAAGGAAATGAGTCTGTGAATTGGGACTTAATCCTAGTCTATAATCTAGTCTATAATTTTATGGGCTTTTTAAGGTATGTTTGTTTCTTATTTTAAAACCATATACACGGTGCGTCATATAAAGTGTCGGTATGGCAACACTGAATAACTTTGACATTTACCAACCGATTGCTTTTGTTAGACATGTTTTGGAAACATCAATCTAGTACAATTTTGACCATGGAACGCTTCACACCAAAACAACGTGCCGAAATAGTGACGCTGTTCATCGAAAATAATCGTTCAATTGTGCTAACAAATTTTGATGACCGATGAGGCCCATTTCACGCTTTCTGGTGGTGTTAATAAGCAAAATTGTCGCATATGGGGCACGGAAAATCCACACCGCATCCATGAAATACCTTTACACGACCAAAAAGTGACCTGGACGCCTGGTATCAAAAAGAGGCGATATTGACTGGCCACCCAGATCTCCAGATTTGACCGCCCCAGACTTCTTTTTGTGGGGCTATTTAAAAAGCAAGGTTTACGCCAGCGATCCATAGACCATTGAAGAGCTTAAGGCCAACATTCGTGCCGAAATCGCCACTTTATCGACTGAGACGCTCGAAAAAGTGATGGAAAATGCCGCAAAAAGGGCACATTTTGTTGTGGCCAATAAAGGCGGCCACTTGATTGATGTTGTGTTCAAAAAGTAGTCGAAATAAATTGTACAGGACCAAATTAAAGGAACAAGATCAACATATAGCAATCGGTTGTTTGTTTTTATATTTATTCAGTGTTGCCATACCGACACTTTAGATGGCGCACCCTGTAGAATCAAAGATCTTTATATAAAAAAAAATATATATGAATATTTAATATCAAGCTCTAAAAGTTCTTAAAACAATCCCTCTTTGTGCTTAACTTTGTGCAAAATCGGTTTTGAATCTAGAATCTTAAATCAACAACATACCTCAACAAACTAAGACTTTTTTCAGTGTACTGAAGGTTTTGTGGTGGTTCTTGATAATTTGAATATGTTAAATATGAAACTATTTTCGGAAATGCTTCACTACGTCTTGATTTTGAGTTTAATTTAGCTTAAAATGCGTATTTTGACGCTTTTTAGGCATGATTTCTGGGGATTCTAGACTATTATTTGAACTGTCTTTCCTATTATCGCAAAGGATTACTTTTTAAATACATTTCTTCGATTTTTTTAACCGAATATACCTCAGTTTGAATGCATGTGCTTAACAACATTAAATTGTCTGCTGCACAAAAATATGCTATTTAAATTCGCTATAGATGGCTAGTCTTTTGTATTGAACTCTAATGAAAATATTCAAAATATGATCAATCTATGATGATATCAGTCTATCAATATATGATGATATTTCTTCTCTTTTTTTTTTAATATTTGGGACAGATTTCACTAGACAACTAGGTCCAGTATATGAAATGATTGGTGATTCCAGTTGATTTTTGTGTGCTGAAACGTAAAATGCGTTTTTTTTTTACCAACTTTAGACTCTTTTAATGCGGAACATTGTTTGAATCGTTAAGTACTATGTACTACAGACGGACAGACGGGCAGACAGACACACGGGCAGACAGACACGGCTATATCAACTCGTCTTTTGATGCTGATCAAGATTATATATACTTTATGGGGTCGGTATGTTTTCTTCTGCCTCTTACATACATTTGCACTACTTTAGTATAACCTCTTTACTCTTCGTGTAACGGGTATAGTTATCAAAAATCGTTGGAATGATGGACCATTTCCGAATACAGATTCGTGTCCACCACACACAAATCATCAAGAATCACCACCAACTTTTTGAATTACACTGCCTAAAGAGCCAAGCCGAGATTCTTTCAATTAATTGGCTTGTATGCTTCTAATTTTGGCACAACATAAAGGGACCTACAGTAAATCGAAGAATCCGTGTGGGCGAAGTCTGATAAGCTTTTACTTTGACAGCTGGCGCCAATAGCTGATAAAGGTGAAGGGGTTTTTGATAAGATAAACCAAGGCAGGATCGAAACCACAGCAGGCACACACTCTACCCGCTGCACCACACACGGACAATGGAAATTGTAGCTCAGTGGAAATAGCTGGCTCATTGAAATTTTAAAAAGGTTTGCAAATACGAATTTTCTCTCTGCAATTTCAAGATAAAGCCGCATTTACTACTTCATTTCGATTAGTTCTGAAATTTGAAACTATCTTAAATTTCTTTAATTATTATCCAAATATTTAACATTCATCCAGCGTTAGTGGAACCTTTGGTCCTAAAAATTGACTGTTGGATTGGTTTCTCTTGGTGTGCCTTTTGGAATTTTGGCCATTTGCCAGGCGATACTTCAGTGGCTGAATTTATGTTTACCTTCGCTCTAATTAAATTTAATATGCATATGGCCAAAACATTTGAAGAGTTCAAGCTGAGCCAAAGAGTTTGTGTTGGGTCTTTGGTGGGTACATATTTATTAGTGTGTGTGTGTGTGTGAATGTGTGTATGCTGGGTAATAAATTTGATTAGTAGGATTTACGGGCAGACGGCCAAAGTAAACGTCAAATGCTCGTGGTGCAGTAAATTTTATGCTAAACAGGGTAGCTGTTGCCTTTCTCTTATTTTTGCTTTTGCTTTTTGTTTTGTTACGTTTAACGAGTTGTTACAATAAAATGTTATTGCATACTTTATGGCGCTGGGTTCTGCGACAGGCAAAACGGAAGTGCACAAAAGCACAAGCAGACAGACAATGGTTATGGCCAGATAGAGAGAGAGAGAGAGAGCAAGCGGGAGATGGAGAGTTAAAGAGAAGCTGCCCGCAAAAACGCTTTCTAAACACAAAATGGCGCCTCACAAGAGCGAAAGAGAGAGTGAGTGCTCTGGCTGTCAGACAATTTTCGCTGACTCCGCACACTTTGACAAAGATTCTTTTTTGCTGCCCCTTAATTACTGCCGCCGAAAAGTATGCTTTGACTTTGGCGCTTTTATCATAAACAATTGCAGTGCAAATTGCTTGCTGCATCATTAACATCATGGTGCAAAAATGAATGAAATCCCCACGACAAGATTAAGCGATAAAGCACAAACATTGCTCGTCCTCTCTGCCAGGCCGCCATTTTGTTGGCAGCCGAAACTTAAATGAAATGCAGTCCGTACAAGTTGGCTGGGAGAGTCGCATCTTCCACTGCTTTTGGGTAGAATTATGCGCATTGGGCTGCTTTTTGGTATTGAAATTTTTTGTTTTTCCTTTTTTTTTTTGGGGAAATTGCTCGTGTTGGCATTTGCAGTGCGAGGAAAAAGGGAATGGTGGATGCGGTAAAAGCATTAAGTTGGCACATCCCTTTGCGGTTCTGTTTGTGCAAAGAAGTATTTCTGGTTTGTGTGCCAGCAGCAAAAGAAATGCATTTGATGATTTACGCTAGTGGGACATCTCAAGCTACATTTTGAATTGCTGAAGGGATATTGAGGGCATTTGCTTACATAACGAACGAAAAAACTAAATACTCATATATATTTCTTTTCCCTTTCTTTGCAGGTAAATGAAGATAAAGTATACATAAGGAAACGGCATGTCTGATATTATCTGATATCTGAGAATATTTATTGGTGAATAATCCTTAACAATCTGCAAAAGACAAGAGACAGACAAGAACGGGAATATGGGCGAGCTTTCTTCTTTTTAAAACCTCTTATCAAGGCAACACAACACAGCTAACGCAAAAAAACCTATGCCTGAAAATGGGGGTATTTTGGGACATTTGACTTTACTTGTACTCAATTGTGGTACGACTTTAGCGTTAGAATCTTTATCTTACTCACAGCCAAAGTCCTTGATATCTAAGCGGATGGCTCTAAGCTCGGCGAATAGAGTGTGGGGTCTTTTACTTTCCAATTTCCTATGCTATGTAGTGTGTTCCAAGCTTCCACATTCATATGAACTTGAGAAAAATTACATTCAAAGAGAGAAATGTCTTTAATATATCGTATTTTGTGTATTTTGTTGACACAAAAGTTGACAAATTCGGAGCACACAAAAATTATGTTCTTTACACTTCAGCTAAACAACACATAATGAAAAAGAAAGCCTAATTATGAGGCTTGAAAATGAAGCTGGTGGCAACAGGGACCGCTTCGATTGAATACTAGTAATGCCACCTATAAGAAATCCTTTAAGTCTTATTTGTTCAGGTTACATTTAAAAGAAATAGTCAAGATCCATGTTTAGATGGCTTGAACATAAAAGTAAAGATTAAGGTTCGTTCCTATGCACTCAGAGAACAAATAGAGAATCTCATACTTGTATCGAGAATGTTCGATGTCAGCAGTTCGATAAGAATGAAAATACTTGATCCAAGAGTGAAATTCTTGATCCAAGTATGAATTTTTGAACCCCTTTTTTTCTTTGATCCAAGAGCTTTATTAATTAATCCAAGTACGTTTCATTCTCAAATCAAGCAGAATAGTTCTTGAATCATGTGCTAAACATACTCAAATTCAAAATTGCTCATTCTTGAATCAAGAGCATACTGCTCACGGTCAACAACCGAGAATGTTCTTTCTAGTATCAAGAGCTCATCAGATTTAAGAGCAAAATCGATCAATCTTACAGTAAAAGCTTCACAGATTTCAATCATACAACAATTTCTAATCAGTTGTTTTTTCCATTTTGTTTAAATTTATTTCATATAAATGTACTTATTAAACCATGTAGCAAGTCTTAGTCGTCTCGAGGAATACACAACACCTCAAAGCAGCATCAGTCGAACAGCCGTCTTTTCATGTCAGCAATGCCATAACTGGTTGGGAACTCCAAAGCAACATTAGTGCAAAAATCGGTTGAGCTCTTCGCTCGATAAACTAAGAGAGCGAGTTTAACGCTGTTTTCTTTCAAATATGCATGCTCTCCTCTCCGTTTCTTTCCCCTTGCCTAAAAATACTATAAGTAGTATGTAGTATATTTATTTATAATACTGATAGATTGGCCTTAGCCGTTACTTCTTTTTTAAACATAGATTTACATCTTATTCGATTCGTTTTTAGTTTTACAAAAAATTTTAAAATGCTATAACATACTTCAAACTTTAACAACCTTATTTCGAGATGACAAATTGCAATCTGACATAAAACAATACAAAAATGACTACAACAGAAATAGTTTCTTCGGTTCATAACCCTGCACCCTAGCAGATACTACCCGCAGCTGCCCCACTCGTCGCGAGATACCATGCCGTTCTCAACTAGGATGCAGTTGCTATGACCAAAAGTTGATACTCCTGTTTAAAAATCTTGCATTAACTCCTGCCTATATTTGGTAGCCTCTCTCAGATATGAAATTATAGAGGGCCAGTTGGAACCGTTCATTAGATCCAGCAGTTCCCTTGTTCCCAGGGTCCATTTTCCAAAGTGAAGTACACGGAGCTCACCTAGCATCGGACATCGCGCCATGAAATGAACCACATCTTCTCTTTCATCCAGGTTGCATAGGGAGCATCGGCTTTCCGTCGTTCTTTGCGGCGTGTAATTAAGTCTAAGTACTAAGTTCTAAGTAACAAGAAAGAAAGTCGGTCAAGCCCGACTATAACATACTCTGTACCAAGAAAATTTGTCTTTTGATCATAACTCGAAAACCGTTCATCCGATCTTCATTTGACGTTTTTTCTAAATTGCGGGGGCGGGAGGGGGCGTGGCCAAAATTTAAAATAAACTTGATCTGCCTGCAGACATAAGAAGCATATGTCCCATACATTTCAAACCTCTATCTCTTACCATCTCTGAGATCTGTGCGTTCATACGGACAGACAGACAGACGGACAGACGGACGGACGGACAGACGGACATGGCTATATCGACTCGGCTGTTGATGCTGATCAAGAATATATATACTTTATGGGGTCGGAGATGCTTACTTCTGGATGTTGCATACTTTTGCACAAACTTATAATACTCTATGTACCTTCGGTACAGAGTATAAAAATACTATAATGAGAACGAATTTAGTTTTATTTCCAGAGCACAATTCTTAAAATATCAAGAACGAATAAATTCTTTTTGAGAGCGTTCGTTCTTAAGTTATGCGTTCTACATTTTTCTGGGTGTACTTATAGAATTGCTGATCAAAGCAAATCAAAACTTAAAACATACTACCTCTATCGGGGATTGTTTGATAATTGCACATCTTGGTTCTGGCTTGGTTTCCCTTCTCGAAATCAATGTAGTATACCGGACTTAAATCCGTATTGATAATGCTTATATTGTCTACTATTCCCTCTTTTTTGCATATTGTAGAACATTTAGATTCTTACTACTTCTCTCCGATCATATAAATTCTTAATAAAATTAATTAAATGATTGCTTGAAGCGATCCTTAATGAGACAAAAGCAGGTGTAGTGCGGGTTGAAGTTCCATAATTAACAAGGTTCCAACTTCAAACGATTCTTTTTTTCGTGGTTCGGTTCAGAACCGATTTTAAATCCGAGATGCAAACCGCTCGAAAAGAATTAAAACTGGTGCGGTTCAGTGATTCATGGAGCTTTTAAACGACTATTTGAGGATAAATCCAAACTTTTGTTTCGTTTCGGTCAATTTTCGAGCAGTATATTTCCCTTGATTTTATCCGATTTGAAGTCGTAAAAAAATAGATTAAATACCTTTAAAAGTACCTCCACAAGTCTCAAGATTATCTTGAAGAGCTAAAATATAACAGATATTGTAAGTTACTTAAGAATGGTGCATTTCTAATGGATCTCTCAGCTATCAGGGCATTCATATTTGCTTTATAGATTATTCTGAAAACTCTTACCATTCGATCAGAACGTTTTGTAAATTATGTGAAATGCTGAAAGATACGAAACAAGAAAATCTGGGAGTCGTTGAATAACGTCTCCAACCGAATAGCTTGCTGCTCTTAAAGTAGTAGTTGTTAAACTCATTATAGATGTTTCTAATGTTTATAAATACAATAAAATACTTACTTTTGTGACCATTTGCCTCTCACTTATGCCAAATTTTCGTTTTAACCCATTTCCAACCTTCACACATATTTCCGACTATTTTCCATTAAGCTCTTTGCCAAAAGAATTGTTAATAACAATTATAATTGCCATGCCGGGACGGGACGGCACGGTGCGGCACTAAGTGACATTACCATGTGCAATATTCGAGAGAGACTGTCCGCAAAATTTTCCCATTGATTTGTTGTAACCAGCACCAATAATTATTTCATTTCCAGCAACATCCTGCGGTCCGTGCGAGTTGTCAGAGTGTTGTTTGGTTGCTGCTTTATTGTCTGGATTATAGAACATAATGTGCACTTATTATGCACATAGCTGTTATGTTAATGCTGCCGCATGCGACAGAGTAGGTGTTGCTGTCATTTATTGAATATTATTTTTGCCATGATTTATTAGCCTTTTCCCGTTCGATGAAAATGTGTCGCATATTTTTCAATTGCCTCTCTCACGCAGAAATTATAATAATAATAATTAATTCAATATGTGTGCGTGTGTTTACGTAGTACCTACATATATTTTTATAATTTATATGCTCCATTTAAAGGATTCTTCATTTTGTTTTTGGAAAAATATAATTTCATTATGCTTAACCAGATAATTTGGCCAGCGAAATGAAACTCATTTAAGTGTGTATAAATCTTAATTTGTATACATATTGGTGACAACACGCAGCGCTCCAATGTCTGATTATATATTATCAGGATTAATGGTTGATAATGAGAGAAAGTGAAAAGCGAATAATTTGAGAAAATTTTACAAATTGTAATTAAAGTTCATTGCTAAAGACATTTGTTAATTAAGTACAAAGAAGCAAGTCAGGCATTGAAGAGACCAAATGCAAATTGAAATTATTGTATTGATTTGAGGCATCAAGTAACAAAGTGCCAGACACACACATAAACATTGTTTGCTGCTTGATTGCAAGCTGATTGCAAGTTTTCTTTTTATTAGTTTTCGTGTCAAATTTTCGGTGAATCCTTTTTTAGGAATCACAGTCTAAGAAATGGCTGTAAATGATAAATTATTATTGCCTTAGATCTAGGTATCAGTTTCAATTTGTCCGACTTAGTTAGATACGCATCCACAGTGGCCACCACAGCCAGAACAAAGACCATTGACAGATATATCATTTTCTAGTCGTAACTCTCAATGCTTAAGCTGTTAAACTGATGCTTTTTCTGAACAAAGTGCAACGTTTTTATGCAGTTTTGATGCTGCTGATGCTGAAGCTTTAATAAAATGAAACTAACGTTAGCTAACTTGCTTTGAAATAAAATTGATTTTCCACCTCCAATTTTGCATAGAAACTTACAAATTTTAATCATAGCTTAAGTGGCATTGCCTTAATGATTTCATTTATGGTCCAGTGTTCACTTTTGAAAAGGTTAGAGCTGCTTTATTGATCTGTACAACATTTTCATATTTTTTCTATGTCCGACTTAACAGGCCTTTCAAATTCTCATTTATAGCTTTATGTACATTACTAGCTGAATTCCCGGCGTTGCGACGCAAGTTTCAACTAAGCCTGCAAATCTACATATACTAACAGTTTTAAATTCGAAAAATATCAAACTACATTTATACAAACCTATAACCCATTTTCGGTTCATAGCCTTATTATATTCTACGACTTGCAAAAAAGGGTCTAACACTCACATTATTAACCCAAAGATCACTTTCCAATCGTAAATTGAGTTATCCAAACTCTTTTAACCAACCCACAGACCAAATTTCAAGTTGAGAGCTTTAATAAACTTTGAGATATTCTTCTGAATCAGTTGTAAACAGAGAAAGATACTTTTTATCAATCAATCAAGTTGTTAGTCAAAGCTTGCCACACCCACTTCCGCCTCGCAATTTGGAAAAATCTTCTTACTTCCCATAAATTTGTAGATAGATGGTACCACCTTTTCGCATATTAAGTAATTATTATGCATCGATTCATCGTAGGAAACGTGAAGATTGTATAAACAATAGTCGAGTTATAAGCAAAACAAACATCTATGCTAGGTTCAGCACCGGTTGCAAGAGCGATGGGCAGCACTTTCCACACTCTATGTTTTTATACCCGTTACTCGTAGAGTAAAAAGGGAATACTAAAGTTGTGCAAATGTATGTAACAGGCAGAAGGAAGCATCTCCGATATCATAAAGTATATATATTCTTCATCAGCATCAACAGCCGAGTCGATATAGCCATGTCCGTCTGTCCGTCCGTCCGTCCGTCCGTCTGTATGAACACCTAGATCTCAGAGACTAGAAGAGCTAGAGCAACCAAATTTTATACGTAAGCTAGTATTGTCTGTAGGCAGATCAAGTTTGTTTCAAATTTTGGCCCTATACTCTGTACCGTAGGTACATACATAGAGTATTATATGTTTGTGCAAAAGCTTGTAACATCCAAAAGGAAGCATCTTCGACCGTTTAAAGTATATATATTCTTGATCTGCATCAACAGCCGAGTCATTTCCGTCATGTCCGTCTGTTTATCCGTATGAAAGCACAGATCTCAGAGATGGTAAGAGATAGAGGTTTGACATGTATGGGACATATGCTTCTTATGTCTGCAGGCAGATCAAGTTTATTTTCAATTTTGGCCACGCCTCCTCCCGCCTGTTAATCACGTATAATTAATCTTTTTTTTTGTCCTAAGCCACGAACATTTTTTACTTCTTTGATTTCTTGACTTTTATTTAGTTTCCAAAATATTTTGGGGTTGACTTTAGAATTTAAGAAGAATTAAGGAAAAAATATTTGGCCATTAAATCCTAAACAAAATGTCAAACAATTCGATGAGTACTCAATATGTTCGGTAAGCATCTTAAATCAAGTATTTTCGGATTGAAAAAATCGTTCTAGGCATACAGTTTTTGATTGGTTTGAATCTAGAATTTTTGCATTGCCTGTACATACAAGTTATAAAGTATATCTACAAGTTTGACGCTTTATGGTCAGAAATTTGTTAATAATTAATTTTTCAAAGTGTTGGCCTACGCTAGACGCTAATTTCTTGCTGACAGTTTTTGGATAGCATCTCGGAAAAACGAAGCGTCTTTTGATGCGATCCACTAATCTATTCAATTTTGGAGTCTTTCAAAAGAGCGAAACTGCTAATCCACAAGGCAAGCCCTTCGTCAACGACTGAAAACAATGGGTAAAACTTTCCATTTTATTTGTCATGTTGAATAAATTACCTTGTAGTGCCTTTGCTCTTGTTCTGATTGTTTGTGCTTCAATGCTCTGCTCAAACGCATCAATTGAGTTCTGTAGAGTTGGCCATGGGATGGTTTCACCCGGCTGTAGCAGCACATAATACACCACGGCCTATTAGACTAACCCAAAAACCTACAAGACCTTGCCACCGTGAATATTTCTTCTCTTTCTTCTTCTCTTCTTGGGGAACCTTGCTGTAGTATATTGATAAGCACAACTTTCGCTTACAATTGGATAAGGGAGAGAAAGAGACCCTATATCTATTTTACTCTGTCTATGCAACAAAAGTTACTCTACTGCCACTTTGATTACACACGCCTACTCATATTTCATGAAATTTTATTTTTGCATTTGTTTCGCAAATCTCTGTCATTCTCTGCGAGGTCCACAGAATACACAATTTTTATTAATGACTTTATTTCCCGGAGTCAAAGGATTAGGATTTCTCGGAGTCAAAGATTTAGCTATTAATGAAGAATTATTAATGTATTAGGTAAGGTAGAGCCTTCTATTTGTTAAGCTTAAGTTACTTACCGCTAGCCACAGCGGCCACCACAGCCAAAGCAAAGCCAATCGATAGCAATTTCATTTTGTAGCTGTTAGTGTTAGAGTCTGAGCTGCTATACTGATGACATACTGAGTAAAGTGTTTCATTTTTATACTTAACTTGCGCCCATGTGTCTTATCAGCGATAGAAGGGCAAATCCGCTCAAGGTCGTGAGATTAGAACCATTGATCTTTATACCCGTTACTCGCAGAGTTAAAAAAGGTATACTAAAGTCGTGGAAATGTATGTAACAGATGTTCTTGATCAGCATCAATAGTCGAGTCGATATAGCCATGTCCGTCTGTCTGTATGAACTCCTAGATCTCAGAGACTAAAAGAGTTAGAGCCACCAAATTTTAAATGTAGACTAGTATTGTCTGCAGGAAGATCAAGTTTGTTTCAAATTTTGGCCACGCCCCCCCACGCAATTAAAAATGTTGTATATCTCTGACATTTTTGAAGATATCAAGCTCAGATTTTGCAGTCTAGTCTATGTGGCCAATATCTCACAAAGTTTCATAAAGATCGGATAATAAATGGCAGTGTTAAAAAAATGTTGCATACTTATCTGAGCCGCATGAGGTTATTAAACACTAATGGGCTTGAGTAACGGGTATTTCGAAGTCGGGCACTTACGCTCTCGTTTGATTATCCTTTGAGAGTTTCCCAACCACTGTACAATGGCTCCAAAGTCGACAAACTGTTATATGTTATATATGTTATATGTTATTAACATAATTTATTTTATATGTTTTTGTTGTGTGCTGTTAAAGCAATGTTAAACTAAATGTTGTTCTATTCAGTTGTCCAGAAGAACAAACCAAACTTTAGTTTAATCGCTTAGAAATTTCAAAAGTTGGTGCTAGTCGCCCAGCTGATCTCAATAATAACGGTCTAGCACGAGCAAATGTTGGTAAGTAGTTTTAATGCGGAGATATAAGCCTTAATAAATAGAGTTTATACTGAATATATCGATTTTGGAACTAATAATTTACCTAAAAAGCCAAACAATTTCCTAAAAATTTAAAAAAAATTACCTAAAAAGGCGCCAAGGCCATTGGGTCCTAAAACTTAGGACATAAAATTTATAAATCTTTAAGACTTTTATGTCTGAAAGAAAGGGAAGAACTTTCAAAATTTTTTTAAACATTTTAATGAAGAAAGTTAACTTCGGCTCCTCCGAAGTTTGTACACCCTTGCAGAAGGTTTTTCTTGGATGTTTTTTAGATGACATTTCCACTGAAAACAAACAAGTTTTTCTCACAATGACTACTTTTCTGACTCTTCTTTTCGAGGACAGCCATACTATATAGATGTCCGATTTCGATCAAACTTAGTAGAATCATGGGAAAGCATAGCAAACTAAGAAATACAAAATATGTAGGCGTTTTATTTGAAAACAAGAACTTTTTCTCACTAAAACTAGCTATATGGCAGCTATATGCTATAGTCATTCGATACTTGTGCAGCGTATTTGTACTACAAGACTTCGTCAAACTGACTGAGGAAATTGCAAAGAAACAGACGGACGGACAGACGAACATGGCTATATCGACTCAACTCCTCTTGCTGATCAAGAATATATAAACTTTATGTGGTCGGAAACGCTTCCTTCTATGCGTTACAAGCATCTGGACAATTTCAATATACCCTCTGGAAGGTGCAAAAAACTTTTAATTGTTCTTTCAAAATTCTACTAGTTGTAATGCTTCTCCACAATTCTGCCAAATTTGGACGAAATCGGACTTCTATATAGTATAGCTGCCGTAGAGAGTAAGGTTAGAAAAATAGTCTTCGTAAGAACAACTTTTTTGTTTTCAATGTAAACCTCTTTAAAATTATCATATATGTATTTATTTTATAAGCTATCACACAGTTCTTAAAAGTTTTGTCAGAATCGCATGACTATATGTTATAGCTGTCATATGAATAATCGGTCAAGAAACTAGTTTTAGTGAGAGAAGCTTTTTTGTTTTCAAAGAAAACGCCTCCAAACTTTATATTTCTTAGTTTGCTATGCTTTTCCATGATTACATTAAGTTTAATCGAAATTGGACATCTATATAGTATAGCTGTCATACAAAAGTAGAGTCAGAAAAGTAGTCTTATAGAGAAAAACTTGTCTGTTTTCAGTGGATATGTCCTTCAAATTAGTTAGAAAAGGTGCTGCAATAGTATACAAACTTCGGCCGAGCCGAAGTTTACTTTCCTTTGTTTGTAAAACTTAATACCATTTTTTTCCGAGACTAGAACTGTGAACAAAACCTTCACTTTCGACTCAATTTTTTTCTCTTCCTTCTCAGGACTAGTTGTACCCACCAGCTAACTTTTCCCATATGCCACAGTAAACATTCTATTCACACAACATTTGATGCAGATTCTTTAATCTATTTTTTGGAATTGCTGACCAAAACGAAGTAAACATTCAACGTGTTTGCACATGCTCATTGCATACGTAGCGATTTAAGCTAGAAAATTTTACCAAATGAAAACGAAGTTAAAAGAGTTTAAGGCAAACATCAATCAATTCATCAACAATTCGATGTTCTATCGTTAGTTTCATTTCTTTTTTTTTCCTTGTTGTTTGCAAATCGAATGCCAAGTGAACTACAAGCATTTTTCAATTTCACCCAAGCTTTCTCTTCTCTTTCTTTCGTGTATCTCTTATTCAGCTATGCAGCAATAATCAAGCAAGAAGTGCACGCAAAAATTGAGTAAATCAAAAAGGTGTGAGTGAAAGAGAGAGAGAGCGGGGTAGCGGGAAGTGATGAATGCAACTACCAAATCAGCAAAAAGTGCCGTGGGCCAAAGTTCTTTTTTTTTATTTTGTTATTATTTTGGCACAACAGGGATTTTTCCCCCGTTTCCTTTTAACATTTCTACAGCATTTTCTAGTTTTCTACTTGAACCATTCTTGGAGAGTTTTTAATTTATTTTATTTTCTGCTGTGTCTCTTGCTCTGCTCGTCAATGCTTAATGCAATTTATGTGCATACAAATGGAGTTTGCCACCCAAAAGTTAAAAAATAAAAAATGAAATAAGAAAAGCAAAACTTTTTACTTCAAATTCATGACAAAGGGGGGTGGCGGTTATTCAAATATGGGTAAAGTAGTTCTTGAAGTTCATTTAAATAGAAATTTTGTTTCATTTGCTAACCGATTTGCTTCATTGGTTTAATTAAGTATCCTAAGAAGGGGATAGATGGGAGTGTATCATATATATTCTCTCGACTTCCACTGGTTATCTCCATTCAAGTCTCAACTCAAGCATAATTTCCATTAAATTGAACATAACCCCAAACATTTTAATGATAAATGTACCTATCAAATTCCCATTGAAACCTACATAAATGCTGTTAGCTCTTTAATCAAATTATGGCCACAAAAAGAGAAAGATATTTCCTTGCCGGCAATTCATCAGACAATCAAGTTAATTAATTTACTAACCAAAAGGCCAAAAGATGTTGGCCTCCAGGCATGGCCATGGACAAGTGCATTGATTTCAGGCGGCAGTAAATTAAATTTCCCCTAAACCCGGCCCAAGTGCAGTTAATAATACGTGTCCGGAGCAACGGAGATTATCATCAATTTCTGCCCAACTAACTATGCAAATCACGAACAAAGTCTGGAAATTCGATTATAAAATATTAATATATTAATTTAAATTCAAATGTCTTTGCAAAATGGTTGCACACAAATCGAATGTCTCAGTTTATGACATTGTTGCACTGTTGTCAAATTTCACGCCGCAATGTGTGTATGTTAATTTAGCTATAACCTTTGCTTTGGGGTCTTAAATTACCTCAACTGTTGAGGGGACACCCACAAACCATTAGTGAAGCGCTCCACATTTTGTGTAACAACTGCGAATCAATGCTCTGACATGTGAAAAATGGCAAATGGAACGCTTTTTGTTGAATGTCTATTATAATATTGCCATATTATTTTATGCATGCTCAAACACACACACGCACACGCACAGAGATACACATTTCGTGATTGTGTCTGCATTTTCGTAATCAACCTCATGATAAATCGTTTGCGAAAAATTTATTGAGTTTTTGCATGACATTGCCAAAGCGACAGCAGCTGCTGCTGCAACAAAGCCACGTAATCAGCATGGATGCAAAGGAAGAGTCGTCGTTTTTGGGTGAAATTCTGGGTGGTGGTGGTCTGTGCGTCACATGTGGCGTCTGCAACTATTCCTGTAAAGTTTATGCGATTTATAATTCGAACTTAATGCACAAAATTCGAGTTTGATTGTCCAAACTCAAAGGAAGGACATTTTACTGACATTCGACAGAGATGTTAAGCGATGAAAAACTTTAGAATCACTATTTTAAATTGAATGTTTAAAATTGGTTCAGCACCTGCAATTTTCATAAAGATTTAATTAGTATTACAATTCATGGCAGATCTATGAACGTTGCCTATTTTTCTGCGCATTATGTGCTGTCCGCTTACATAATGTTAATATGTTAATGCTAATGTTGGGCAGGGACGACTTCAACTTAGGCTCTCATTCCAAAAAAAAAATCATACAAAATATTCAGATATTCGGTCTCTCGTAACTGATTAAAGATTTATCAACGATCAATGCTCGAAAATTTAAGCTTCGAGGTTCCTGTTGGGTAAACGTTTTACCTAATTTAAATAAGAAGCCAATTAATTTAAAAAAAAAACAAGTCAGGGAGCTGCAGGGTGCAAAATACCCTGTTTATTTGATTTAATTTTTTTAAATGTGAATATAACCGGTTTTTGTAACAGCTATTAAAGGGTCATCCTGAAAGTAGGCAACATTATTTTGTCCTTTTTAGCGGTTTAAGTTCTAACTAACGACGCGGTACCCCCCGCTTCCCTATAGCTCCGCTGTTTTTTGTCCGATCTGATTCTACTTTTCAAAATACATAGATATTGGGCCTTTTCCAAATCTGAAACAACCTTGATCTGCGTACGGTATACACCTACCTTCATGCAAACATTTTTGGAACTGTCTCATATAGTTTCTATATCTATATATGGGGTCGGAAATGTTTCATTTTCCCTGTTACATACATTTGCACAACTTTATGATCCCCCTTTTCCCATTTTAAATGGGAACAGGTTAAAAAATGTAAGAAAATCTGCCAAGCCCGACTATAACATACTTTGTACCTCTCAAAAGTTTGTATAGTGCTGCCCAACGCTGCTTCAGCCAGTGCTGTCCATGTTCGTAAATGTTTGTGTCTCCTTAAACTCGACAATCGTGTATCAAATCTGTTCAATCCTTCGACGGATCAATAAATAATACTAATTTATAAATATCTCCAGTGGAAACCAATTTTCTATCTTTAAAATTGTGGGAGATATGACTTTTTTTCCAAATTGCGTGGGCTAAAGTGGGCGTGGCAAATAATGAAATTTGACTCCATATGACGGACAGACAGACTGACATGGCTATATCTCAGCTGTTGATGCTGATCAAGAATATGTATACTTGATATGGTTGGAGATGCTTGTTTCTGGATGTTACACACTTTTGCATGAGCTTAAGATAAACTGTGTGCCTTTGGTGCAGAGTATAAAAATAAATAGACCTGCGGTTTTAAATACAACATTTTTTGATAATCGAAAAAGTCTGTTCAATTTAGACTTAAGTCAATGATAAAACATTGAGTTTAAATAATCTTTTTTCTTTCTTTTTTACACAAATCTTTGGTCTTAAAAAAATATTTCCAAATATTTTTTTTAGACATTGCAATGTTTAAAATGTACTTGTACTTTATTGGCGACATATATCGACTAACCCATTTTGAAATGCATAATTTAAAACGAAATTTTTGTTTCGAAAATGTTTCAGGTTCAATCATTTTTTTCATATTTGGTTCGACTTAAGGTTTGGTTAAAACTCCAACTTCAAACCGGTTCGCTTCAAGCCCGGTTTCCTTTGCTTCTTTTAGAGCCCACCGTCCGATGAATCAGTCTAAAATATATAGCTCTCTTATGGATCTACTCAAATGTACTGATTCTTGGAGGTACGGCGGCACAAGTGCTTCTAATTAGCTGCTATGTGTCAGACAAACATAGATTTTGCTCTGTTATTTGTAGGTTTATGTGACTCCATGTAGAAGATTAGAAATCGGCCCTTAGAGTAGTAATTTGTGTTGCTATGAAATTCTTTAATGTCGAGTACGCTGGTTTCACTACAAACTTTCCAAAAATTTGGTAAATGTCAAATTAGTTCCATAAAATTTAATTCAAGTCGAGCTTCTCTTAATCTATTGTCTTGTGTGGCTAGTTTTCGCACACTATAAAGGAACCTTCCAAACGGCAATGTTTCAGAATTTTTGTAATGGCTAGTTACTTCAAAGCTGGCGCTCATAGCTAGTGAAGGTGACCGGGTGAGTACGTTTTTTCTTAAAGAAAAAACTTATTCATTATTCTTGCACAGCAGGTACACACAATAAGCTCTGTAACTGAATTACCGTGCATCAAATAAGCCGAATCGACTTTTTGCATAGTTTTCGGTTCGGTTGAAGTAGCCGCGGCCTGTTTTACTCATTTACTTAAAAACCCTTAATAGCGGCTCGTTTACTTTTCAATTAATATTGATTAAAATGCATGCAAAAATGGTGCATACATGAAACGAACCTTCCAAACAGCCCCCCTCATACATTTTTCGCACAATTTCACGACCAATTTCTCTTATCGTGTACACGGCCTTCTAATTAGCGCGTTCGCCGAAAACTATGCTAAGCTTTTTGTTCTGACATGGGACACAACAACACACGTCTGCTGCCATGTTGAGGGGCCCTAGTAAAAGCCCCTTTGACAATGGCATCAAAAACAGTTTTTCCTGTTGTTGTTGTTGGTCGAGAGACAAATTCACGCGACACGAACATGGCACAGTGTGTAAATGCGGATGATGATGATGATGGTGCAGAAGATGCAACATGGTTTTTGGTATTTTGCAGCCTGGTTTTTGCTTTTGTTTCATTTGGTGCACAGGGAAAGGGCCAGTTGGAAAACAAAAAAACAAAAACCTACCATGTACTACTCCGGTCACATGACCCCAAATAAATCACCTAACTCAGCTTCAACTAGCAGACAGAGAGTCAGACAGATAGATATGTGAAGCTAATGGTTTTCAGCAGACAGCAGGCTTCCTGCCCACTTACATGGCTCTTTGTGTGCAATATTTCAAAATAACTTTTGCCCCAAATCTGTCTCTCTCATAATTTGTTGCCCTGCAAAAAAATATTCTAAACTTGATTTGCATTTTTAATCAATATGCGAATAAAAGTGAATATAAATAAAACCCATCGAAAGTGTTAAAGCATGTTAATGGTTTTTAATGGCATACAATTCAAATTCGAATGAACAACAGCTGCTCTAATGTTCTTTTAAATATTTCATGTTTCCAATTTTGTTATCTCAATTAGAAAAATTCATTTGCTTTTGTGCATTCATCAATCATTTACACCCCGTTCCCCTCAAGCAAGCAGACGAGAAAAGGTTTTATGCAAAAATACAAAATAAATTCCCAGAGACCAACAAGACAAAAGGCATCGAACCAGTCACATCCATTCGGTCATCAATTATACATATTTGCACGTATGACTGTCATTTGGATGGGGCTTTGAATACAATTTGAATTGGTCTTTGCGGTTAGCATTCCCTTCGAATTTTAAAGTGCAGATTTGTAAAGAAATTTTGTGAATTTGTTTATGCACATTTATGTATTTTACACAGAGTGCAACAGCTGGGCAAACATGATAAGGAGAAGTTGTTTTCAGCATTCAAACAAAAAAAGAGAGGATATTTCACACACATGCACGGCAAATGCAAAATTCAATTTCAATTGAATGCAGAATTTTATCAAACATATTTTTTTCTCTCCTTATGTTATGTCAATTGTTAACAAATCGAAATTGCTTAGATTTGCATACCGAATGGGAGATAAAGCAGTTGAGTTCGTAACTTTTGAAACGTGTTTTCAAAATGAAGGAAGGAAGGTACACTCTGAACAATGTAGCTGCCTATAATTCGTTTTTGGGTGTTCCTAAAATAAGTACGAAATATTTGAATATTGAAATAAGTCAAGTACATTTTATACTTACATTAAGTTGCAAACTTCAAGAAATGCGAGTTCTTAGTTCAAGTACAAAATATATTTAATTGAGCACAAAATAGACTTAGCTCCAAAAAGAGTGCTACGAATAATGCAACTTATATTGAAGCAAGTCTGTTCTTAAAAATACAAAACGGTTTTAAGACTTTTGTTAAATGTCTGACCTACGGAAAGTCTAACTTGGTGTTTGGCCCCTGGAAAAATGCACCATCTTTAGTTCAATACACTCAGAAGATAAAGGCTACCAGCGTTCTAGACCAAACGGGATAGAATTTAAGTCGGTTTGTACTTAACATTTCAAGTATGAACCGTTCTTGGGTGTACTTAATCTAACTACGAAACATTCTAAAGCCGAAATATGACTGGTAATAATTTTGAAATGAGAACAAACGTTCTTGTATCAAGAACAATTTGTACTCACAGTAAGATGAAAAATGCAAGAAATGCGAGTTCTTTGTTCATACATACAAATACACTCTTAACGCTAGCTCCTCAAAGTGTGCAACAGAAAATGCGAATTATTTTTAAGCCAGTCTGTTCTTAAAATTCCCAACTGGTTCTAGCAGTTTTGTTATGGAGTGATGGCCAATATCTAAACTTACTACAGTAGCTTTAACCTGCTCTTTGCTTATAGCCCTAGGATATTTCTTTGGTTCAATGCAAGGTCTCTGCTTAAGAAAAAAGTGGGAATAGCTTTCGAGTTGTATGCTCAAACTAAGAATATTTTGCACTTATTTGAAATACTCTTATTTGCTTTCTAGCGGGCATTAGAAATTACTGGACTTTAAGATGGAACGTTTTGTACTTGTTTTGAGAGATCATCGGTCTCAATTATAAGCTAATAGTATCCATATCTGTAAGAATCTGAAATAATTCAAATTATACTTAATATATACCAAAACAGTCTAATTTCAAGTATTTCGGGATTGAAAAAATCGTACTTGATATAAGAATTTCGTACTTAATACTTGACACCTTTTGTACTTAATTCAAGTACAAAGTTCTTGGATTTTTTTTCTGAGTGTACAGAAACCTCGTTTTAGAACAAATTGGAAATAGCTTTAGAACTTAAGGGGAACAAACCAAGAACATTTTGTGCTTGTTTGAAGTACTCTTATTTTCTTTCTAGATTGTTTTTGGGTTGACAAGAAATTAATGGGTTTAAGGAAAGAATTTTTTGTTCGTATTTAGAGAACTAATCCGGGTTGACTTAAGTGTTATTACAATCTAAAAGTATGAACAAAACGGCCTTAAAAGCATTCAAAATGTGCGATAAATATACTGAAACAGTCTAAAATCAAGTATTCCGGGACTAAAATAATCGTACTTCATATAAGAATTTAGCAGGGACCGTAATCATTATAAGTTATATTTTAAAAATTACATGGTAATGATAATAATTTAATTTTTTACGATTTTCTTCAATGATAATCATTAGTTTTGAGTGCAGGACCTAGAAATGTGAACAATCCTCGTTTATGCAAATTTCTCTTAAACGTGACGTGCTGGGGGAAATCGGACAATTTATTTGAATTCCGCGGCCGAAAGCACATTAGGAGCGATTGCTATCTTCTCTGGTTAAAAAGTTGACTTTTTTTTGTAAACTTGTGTAATTATGAATTAATTAATTTTTAAAAAAATGTACTAGAAAACAAAAATTAGTACTGGGGGGTAGCTTTGTGGTCCCTTTTCAAGGATATGCAATAATATTGGTGAAAATTCAAACACAAAAGCCGTAAATTACTGTTGAGTTTTATTTTGGCCAAAAAAAATAAAAATCATTAATAATCATTATTTTTGAGTCTTATTTTTTTTGATCAAAAATAATTATTATTTTTGAGTTTTATTTTTTTTGATCAAAAATAATGATTATGGTCTAAGTTTTTTAGAATCATTCAAAACTAATGATTATCATTGAAGAAAATCGTAAAAATCAGAAATTTAAAAATCATGGCGGATATGCAAAGATTGTACATAAATAAAGATTTTGGTGTTCACCATTTTTTTCTATGTCTACCATAAGTTGGTGATTTTTTCATTTAAAAAAATAAAAATAATCATTATTTACGGTCCCTGGAATTTAGCACTTGAATCAAATATTCTCAATATTGACCCCGTTTGTACTTAATTTGAGTAGAAAGGTTTTCTTTCTGAGTGTACCCTCAAAATTCAAATCTTACTTTACTAATCAAGGTTGTTTAGAACCTCAATTCCGTTTCTTCAAAAAATTCCGATTTTCTTGCTTTACACACACACCATCAAAAGTATGCGCACCACTGATGCAACACCTGCTTCTATGAGGTTTGATTTCGAAACCAACTTTGCGCATTTAGTCAAACCGCTGCACACCTAAAAAAAATGTGCTGCAACATTTTTGTGTGTGCAATATTAATATTTTCTCCTTTATTTCCCACCTTTTTTTTATGTGCCTGATTCAAGTGTTTTATTTGCACTGATGTGTTAGTAACCAAGCGCGCCCCACCCCACCCACCTTTCCACACTTTTGTTTCCAACAAAATGAGCAGCATGTGTTGTGCTTGGCGATTTTTTTTTTATGCCTTTATACGGCTACTTGACTTTTGTTGTTGGTAAAGTTTGAGTTTACATTTTTTTTTGCTCCCTTTGCTTCTTTCGGTCTGTTGGCCTTTTACAAAATCAGCCAAAAGTCGTTGAACGTTGGACCAAAATGGCGCAGGCCCGTCGACATTTATGCGACAAGAGAGGGAGAAAGAAAAAAGCGAAATGGTAAGCATCAGAGGCAGCTGTCAAATATTAGTTCTTGTTAGTGGAGACTGGGTGTGTGTGTGTGTGTGTGTGTGTACATGTTGTGACCAACATTGTTGGTCAACACACTCCTTCCGACTGTGTTGAAAATTTTTCTTTCCTTTTTTTCTCTGTTTTTATTTTTTGCCTTTTACCCGCACTTGTTATAATTGTGTTTGCGTTTTTCAGTTTTTTTTCTCCGTTCTGCTCCTCCTCTTACTTGTTGGCAATGTCATAAAATTTTTGCTTGTTCAGCAACATTCTACTTTTGCTTACACTACCGCTCGTTGCCCGTTGCTCTTTGCCCTTTGAAAGAAAAGAGGGGGCCAAACTGTTACCTTGCCTCCAGTTCACTTTGCTAGATTGAACACAATGCGACTACAGACAATGTGGAAATACATATTTGCTATTGGCAGCAGATGGACATGTGATTGGGTATGTTGTAATGACAGCTGGGGAGAGTTTGATCTTCTAAAAGGTACCCGACTAACTGTTGAATGCCTTTAATGTACAGGAGTGACAATCAGAAGAGCTTGGTCGAAATTTTTGGGTAAGACCATTATTTTGTGCAAATATTTTTTAAAATTTGTCAAGTTGTGGAACATGAAATATTTTGCGCACAAACTTTAATTAAGGCGGATTTTGCCTTTGTGGGTTTTTCTCCATTTATTTAAAAAAGTGCGCTAATTTGTTTGCGTGTGTGCCAACTTGAAAAAGTTTGCGCACAAACTTTGATCAAATAGAATTTGCCTTTGTGTGTTTTCTCCAGTTATTTGACCAAGTGCGCCAATTTCCTTTAATTCGATGAGGTTTGTAAAGTAGGGAAAAAATTTTTTTTTAAATAGTTTGTCCTCGGATAATATCAATTGCATCATTCATTCATGTATATTAAATATAACAGCCATCTCTCGCTATGTTAAATGTGCATATATGTTAAAGTTGAGGCAGTTAGCTATAGCTAACTATATTCGCTGGCCTAAACACAACTGAAAAACATTGTTGTTAAGTTGTAGATAGTACCTCTAAAATCTTGATATGTCAGTTTAACAGTTTGGGCAAAGAAATATGTCTTAAAATTTGTGTGACTCCGAGCGCAAATAATTTGCCCAGGGGAATAATTTGCGCAAATTTTATAATGCAAATATTTGCCCATTTGGGAACATTAAATTTCTGTAATCAAATATTTACATTCCAAGCCTAACTTTATATGTACTTTCTGCAAAAAAATGTGTTCTAAAATTTGCCCCTAACAGAGTTAACACAAGCGCGAATAATTTGTCGAAGAGAAAAAATGTGCTCATATTTTATGAACGCAAATATTGAAGACAATAAAAATAAAATTATAGTTGGTTTCTTATTTTGAAAGCATTCTGTTAGGTACTCGCATGAAATCTAACAATATTTTAAGCTCAACCTTTATTCATTATTGAAACCAAATAAGAGTACATCATGCAAGTAATAATATTTTGGGTTAAAGCCCATCAAATTCTTGATCTAATCCCCACTTGTTCTTGAAATTTAGACTCTGCTTGCATTACAGAAGGCTGGAAATATCCAAAGGCCTTAAATGAATCAAGATCCAAGATGGTATGACTGCAGGTCAGAAATTTGCCATCAGTACATAGGGAAATTGTTAGAACCAGTTGGGAATTTTAAGAATAGATTGGCTTAAAAATAATTCGCAAATTCAGTTCCTCACTATTTATACCCGTTACTCGTAGAGTAAAAAGGGTATACTAAAGTCGTGCAAATGTATGTAACAGGCAGAAGGAAACATCTCCGATATCATAAAGTATATATATTCTTCATCAGCATCAACAGCCGAGTCGATATAGCCATGTCCGTCTGTCCGTCCGTCCGTCCGTCCGTCCGTCTGTATGAACACCTAGATCTCAGAGACTAGAAGAGCTAGAGCAACCAAATTTTATACGTAAGCTAGTATTGTCTCTAGGCAGATCAAGTTTGTTTCAAATTTTGGCAACGCCCCCACCCGCCCCCGCAATAAAAAATAATGAATAACTCCCACAATTTTTAAGATATCGAGCTCAGATTTTGCAGTGTAGTCTATGTGGCCAATATCTACAATCTCACAAATTTTCAAAAGGATCGGATAATAAATGGCCGAGTTAAAAAAATGTTGCATACTTATCCGAGCTGAGCTGAGTAACGGGTATTTCGAAGTCGGGCAGGGCCGACTTTAACTTACGCACTCGTTTGAGCTGGCATTGTACTTAATAAAAGACAATTTTAATATCTAAAGTTTTTGTCTTAGTGTAGGTATGAAAAGTTCTTGATTTAAGAACGTGTATTCTCATTCTTACAATGTTTCGCATATAATTTAAGTAATTCAAAGAACAAAGACTATTCTTTACAATTTAAGTACAAATCAGTTTTGATTCCATTTCCATAGCTCTAGAATCTAGACTTTGGAACTCTCCCAGACGTTTTTTTTAAGTGTACATAAGGTTGTCAAAAGATCACTTTAATTGTCGCTACAAACGTCTAGAACATGTTAACTTTCATTTCGCTGACATATTTCACAAAAGTAAGCGTACCATTTCTCATTCTTTCACCTTTTTCATAAAGCGATTGTCTGAATAAACTAATAGATATTCAACCCTCCAAAATATACCCGATATGCAAAAAAACAATACACCTTCATAAATAGATTAGAACACAAATGTTTGTTAATCGCAAATAAGATTCTCCGGGTGGTTGGTAATCCCCTCTTGTCTAACAAAATTTGTATAATTTTTATTTTTACAAACCCTCTTGTTGCATATTTTGTTGTTGTTTACTTTATCATCGAAACCTCAACCTTTTCCAGGCTTAGTACAAGCACACACCCACACATGTTCCCTCACATATACAAATAGCTTAATGAACCTTCAAAACACACCCAAACAACATCAAACAATTTCCAAATTTAAGCTCATTGCATTCATTTTGTTCACCCTTTTTTGTGCGTACCAAAACTACAGAAAAATCACCCTTGTGCCGAGGACCGCTTTAATCAGCAAATGGAAAAAAAAAACATTCTTCAAATGCCTAAAATGAACAGCCATCAGAGCTAAGTTGTCCTTCTTATCAACACAGTTGACGCAACACTCGTCGCTGTGTCGTTTAAAAATCTAATTTGAAATAAATGAACTAAATATGCTTAACACGCGCGCAGGGCAGACTGAAGGACCCTCAATCCACACACACACACACGCACAGCCAGTGGGGAAAGTCCTTTTTATACGTCTCACTCTGTTTCTGTTTTGTCTCGCATATGAAATATATTTTTGGCTAGCTTTCGACTGTTATTTCTTTTATTTTTTTTTGAGCAGCGACACAATTGTTACCACAATACTCAACCCCAAAAATACACACACACATACATAGAGAGCGAAGGAGGCATAAGCGCATTTGCATAGAATTTTAATAAGGCAATACATATACAGTATGTATATTTGCGTATGTATAAACTTTTTTGGATATTTTCAACGCCATTTATATTTACTTATTTTTATTCACCATCGCTGTGAGTTTCTATGAAGTGCTTATAATAGAAGCCAATCGGCTTAAGAGGCAATCAAGGAGTTTGTAATTTAAACGTCGGGGTCACCACTCTGAAAAATGAGACTTATTGTGATTGAAATGAATACTACTGTTGAAAAATGTTATTTGATTTTACATTTTTAAGATTTTTCTGGAACTGAATTTTCGTGAAAAGTTAAGTAAAGTTTTTTAAGAAGATGTTAACAACTCGTGTTTTAAGTGTGCTTAAAAGCAAGCAAAGGGTTTGATTGCATATCAACTTATGGAATAGTGGGATTTTTGTAAAAAGGAAAAGCTCAAAACTGTAAATGAACTCATCACTTTTCTTATTTATTTACTTTTCATTATAATAAACACGATTATTCAGATAATGCGAAACAGTTCCTGATCTTTAGGATTTTTTAGTAATTGGAATTACGATTATTCAGTGAATAAAATAAAAGGCAATTCTCTTTTCAATTGCTTCAATAATTGTCAAACCGGTCCTGAAGCGGACTGATCCAAACCGTATCCAAACCGCTATTTCCGATGATAAACAGAACCACAAACGTTATGAATATGCTGAACCAAAACAAAAAAGGACTAAACAAAACGGTTCGGTTCAGTTCACTGACGAGTTTGAAGACATAAAAAGCTTGTCTTTAGACTAGTGGAGGGCATGATATTTGAATTCGGGAGCAGTGCAACAAAAAGCGGAATTTGAACTCTCAGAGCAATGGTAGCAAGAGCATGCCCACCGCTGCCTTAGACTATGATATTTGGAATTTAGGTTATATTTATCCATTTTGTTCAACATTTTTAAACAAATTTCGTATAAGTTAACTTTCTATAGGCCGACTTGATCCCAAGCCATACCGATTTGACAGAGCTTCTAAGGATGACTTGTCACTATTTTAAAACATGTGATCCCGTAAATCTTCTGCAATTGCATTACAGACCTATGAATATATATTTTATCAGACTACATTCCAAACTATGTTATTTGGTTAATGGGACGATATTCTGAATTATCTATGACTTTTTACAATTGTAAGCACTTATATAAGGATTTAAGAGCTACTCAAATAATTTCTAGGAATTCAATTTCAAAAGAGTGCGAAAAGTCTTTCTTTTTTAGAATCATAATGTACGAAAATTTAAATTTTTTTGAAAATTAACGAGTCAACCACTCAACGAAACCAGCAGCGCGGTTCAGTTAGATCCAAAAACCAACAGATCACACGGCTCCCGAACTGTGGCTCTCAGCTCAGAGCCAAGTGCTGTGACTCACGAACCGAGAGCCGGCTGATGGCTCACGGCTCCCGAGTTGCGGCTCTCTGCTCTGAGCCAGAAGCTGTGGCTCACGGTTTTCGAAAAGCGGCTCTCGGCTCTGAGGCAGAGTCGAAAAGAGAAAGAGCGCTCGCTTCGCTCGTGAGCAATTCCGAGCTCTGGTTTATTTTGATTAATTCTACAAAAAAAAATCCAAAAATATATCAAATCAACACTTTTCATTCATCTTAAACATGCGGTATGTGTAAAAAAGTTGACTACCTTTCTGAGTTTCCAGCGCTGTCCGCTAACATAATGTTAATATGTTAACATTTATGTTGACGTTCTGTTGATAAATCTATGTAAAGGCTATTCCCCAGTGTTACAAGTATAACGAAGTCGGGCAGGATCGACTTGGCTTTATCCTCTCGTTTCTAATCTTACTTCACTCTTATGCAGGAGCCCAATTAGGACTTTTCCAAGCAAATCCTTACAAATGCAAGTACTTCTCTCTGCTGCTATATATTTGTAAGGTCAAAACATCAGACTTCTACGCTTAGTCATTTGCCTTGGACGTTGATGAATCTGTCAGACACTCAGTCAATGAAAAAAAGACATCTCTGTTTCTTTACAAAATGCCGCACTTGACCCTTTAAATAGCTTCCTCCACTTTTCCATTATGTTCTTTTTGAATATCAATTCAAATGTGCCAAAAATCCATTAATATCACCATTTCAAATCATAGCATCCTTTTTGAGGTCTGCCATTTACCTAACATAAAATTTTTCTGCTAGCATATGCATCTTTTTGTACCCAGACAATGATATACAGCCCTAACCCCTTTTGTTCTCCAACGAGAATTGAGACCCTTTGGCAAACCATTAAATAAATTGAAAAAAGAAAAAGCCTGAACAGCAGCAGCTCCTCCCCAAACACCAGTCAAAGATATTGAGTTGAATTTGACTTTAACCTTGCTCGAGGGCAGTTCAAGGCAAGGACACTAAGTGGTTGGAGAGAGAAGCACAGACACATGCAAATCTCACCTGCAGTGACCAGTTGGAAGTTTTATGTTTCATTTTGAGAATTTCATTAGAGTTCTGTGCACCGAGAAAGGACTGAGGGCTGTGCGGTCTGTGGCCATCTATCAAGCTAGGGGGCTGGACCAAAAGTCAGGTCACGCCAACTCTAACCCCTACTGAATGCATTAGCAATAACTCTCATTATGCTGTAAAGTCCGGCGACCCATTCAATCACGCTATCGCGCCCCAATGTGGCTTCTTTTTTCCGTTGGGCTTCCCCCAACGCCTCAACCAAACCGACAAATTGCAAATACGTACTAGGATTTTCAATGCGAACATTTTTTTGCGGTATAGGGATGGAAGCGTGAGTCACGATTTAAATTGAGGCTAGAATATTTTGTTAGATTTTTTTGTGTTTAAGTATTTAGAATAAACTACATTTTGTTAAGCTTTCGTCAACTGCTTTGCCTTCTCTGAATAAAGCTGTTATAGAGAACGGGAGCAAAAGCTTTGCATAGAACGAAAAAGCTCTCAAAGATCGTGCAAATATGTATGAAGAAATTTGTGAATGTGGAATTATGTTTCAACTATGCAAGGTTAGTTGACTAGTCTTTTGTATAAAGAAGCTTTCAAAAAAGAAATTTGTCCTTGTTTATAAATATTTAATGTAAAATTATCTTTTGGCAAGCAGGTTCAGGTTCGAGTATCATTCTACCTAGTTTCATGCTCAAATTTTGAATTCGCTTCGGAAAGGTATCTTTACTTATAAATCTAAAGTTCTTCAAGTCTTTAGATTGAGAAAGTCAAATAATTTCCTTAAAACGAACTTGAGTAAAGCTCTTTTCGTTTGGACTCAAGGTTCCATTCAACCCTATTTCGTTGCCTACTTTTAAGCGGTAGCAGAAATCACTTAACTGCTTAGTCGGTTCACACGACCATCTCTAAAGCCAGCACCTTCAAAACCCATTCTCAACTTTACCATTTCTAGTACATATAACTGTTTGTGCAGATGTAGATGTGTGTGCGCGCCACTCGCCTGGGAATTGGTTTTCCAGGCTGCGAACGGCAAAAATTTGCAGCAGGAAAATGGATAAGTGAACCGAGACTCGGGGAGCAAAAGCAACTTCTCGCTGTTGCATTTCGTGATGAATGCGAGAATGCTGACCACCTGGGCAGGCTTCCCAGTTTCCGAGTGGCGGAGTCAGATTAATTTGCCACTGATAGCACTGGCTTTTGGCCCAGTCGCTCCCATCCCCGAAAAAACTTTTCGCAGCTGTGTAAATTTGTACAGCATCGTCACAGTAAAAGTTTTGCCGGGACAGGGGGCAGCGAGTCGCAAATCGCTAATCAAGTTTTGCAATTTTTTCCAAAATGCATTTGCCCACACACTTTGTGTCGCCAGCGTCAGCGCCGGCTGCCGCCTGTCCAACTGGGTTAGCGTGTAAAACTATTAAAGTTGCTCTGCCATTTTTGCCAGTAAGTTAATTAAGTTTTCTACCCCTCCCCCTGGCGCTCTCTCGCACTCTGTTATTTTTCTTTCTTTGCTGTATGTAATCAGCGACCAAAAGAAGTTTTGGCATGTAATTGAAGCTTGAATCAAAAGAATAAAGCCTAATTAAATATGAAGGGAAATATGCTAAAAGGGAATTAAGGAAGTGTAAATTATAATTATAAAGAAGATTTCATTTTAATTATAACTATTTGAGTGGGCAGGGAGTGGGGAATACAAATAAGAAGAGACATTTTGTTGACACGTTCAGGAATAGGTACACTGGGGTGTACATGCAAAATTGACAAATTCCTTTTGTCTTAAAGTTAATAAAGTTCAACAATATTCGAGTTTGAATAAGCGCGAGGTTGAAATAAAATTTTCCATAAGCTACACCAAATTCTCAGCAGTGAAATCTGTGAAGTCGTGTGGTCAGTTTTTGAATCTCTGTCAAAGCTAAGATTATGAAAGTCCACACAACTGAATGGCAAGGTGAAATTTCAAGGTGTAGCTTCGTAAAAATTTGGCACACAGACAGCACACAAACGAAAAATTGTGGGTGCACATTTCAAATAGCTCTTTAAATTTACCTGTCAATCACTTATATAGCGTTTGTTGAGTTCTAGGTCTTTGGTCAAACTATTTAAATTTTAGTCTTGGTAGTCCACTTGTTTCAACACGAATGGAAGAAGGAATATCACGCATTATTGATTAACCGTCTTATTTCTAATGTTTAATATTTATCATGAGAATCCACAGGTGATTACTAACAGAAACTGTGAATGCAGTTAGCCACCAACTGCACAATGTATGGAGGATCGCCCAAGCCCCAATTTAAAGTTTTCACTTGCCAGGTCTGACTTCATTCAGGTCTCTTAAGCAAAACTGCAAAATCCTATTGATAATTCGATCAAGGCCTATCGACTCACTGTGCAGAAATAGTACATTAAACCACAGAGAAATATATCTTAACTATATGCAAAAGGCACTTTGAAAACTATTTAACTAATCTTATTCCAAAGTTTTTTATAAAAAAGGAGTTTTCAATATAGAAAATTGAAGGCACTATTTGGAATACAACTCATTGGCATAGGCAATGGCATGATATCATTAATGGTGAAATTTTCTGTAGCTCCGGAGGATATAGGCTGTAAGCATAACCAGAGTCGCCACTATAATGGGTTGTGGAGGCTGCGAGAGTTGACACTTGTTTTGGCAAATGTTATACCCGCAATAGCAAAGCTTTTTTCTGGATACCAAAAGGTTTTCTTTCTTTTCTTTTAATACAAGTTTCAAATTGTTTGCTAATTCCTTAAAATTCTTTGAAGCATTTAAGCTCATATAAAACATGTTTTTAATCCAAGTCTTAAGAATGAAATGATTTATTCCACATTTTTCTTGAACTTTTGAAGTCAAGGGCTTTATGTCTTTAAATCATAGTATCCCTAGAAAAAGATAGTTCTAGATGATCCGTTGAATGATTTTGGTATTTATTTGGAGTGAATATTAATGTATTTCGTTGTTTGGATATAAAAATATACTCTTAATGTTAAAATTGTGTTAGATTATTAATCCAACAGAGCTTTAAAAAGATATGAAAAAATTTAACAAAGTCGACTGTCTGTTTCTTCGCTGCCTCTCGACTTTTTTGTGCTTTGGGATTCCCAAACGGTTATGGCACCGCTGGCATGGAGAGACTTCTAAGAAACGTTCAGTTGGTAGGCATTGATTGCTGATGATAGAGAGTGGTTCCTCTTGAAACAGCTGTACAATCTACCAGCCTCCTTTATGGTGTTGTGTCTCTGTTTAAAGTTGTGCGAAAGCATAACATGACCTCGCGCCGGCTAAAAACTGCAGGTTTACTTAGTATAAAGGTCACGGAAAAACCAGTCACATGATATGAAATATAGAAAGAATAGATCTTAATATGCTTGTATTTTGTCTGTTTAAAAAACTATATAAAGATGAAAGGCTACACTATGCTATGAACAATATCAAAAACGGAGAAGGCTCGACGCGCCAGTGTTTTAAATTTTCCATATAAACAAGTACGAATGTTGGTCAAGCTCGACTATTATATATACTCTGCACCAACAAAAGTGTATGCACATTTTGAATTTGATTGCTGCGAATATTCTTAAGCTTATAGCTCGACTATGGTTCATCCGATCTTTACCATCTCTGCCTTCATACGGACAAACGGATGGCATGGCTGTGCCGACTCGGCTGTTGACGCTGTTCAAGAATATATATATATATATTCTGGGGTAGGAGAAGCTTCCTCTTTTACAATTACATAATTTTGCACAAACTTAATATAATCTGTGAACTTTTGGTGCCGAGTATAAAAAGTGCGCTCTAATTTACACTCAGAATAAATTGAATTGTTTTATAAGTCTTTGTACTTCAAAATGTAAGAATATTTGGTTCTTGGGCCTAGTTGAATAAGTCACGAAAATTTCATAATGTCCAATAGAACAGGAAATTTTTATACCCATACCCGTTACTCGAAGAGTAAAAAGGGCATACTAAAGTCGTGCAAATGTATGTTACAGGCAGAAGGAAGCATCTCCGACCGCATAAAGTATATATATTCTTGATCAGCATCAATAGTCGAGTCTATATACCCATGTCCGTCTGTCTGTATGAACACCTAGATCTCAGAGACTAGAAGAGCTAGAGGCACCAAATTTGAAATGTAGACTAGAATTGACGCAATAAACACATTTGAATATCTCCCACATTTTTTAAGATATCCAGCTCCGACTTTGTGGTGTGGTGTATGTGGCCAATATCTACAATCTCACAAATTTTCATAAAGATAGGATATAAAATGGCAGAGTCAAAAAAACGCTGCATACTTATCAGAGCCGCATGAGGTTAATAAACACTACTTGCCCTGAGTAACGGCTATTTCGAAGTCGGGCAGGGCTGACTTTAACCTAAGATCTCGGTAAATTCGATTTTGTTCTTAAAATTCCCAACAGGTTATAATACAATGCTTTGCTTATGAGGTGATGTTAGATATCAGACCAGCAGTAATTAATTTTAGGTCTTTGAAGTTTTTATGCCCTTTGGAACTTTGTACCCTTATATAAAGAACAAAAAGGGAATCGTTTTAGAATTGTATAAGTTCAAGCGAAGAATTGTTTTGAAATCGTACAATTTTTCGAGCTTAAATCAAGTATTTAAGTACTGACTGTTATATCAAAATGTTTTTCTACAATTTCTGTAATTTTTTCAAAATGCAAAACTTTAGAATTTCTTCTTCCATGAATATTGAAAATTCAGAATGTAGCCATGAAAGAAATCGTTTTATTGGTACCCAGTAAATAAATAAAGTCTTAATTAGATTGTAAAAAGCCATGTTCCAGCCATCCTGTACTTCCGGCCGTAAAAAATACAGTTCGTCTGGCGCCACATGTAAAAGTTATTATTTCTAAACAAACTTTAACAAGTATTGTTTATTTTACAGTCTGCCTTGACCGACTTTATAGCTCTTTATAGCTGGTAATAAGTATCACATCATCCCTCATAAGTTGGGTTCTTTTTCATAGCATACTTTTTAGGGCAGCAAAATAAGAGCTTAAAATTTGAAGTTTAATTGCTTTCATTGGTCAACCAGACAATAAAATTTATTTAACTGCATGACTGAGAGTCCCTCCTGAGGGACAGTGATTTCTGTTTATTCTATGCTTGCCTTGTTTTTTTTTCTATTCTCATTCACCAAATGACAGTGTGATTGTGGGTATTATTTTTTATTGGCTTAAAGCTGGCTAACGATTTGTATGGGAAATTTATATGCTGCAGTTTAGTTAGCACGCATACAAATAAATAACCATACACACTCACACACACAGACAGACACACAGGCAATATACATATGTATATATCGGAATACAGACAAGACATCTCTCTTAGTCCAGCTTGGTTATTTCACTCCTCCCTTAACTGGCTGCTGAATTCACACAACATCATTTATATTCAACTTGTTTTCGAAGCGTCTGGAGAACTTTGAAGACAAGCAACACAGGCAGACACAAACACACACACACAGAGAGTGAGTGAGAGAAAGGGCGAGCGAAAGAGAGCTGTGAACTTATGCATGTATTGATGTGGCAGCCATTTTTGCGTGTTCTTACAACATTATGTGGTGGGTTGAAGCTGCACGCTTCAGTTGAACGCACAAGCAAATGTTGTTGCTCAATCGAAAGTATCAAATTGCCCACAATAACACTTAAATCCAACGTCTAACTTGTAAGTCATTTGAATGGTTGCAAAGGAGAGCGAAGGAACGGACATAATAAAAATGTTCTACTGTCATTTTTTAAAATTAAAAGTTCCCAAAACACTTTTGAAAACAACATGTTTCATTAAAATGGTTACAAATCGTTTTTGTCAAACAGCTTAGCCTTCTCCTTGAACCTTCACATTTCTGTACAACCTTCCGCTCAAACCCAATAAGTGTCATAAACTTTCCCATTGAATTCTTTGGCACATCTTGCCAAGCAACGCAGCCAAATGTTTGCAAAACTCTACAATAAATGGAATCAGGCAAAAAGGCAATAGAAAAAACTTTGTTGGCCGTTCGTTGGTCGCTAAAAATGCCAGCAATTCAGTTGGACACCAACTGGGAAACTCTCTGGCAAGCGTGTCAAATATTCAAACATGAAATAAATATTAAGCGAGCATTGCAAGAGTGGGAAAGAGATAGCCACAGCAACATGTAAACATAAGCACAATAAGTTGGAAAATATATACAATATTTTTGCTGCTTGCTGCAGTGGCATAAAACACCAGAAATCAGTAAAAACCAGAGCGGGGGAAAAAAACTTCGCCGAACACCCACAAAACGGTTGGAGGGGATAAACAATAGGAAACCTTAAGCAAAAAAAAAAATAAAAAAGCACACACCAGCTGGTGGCACAAAAACGAGAGAAAGAAGTAAGTGTGCATGATACATGGAGCTCTGACTTATAAAAAAAAAAGGTCAGTTGAGCATGTTTTGCTTGCGTTTCTAACCATGAGTGAAACCAATTTGATAAGCGTTATCTCAAATTGAAACTTTGACTTGTATAATTTTAAAACTTTCGAACCAAAACAAAAAACACAAAATTAATCTTCCTTGTTTAGCTACCCGGAACTTTCCAACCACTAAACCTAAATACTAAAGAGAAAACAAGCTGTACCGATGTTTAAATACACTTGAAACAGAGCATTCCTTTGGAAGCTACAAGAAGTGTACATCAGTGTGCAGCTTAAAGATGACTCTCTGTGCAAAATCCCAGCTCGATAGCTTCCAAACGTAGAATGCATAGAAATAGATAGACGTATGGACTAATCTTAAACAAATCTGCTTGTCATGCTGATAAAGTATATAAATAGTTGGAACACATGTTACGAGCGAAGCCCTTTACGAGAAATAAGCATATGCAAAAGAATATAAAGTAGTTTAGGGTTTGTATGATCTCCTCCAGATGAATTTTCTAAATAGTTCTATAAATAGTTGGATCACATGTTACAAGCGAAGCCCTTTACGAGAAATTCGAATATGTCAAAGAATATTAAGTAGTTTAGGGTTCTCCTCCGGATGAATTTTCTTTTACATATACTACTGTGAGCAAAAAGTAAGGTGTAAGGGTCAATTTAAACTTCGCGGGCCTAACAATTCGGGCAGGTTTTTTTTTCTTGAGTTGGCAGGACTGTTGATGACATCTGTGCCAAAAATATTTACGCTTGTGTTTTCCAAACGACCAAGAGTGCATTTTTCGATTTTTACAATGTCTGAGCAGAGAAGTGCCATCAAATTTTGTTTGCGGAATGAAATTTCGGCTGCGGAAACGTTGAGGATGTTGCGGAAGGCCTTTGGTGATTCTACCATGTCACAAGAAAATGTTTATAAGTGGTACAAAGACTTCAAAGAGGGTCGAGAACGTGTGGATGACTTGGAGCGCTCCGGACGACCATCGACGTCAACAGATGACCAACACGTCAATGAAGTGGAGGAATTAGTGCGCAAAAATCGTCGGTTGACTGTTAGACCCCTTACTGATATGATCGGAATATCAGAAGGATCTGTGAAAACCATTTTGAAAGACCATTTGGGCCTACGAAAAGTCAAATCTCGTTTTGGTACCGAAAGTTCTCAATTTTTTGCAAAAAAGTCATCAAAAATTCGACGCATATCGTTCCGCAACCACCGTATTCGCCTGATTTGGCTCCGTGTGACTTCTGGCTATTCCCAAAACTCAAGAGACCACTTCGGGGAACGCGTTTCGAGTCGATTGAGGAGATAAAAGCAAAATCGAAGAAAGCGCTGATGGCTATACCGGAAAGGGACTATTTGGCATGTTTCGAGGATTGGAAAAAACGTTGGCATAAGTGTATTTTATCGGGAGGGGATTACTTTAAAGGGGATGAAATTGATTTAGAAGAATAAATAAAGATTTTCCATTTTTACAAACAAGTTCACCTTACTTTTTGCCCACAGTAGTACATAGAGCATAAGAGAGAAACTTAATTGTATTCATCCACCGATACCCATTCTAGTGTTAGCAAAACATCGATAGTGAGCACCTCTGGAAGTTGTGTAAATCGATTGTGGTCAACATCGATAGTGTTATATATTTTTCGATATTAAACTATTTCTAAGCTCTAAAAGAAATGTACCCAAACAATTCTATGGCTTTTTTTTTTTGCGCAGAACTTACAAAATGAAGTCGTCGCATTATTTGCAACAATTTAAATGTATTGGAAGATGTTCGAGACTACTCCTGACCCTACGATGTTTTAGGGAGGCCTGTCCATTTTTCACACTGCAGTCACGGTTGTGGTCACTGTTTTAGTCACTGTTTTAGTTACTGTTTTAGGCACTGTTTTAATCACTATTTTGGTCAGTGTTTTAGGCACTATTTTGGCCACTGTTTTGATCACTGTTCTTATCATTGATTCAGTTACTGTTTTGGTCCCTATCTAGTCACCGTTTTGGTCACTGTTTTGGTCACTGTATTAGAAACTGTATTAGACACTGTCTTACCACTGTTTTGGTCACTGCTTAAGTCACTGTTTTGATCACTGTTTTGGTCACTGTTTTGGGCACTATTTTGGTCACTGATTTGGGCACTATTTTGGTCACTGATTTAGTCACTGTTTTGGACTCTTTTTAGCACTGTTTTCGGTACTGTTTTACTCAGTTTTCACTTTTTTAGTCGCTGTTAGGCCACTGATTTGGTCACTGTTTTAGTCACTGCTTAAGTCACGTTCAAGTTCCACTCGAACTAGTCTCTCAGTTTTGAAGCTATCGAGCTGAAATTTTGCACAGAGTCTTCGTTTTGCTGCAGGCTACTAATATGTCGGAACCGACCGGATCGGATGACCATATCTTATAGCTCCCATAGGAACAATCGGTCGGGAAACTAGTTTCAGTGAGAAAAACTTTCTTCTTTTCAATGAAAACGTCTCCAAACTTTGTAATCGTAGGTTTTTTATGTTTTTTTATAATTCTAACAAGTTTTATTAAAATCGGACAACTATATGGCATAGCTGCCATACAAAAGATAGGTCTGAAAAACAGTCTTAGCTAGAAAAACTTTTTTGTTTTTAGTGGTGGCATCCTGCAATTTTTTACCTGTTTGTTGCATATGTTTTCACATAATTTTACAAATTTTTGGCCAAATCGGATGACTTTATCATATCGCTCCCATACGAACGATTGGTCGGCAAATGGGAAAAAACTTCGGCACAGACGAAGTTAGCTTAGCTTTCTCTTTAGTCACCGTTTTGGTTACTGTTTGGTCACTGTTTTGATCACTGTTTTGGTCACCGTACGGTCATTGTTACGGTCAGCGTTAAAACACCACAACCACCCACCCACACACAAACCAGGATCGGAGACGCTTCCGTCTGGGGCTTACATTTGCATAAGCTGAAATTACTCTGTTCACCTTTTGTACAGACTATTAAAATATGTTAAGAGAGCTAAATTATCTCATATACAATCCGTTACAGCCAAAAAGCCGAATACTTGCTTGTCAGAAAGTTAGTCGAATTCCGCGCATCAAGTCAAGCAGGCCACCATGGGTTTGCTGCCGAAAAGCTAGGTTTTTTCGCTCGATTGATACCAATGCTGCATTGATACCAATATTTCCCTGTTTCCTTTATGTTAACCCATTTAAAGTACGCCGTCTGAACTCTGTACTCTAGATAAGCAGTGTAAGAACAGGTTTTTTCATTTAGAGTGAACTCGCATTTTTTTAAAGTGACCAAAATCATACATCAAGTTGAGTTTGAGCACGTTAGGCAAAATGGTATACTCTTTCGTTCCTGCACAAAAGTTTCTAGAAAGCTTTAAAACTTCCCACCTGTAATGTTCCGGGTCAACAGCAGCTCCTATATCCATCGATTTAAATCCGCCCCGTTTGATCAACTTTGCTTTCATAAAGTCTCTTCTCCCAAAAACCTTACCACCTACTTATTAACCATTCGCACACAATTTCTTCCCTTTCCGTTTGCAAAACATAATTTCGGTGTCTCTAATCTCAGGAACATCTTGGGTAAGACCCTAAAGTACATCCATGTACTTACCAAGACTGACACTAATGGCCATGGTAATGCTGTTTTGTGTTGTGTTTCGTATTCCTTGGCCTGGGTGTGGTCGCTCGCCCAGTGCTCGCATCTGATTACAGTTATGTGCCGCCTGTGCTGATCCTGATGAGAGACAACCCCGCAGGAAAACAGGAGCAGTTGGCCAGCTAACGAGTAGTCCAGGGTCAACATTAATATTTGAACAACGTACGTTGGCTGCGCCAGGACTCATTTTTGTGTCTGCGTTGCCTTGTTGTTGATTATTCAAGGATCAGAGCCAAACAAAGCACATGCCAGCTCACCGAGTGTGTATGGCGTATAAATTTCGCTCTGCCAAATCAGCAAAAAAATGTTTTAGTCTAAAAACAAAAAAACCATGCAGCAGCAGCAACAGCAGCAGTATCTCCAGTGGGGAAGGGGAGGCATGGCAGAATATGCGGCGTACGTGTTAAGTGGCAAACGTTTTTCAGCCAACCAGCCCCCAAAAAACTGAAGCCAAGTCCGTCAGTCAAGTCAAGTCACGAGGATTTTGCCACGCATTTGTAAACTTTATAAATCAGTTCGTGTCGAAGCTAAAGTTGAGCCAACGACTGTGTGTGTTTGTGCTTTTGGGGAGGGGAAGTGGCGCGGAAGTGGAGGCAACGATGCGTTGCGAAAATATTTCACGTTATTTTTCTAAATTGCATACTTTGCGGCGCAGTATGTGAGAGTTGATTTGACAGAAGGCATCTGCTCCTGAACAGTTGCGCTATTTGTTAAAGAAACAATTGTAAGGAATTTTTTGGGCTGACTGAAATGAAAACTTGTATCAACTATATAAACATACATGTTATAGTCCAACGAGTTTGATTTAAAAGTAATTGAATTTTGGTACCATTTTCTAATTGGATAAATTGTGCGACAGTTGTAGTGATTTTGGTAAAATAATGATTTTTAAGTCTGGTCACACTTTCTTAAAGCAATGAATACTATAAAGAGTAGTAAATTCAAAGAAAAATATTAAAAAGAGCTAATTTTTAGCTGATTTTGTTCAAACTATAAAGATAAACATTGCATTATTAATATTTTTTTGTATGTCTCTTGCCTCGACTGACACACTGAAGTTTTGAGACATATAGGCGCGGAATAAAAAGGCAAATTTTGTAGAATCGATCCCGAACTGGATGAAAATTTAAAAATCTCATTTTAATAGGGGGAAACTTTTTAGCAGTTTCACTTAAATCACTTAAAATTTGGGGCATTACTACCTGCAACCCATATTATCCTTAAACCAATGGGAAATCATTATATCCGAATCAGAAGTTCCTAATTTATTAAAGAAATACCATAATACACAATTGCTTTAAACCAATTTGGGCCTTTTTTTGAGAATCTGGCTATATAGAAAAAGCATCAAACGAAAATTTATTGTAAAAAATATCGATATATCCTGTTAAGTTTAAAGCCTCATTTGGTTTGATTAAGAGATAAATAGCGATTACTTGAAAAATAATATGGTCACATTGATAGAAATTTTGCGCTTTAGTTGAAACCCCATTGCCTTAATTCCATATAGAATTGAGATTAAATCGGTCTTAACTTAAGCACAAAACGACACTGATCTGAAAGCTCAACAAGATGTAATTATCGGTTACAGTTTAATATCCTAGTACTTCAATTAGGTATGTTTAGTTCTTATTTAAGTTTCAAAGTTTTTTAGCCTTAATTAATTCTTAAGCTGCTAACCTAAAATTTATTAATTAATTTTCGTAAAAAAAAAATAGATTGATAAATCTTCCTATAGGCCTAAACATTTATTTCGGCACAATACTGTATTCAAATAAAACTACTGCTCATAGGCATTCAGGTTTCAAAACATGTTAAAGCGTTTCTATTCAAGTGAAGTTCGACATCAACATTTATTCTTTATTTTGAAATATCATCATTCGAAATTTAAATTTTTTTGTACAAATTTTCTTTCTCACTGCTTTCATAAAATTATGAGATCGCAAATCTCTGAAATGCTGGAGAAGGGTTAATTTCGAAGGTTCGGTTCGGTTAGACATGTTTTTGATACGAATGAAGCGTCCAGCTTAGAAAGCTAGCTATGGAAAGTCATAATATTAATCCATCTCCTGAATAGACTTCAATCATTAAAGATATCATTCCAAATACTTTCACGGCTTACAAAGTGCCTGAACTTATATTCCGAAATGGATTCCGAATATGGATTTATAATTGTGTCTAATTTTCTATTCTAAGTCGTTATATGCGGAGTAAGATTATGATGTTGAAATCATAATTGTCTATAGACGTGCTATCTTAGATCTAAAACTCCTTTGATTCTTTGAACCACACCTTCTTCCAACCACAGAGGGTCCCGATAGGGTTCATAGTAATAAAAGCGCTCATTTTCTGATAATAAATAATATTTTAGTCAGTAGAAAATAATACTCTAGCCGCGATTCATCTTGAAAAGTCGCTTTAAATCCGTTTTTCTGATCAGTTTCCAATCAGTTTCGAGTAATTTGAGGGTCTTATTTTAGTCGTATTTCACTTAATCATATTTTGAGCTTATTCGTGACTCAATTTTAAGTCCCAATAAATCGCTTTTGGATCATACAAAAAGAGTCGTAAAAG
Organism: Lordiphosa fenestrarum; assembly: GCA_035044985.1. Lineage (NCBI taxonomy): Eukaryota > Metazoa > Arthropoda > Insecta > Diptera > Drosophilidae > Lordiphosa > Lordiphosa fenestrarum. The sequence continues at coordinate 490,491 of JAWNNO010005633.1, forward strand.
ACTCATCAAGGTGATTTTTCTAAAAATTATTTTCCAAATGTTAGGTGGGTAAAGAAAATTGGTTTCAAATTCCCGCCTTGGGAAATTTAAATGTTGCCAAAAATTAACAACAAATTATATCCGATATATAGCTACGGAAAAATATTCGACAAATAAATATAATCTTTTTGATGAAAAATATCGATTTTTCGATGTATCGATATTCTTTCCGGCATCCCTACTGTCTTGGGTATTAGAAATATTGTGACTCATGTTATCTGACTAAATTTATTCATGAATTTTTATAAAAAGAAGCGCTTAGTTAATGTTATGACGGATATTTTTCAGTTTTTTGAACATTTTGATGACTTGGAGCATATTTAATCGCCGCCATATTTTAGAGAAGTTCACAGAACTATCATAGCACTCAATCGTTGCTCAATATAGTGTACATAAATATCGAATGCCGAAAAATCACCCAAAAAATATCACTCAAAAATATTCATTATCCGATTTATCGTCTCGAAAAATTTTGATTTTTCGCCTTTGTTATAAAGAAATCGATATTTCGATTAATAAATATTATTTCTTTAAACCAAACCTCTCTTGAGATCGAGAACTGAAAGACTTTGAATTACGCGCTTGTATCAAGAATTTTGTGGCTTATTTAGGCTTTGAAAATTTCTGTGTTAGACTAAATTAATAATTGGGTGATAAAAATAATTTTTTCACAAGTTTTTTGAGTTTTTTGATAAGTTTTTTGTGCCATTAAATCATAAATATGTTTGGGAATTTCTTGTGTTTCATAACAGAAATGTTAACTTAACAGAACTCTGTCTAAATTAAAGGGAATAAACAGGAATAAATCAATCGACGTATGTCAGTTCCAGTAATGTAATAGGTTCGAACCTAAATAAGATTATGGTTCTTAGCTTATTTTTGATTTCGGTTTAATAAGACTCTGTACTCTGATTCGATCCGACTAATATGTACCTATATTCCCAAGGTATCTTACATCTTATACCAATCTGTATTAAAACTTTTTGCCCAAACGAAGTCTGCCTGAGCTGATTTTTGCGAATAGCTCATTCCTGGTCAAAGAACGTTTAATAATATTAATAAGCATTTCATCATCAATTTGCTACAGTTAATCGTTTTGTAATTGCTTTGTTGGTTGCATTATTAATGGTCGCATACCTAAATAAGTAGCTTAAATTTATTCACAATTGAATTCTAATCAAATATTCTCTCTCCTTTCTCTCTCTCTTTCTTCCTTTCATTGCAGGTATATTTTGTACATACATAAATCTGAATATAAATGGCAAATGCAAGAACCAATTGAGGCGATTAAATCGAGTAAGAAATTAAATTAGTTTTCACACAAAAGAGCAGCTGGACATACATTTCCTTTTGGTGGCTAATATGAAATGCCATTGTTACGGCTTTAATTAATGGCCATTAAGCAGTAAATGCATAGCCATTTAATACGGACGACTTTCCCCGACGGCAAAAGGGCGAACGAAAGCAATTTTTAATTTGCAATTACTGACTGCGTTGCATACTTCTTTGGCATGTGGATGGTTTTTAAATGAAAATGCACATTACACGAAACAATCTTCTTAACATGCTCATCAGTGGCAGCAGGATATCAAAGCGCCACAATATGCCAATCAATGCTCGTACAGAAGTTTAATAACTTTGCGCTTTAGCCCCCGAGCTGGTCATTAGGTTGCTTTGGCAAAATGTTAATCACATTACCGCAAAACGTTATAATGTTTGGGAGATGCGGTTCTCTACACTCAAGTAACAATAACAATTATTTTCACCACACTCACTCAAACACACACACGCAGACATACCCGATTGAAATAGTAAACCGCAATTTGGCTGCCCTGGCCTTATTATCGGCAACTGCCAACTAGTTGAAAATGCAAACACAAGCCAAGTGTACGCACCATTTTGGTGCTCAGTGTAAAACAATAATGACAACAACAACAACAACAGCAGCGGCAGCGGCAGCAGCAATATAATCAAAGTCTCAGCTAACCGAAAACCCACCCTACTCCCTTGAGTTGGTAAGCCAGGCCCCCAAAAGGCAATAATCGGGTGGAGTAACAAGTGGAGGGCAAACGCTTGCGATGCTTGCACACATTCTCATATAGAGCTTATAGCTCCATAATTGTTGGCAAGTTTACCATTTCATGTCTGCCCTACACTGAGAGAATTTGCTAAATGGTTTAGGAAAACAGTTCGAATTCAACAGAGAAAAGTGCGAAAAAAGAGAGTTAGAGTCTGAAGTCATAGATATAAACAGGCCCTCTTGTGCAAGTTTTGTGAAACACATTAATATAAATTCAATATAAAACAAGAAAGAAAGTCGGTCAAGCCCGACTATAACATACTTTGTACCAAGAAATTTTGTCTTTTGATCATAACTCGAAAACCGTTCATCCGATCTTCTTCATTCCTTTGGCGGATCGATAAGTTATTCTAATAACTAAATATGTCCAGAAGGAACAAGCCATCTATCTTCAAAACTGTGGGAGATATGACGTTTTTTCTAAATTGCGGGGGCGGGAGGGGGCGTGGCCAAAATTGAAAATAAACTTGATCTGCCTGCAGACATAAGAAGCATATGTCCCATACACGTCAAACCTCTATATCTTACGATCTCTGAGATCTGTGCGTTCATACGGAAAGACAGACAGACGGACAGACGGACATGGCTATATCGACTCGGCTGTTGATGCTGATCAAGAATATATATACTTTATGGGGTCGGAGATGCTTCCTTCTGGATGTTACATACTTTTGCACAAACTTATAATACTCTATGTACCTACGGTACAGAGTATAATTAAGCTTATTTTTCAACCACGAAACCAGGTACAAGATACAGTTGTAATGTGAAAAACCACCTTATGTAAGATCCTATCTCAGTGTCTTTGCATTTTAAGCCCATTTGGTACTCTTTGATTTTTCTTTTGCGATCTAGGCCTACTTCAGATTTTGTTAAATAGATTAAAACATTGTCAAGAATTGGGATACAAAATGCTTATGATCCTGACCAGGAATTGGCACTTTGAGCAGATAAGTTGCCACTAGCTATTGTGAAATAATTCTTATAGATATAAAGAGCTCCCGTCAAAGAAGCCTAAGAAAATAATTAGCGTTACACTTCGAACTAAATGTAAAAAAGATGATAGGGTGAACAAATGTGTATGCACTGACCCTCGAAACTCCATAAGCCAGGGTTTTTAATCTTTAAGATAGTTTACAACTAAAACAATATATTTATACCCCTGCAGCGGGTATATTAAAATTGTTCAGCATCTCCGACTACATAAAATATATATATTCTAGATCAGCTTGACGAGCTATGTCCGTCTGTCCGTCCCTCTGTTTCTCTGCGACTTCCTACGTCGGTTTGAAAGCTATCTTCACGAAACTTTCCACGAAGTCTTGTAGTACAATTACACTGCACATTTATCTATAGACTAAAAAATATAGCTGCCATTGGAATGATCGGTCGAAAAACTAGTTTTAGTGAGAAAAACTTTTTTCTTTTCAATGGAAACGCCTCCTTACTTTGTATTTCTTAGTTTGCTAAGCATTCCCATGATTCCACTAAGCTTGGTCTGAATTGGACATCTATATGGAATAGTTGTCTTAGAAAAGAAGAGGCGGAAAAGTAGTTTTAGTGAGAAAAACTTGTGTGTTTTTCATGGAAATGTTAGAACGAGTGCGTAAGTTAAATTCGGCCCTGCCCGACCTCAAAATACCCGTTACTCAGGGCAAAGCTCATGCGGCTGAGATAAGTATGCAACGTTTTATTAACTCTGCCATATATTATCAGATATTTATGAAAATTTGTGAGATTGTAGATATTGGGCACATACACTACACTGCAAAGTCTGAGCTCGATATCTTAAAAAATGTTGTTTTATTGCGGGGGCGGGACGCAAGGTTATACAAATATATTTTTATATATATATTTTTTTCTTTTGGGGCTCTTAGCTCCTCTTGAAAATATTGTTTCCAGGTTTTTTTGCGAATCTTCGCCCTCCGCCTTCAACAAAACCTTGTCTCCAGAATATCCGTTTCGAAGGATCATTTGACCATCACCGCCCACCTACAAATTTATTGATGTAAAGACGCGGGTATTGTAATTGCGATGTTCAAATACGAAAGTCTGTAAAGACCGTTTGTAACTTACTCCGTACCAACGAAAGGCATCACTCAGCTTAAACTGTAGAGATCAAACATCTCTGAAGTTTTGTAAAAGATTCGGTAGGGGGGCTCCAACTCGTTAGAAAGTCCACAGATCGGTCCTCTTACCGGGCTTATTAGAAGTCATACCTTAGGTTTTGGTTGGAAGCTCATGGACTTTTAAATCGTTGAGACATTATTTTGTAAGAATATAAGTAATTTTTATTTATTTATATTTTTATGACAAAAAGGCACCCAGAAAAAGACCCAGGCACGACATTAATCAATGCCCGAATGGATCCCAATCATTATAGATTTAAAAATATTTTGTGAATTTATTGCCATTTCACAAACTTGTCTTATGCCTTACTTACTTTACAAAGTCTCGTAAAGCCAGTTACGAAATTAACCGAACCAATTCTGATTCTCGAGCTGCTTACATCACTGATATCAATATAAAATTTCATATTTTAAGCCTGTTTAAGTCCCTATGAGTACTGTTTTGACATGGTCATCTATTGCGGATGTCATTAAAAGAAGTCAGTAATTATCGAAATCAGGTGTTTACTTTTACAGTTGAAAAATAAGGTCATTTTGTGGGAATTTCATGCTCTGATCAATTTTTGTTATAGATACCCCGTAAGGTATGCGCTTTAGCTTGAAAGGTTACACTTCTATATATATTACAATTATAAGCCCAAAAGTATGCTATGTTTCCTAAGATTTCTCTTATGTTAAATTAAAACCCTGGCCAAAACTGCTAATTAGAGCTTGATTAAACCAGATTACAATAAATGGTAAAGCGTCAGAGTGGTACCTTCTAAGTTTTCAGCCATAATTGGTTCTCAATATGAGTAGCCTACTTACAAAGACTATGCAAAAAAAATTATTTTACCTACAATTCCTCAAACAACTTTTATTTCTTTTGATTATGTAGTATAAATACTACACGAAAGTGGTGTAAAAACCAAGACTTGATTCAAGTCCTCTCAGAAAATCAATAAAATTTAAAAATTTCTCAAATTTGTTAAGTCTAATCTCTTAAAATTTCCACATTAATTACGTTCCCTCCAATCTTTCGCGTCGTGTATTCATGCAGCAAGAAGAATCGCCACGTGTGTGTGTGTGCTCTCAAAGCGAGTTTCAAAACATCAAATCGATCGATACAAATTACAAAACCAACGTCAGGGATGCTGATGACGTGTGGCTGCTGGTGGTGGTTAATCCCAATGCCAACCCCCTGGTGCATAGTTCCGCATTGATGCTGCTGCCGCTGCTTTGTTCTCATCATCCTTCTCGTTCTTTTTTCCTTCCACTTCAATCATAACTGTGTTCAATTGTTGTTTTTATTACCGCATTTCTTTCACCTTTCCCCGCGCCAGCGGGAGAAAGAGAGAGCGAGAGAGAGAGGGAGTCTGGGAAAGCAAATTGGTTGGCTCCGCTCACTCGCCACATTTCCTCTGTTGTCCTTTGGCTTTTTTTTATGACTTCACCCGGACAACCGTTACATGTGCTTATCTTGTGGACTGCTGTTTCAGTTTTTCGTTCACGATTTTCCGCATGAGCAGCGGGTCTGCCCGCCGCCATCCCCTCCCACAATTGCGCATAATATAAATTAATAATGCAACAATTGCATTTTGTTGTGTTTGTACGGCTCTTTGTTGTCTTTGCCTGATTTCATTAAATATTTTTGTTATCTGCCGGTCCCTTTCGCTTTTATGAGTGGTTAGCAGTAGCCATAGACATGAGAACATGTACAAGGACATGTGAACATGGGTATAAGCATTAAATGTGATCTGTAGACCCCATCAAATGCATTGGGCATACCAAACCAACCAGACTTTTCTGCCCTGTGTCTTTTACGAGGATGTTAAAGATGGTGGGAGGGGCTGGAATGTTGTTTCTGCTGATGTGCATGTGTGTGTGAGTGTGTGTGTGTGGGTTTTCCTATCAAACGACGAATAGGATACGTGTGAGGCTTTTTAATTTGCCACACTTACTACAACCTTTTGCAATTAAGAGTAGAATGCTGTCAGGGCTTTAAATATGTGGTTAAACATATCTAATTATCTGAGCTTACTTAAAGTACTCGTTTTGCTTGAAAAAGGCTGAACAAAACAGTTTTCCGAGTTAAGCCAGGGCCACACAGTCGATAGATGTTTCGTGACTATTTCTATGTTTTTACACACCAAATTATATGTGATTAATGCCCTTAAAAGTATGCAAGCTTTATATCCTTTAGTTATTATGTATTAAAATGAAACCATTGCAAGTCTGTCATAGATATTGGACACTGCATATTCACTAAGATTGTTGGGTATTCCAAAAAAAATCTGGATTTCAGACAAATCTAAAATATATACTTGACCAAAATTATGATTTTCATATAACATAGCATACTTTAAAGGGGACTAAGCATTATATATTTTGTGTGAATAAACGTAGTAACAACCGACTCAGCATATTATAGCTGCCCCAGCTTAAGTTATGGTAGGTGGTTGTGCAACTTTTTCTGGGTCGGCGACTTAGTCGTCATTAATGAAGTTCCTCGTGAATTTTTAGTTTGTTGGGAAAAAGTGTGGGGCCGCAAATGACCTAGCTGGCAGTTAAGTTTTTCGAAGAAAAATTGTCTGGCTGTTAGACAGTGGAAAAATTTTCACATTTCCAGTATAGTATCGACTGTATTATTAATTGATCAACTTTCTTACTTGTTTAAGACGAATTTTAAGAACTACATCGTCGATTCGACAAACGTTGGTCGTTACGTCATAAAATAAGCCATTACACAAGGGTTAGCTACTTTGATGAAACAGGACTCGTCCTTGAACTTTTCATCCAAAGGTCTAGATTAAATCAAAATTGTTCATGCTTTTTTCCTGTGAATGCATTAGTGAGTATGCATAAATGCACAATATTGCCAAATTTTTGGAGTAAATACGATCAGGCTTCACTGATTTTTCCCCTACATCAAAGCCCACAGGCAATATATTTTTGTCAAAACATAAGAAACGAGAGCGTAAGTTAAAGTCGGCCCTGTCCGACTCCGAAATACCCCTTACTCAGGGCAGTTTGTGTTAAATAACCTCATACGGCTCAGATAAGTATGCAACGTTTTTTTAACTCTGCCATTTATTATCCGATCTCTATGCAAATTTGTGAGATTGTAGATATTGGCCACATACACTACACTGCAAAATCTGTTCTCGATATCTTAAAAAATGTAATAGATAATCAACTTTTTTTATTGCGTGGGCGGGAGGGGGCGTGGCCAAAAATTTGAAACAATCTCGATCTGCGTGCAGACAATACTAGTCTACATTTAAAATTTGGCTCTAGCTCTTCTAGTCTCTGAGTTCTAGGTTTTCATACAGGCAGACGGAAATGGCTATATCAACTCGACTATTGATGCTGATCAAGAATATATATACCTTATGGGGTCGAAGATGCTTCCTTCTGCCTGTTGCACGACTTTAGTATACCCTTTTTACTCTTCAAGTAACGGGTATAAAAAGTTTGTACACCCTTGCAGCACGTTTTTCTAACTAGGACGACTTTTGGGACCTTATCTTTCTATGGGAGCTATACTATATCGTTGTCCAATGTCGACCAAATTTGGTGGAATCATGCAAATGACATACAAACGAAAATGGAAGAAATTTGGAGTCGATTCGATTGAAAACAAAAAAATTTTTCTGAATAGAACTTCTTTTTCGACCTATTATTCGTACTGCAGCTATATGCTATAGTCGTCCGATTTTCACAAAACCTTGTAGAATTGTGCGAAAGCATATCAAATAAATAAATGCTAGTTTGGAAAACATTTCCGTGGAAAACAAAGAAGTTTTTCTCAATAAGACTACTTTGCAGACAACTTTTCTTTGACGGCTATACTAAATAGATGTCCGATATAGACCAAACTTGGTGGAATCATGAAAAAGCATAGCAAACTAAGAAATACAAAGTTTGGAGGCGTTTCCATTGAAAACACAAAAGGTTTTCTTACTAAAACTAGTTTTTCGACCGATCATTCCTATGACACTTATATGCTATAGTCATCCGATCTGGCCGGTTCCGATAAATGTGCTGCGTATTTGTACTAAAAGACTTCGTGCAAAGTTTGGTGAAGATAGCCTTTAAGTTGACGGAGCAGGAACAGACGGACATGGCTAAATCAGCTCAGCTAATCGTGCTGATCAAGAATATATATACTTCATGTGGTCTGAGGTAAATTATCAATCCGGATAATGTTATAATACCTACTGCAAGGGCATAAATAGGACTTTCGATCTCAGAGGACACAGCACATTAATTCGAATTGATTATTAGAGTGACCTTTTTTGAGCAAAATATCATGGTCACACTGTACTTGCTGTTTTGTCTTCAACTGCAAATCAGTTGACCTAATTTAACAACTCTATTGCAATATTTGAATAGCAAATCCAAATTATTTACAATTAATGCTGCCAAAATTCATTTTGATTCATTTTTTTTGCCATTTCCTTTTGTCACAAAAAGCTCTCAAATAATAGTAATTTCCCTTGATAAAATGCCAACTCACTTGTTTCAATTAACATTACGTTTTAAGTCCCCCACCTTTCTGCTGTCGCCGGGGACAAAAACTTTGCCATGCTGATTCCTGTGGACTATCAAAAAGCCATTGACGAAGCAGAAACTACAATCCTAATGAGTAAACGAAAGACAATCCCAAAAATATCCATATTAATTAGTGGCATGCATTACGTGACAACTTTGGCCAGTCTCTCCTGCGTTCGCAGTTCATAGTTCATAGTTCCTAATTGTGCAACTCGCCAGTTCTCCTGTAATTTTTGCGATTCATCAGCAAGCTCATAATTGTTTTCGATTTTCTACTCTGCTCTGAATTTGGCTTGCCGGGGGACTTGGTCGGTTGGTGGGGGGTGGGGGCCTTGTCCTAAATCAACTAACCCGCTCTGGCCAGATTAACAAAGTGATTGGCAACAACATTAACATTTTCATCAGCCGCCGGGTGACTCAGCCCCTGCGAGTGAGAGCAGTTGACGTTGGTAATCCATCATCATTGCCATTCGGAAAGGGGCTTTGAATTTTTATTATTATTATGTATTTGTGCGTGAAGGCGGCAACAATGGCCCAGAGTGGAGAGATGGAGTGGTAAGGATGATAAGCAGCAGGAGGAAGGGAATGGCGAAAGAATTGTTGTTGGGTTTACTATCAACGATTCCGCTGTGTTAACCATTTATCGCAACTCATGGCGCACGTTTCTCATTAGTGTGTTGTCGTCCTACTACTCATCTGGGTCTCTATTGTTGTCGTTGGGGTACAGTGGGAGCGACAGGAACTGGCTCGAAGGATCAGGCATTATAATTCATTTTTGATCAAATTTTCGTTTAAATTTTTACAGTTTTGAAAGCTTTGGGACCAACAAAAGGACTCGGATAATTTGTAAGCAACGCAGAACTCAGCATATTGGCCCATGGTACTCCATCTTTTCTTGCCGGGTGGCAAAGTGGCGATAATCATGACTGACTTCTACCGAAACAACTCTCGCTCTCTCTCTCTCTCGCGCGTATCCTTTGTCAGTGGCTGCCACTTGCCCCCCAACTTCCTCCCGTTGAACACGTTTAATCTGCTTGCCACAGATTTCTATCACTGTCATGGGCTGTTGTCGTTCCCGCTGTCGCTGTCATTGACGTTCGGCTTCGGTTGGCGCCGTCGCGGCTGGCGCTGGTGCCATTGTCAGGCTCATCGATACACAAGTCAGGCAGAAGAAGAATCCTGGCTGTTTTTCCTTTGGATTAACATCAGCATTGCCCTGCCGCGCCGACGTTTTTTTTTTAATGATACACAATTAGTGCGATGATAAATGGTCTGTCAAATGCAGCATCAATGTCCTGATACAAAAACAACTACAGCAACAACAGCAGCCGCACAGCAAGGAGCTGTCTGCTATACACTTTTTTTTTTGTATTTTTAGTCTCTGACTCCTTTCTACTTAGCTGCGTCCACTGATATCATCCGTTTTTGCAGTTTAAGTGAAATATCCACGTCAGAGAGGGAGACAGAGGGACAGACAGCGGGGCAGAGGATGAAAAAAAAACTAATGATGGCAGCACCCAGATATTGGATATTAATTGTTACAAATAACAAGACGTTCCCTTTGGTCTTAGTTTCATTATTTTCTTTATCCAAGACGACGAAATCAATTAAAATGAGTGAAATAAATTGTACTAAGTACCAAGAAGGAAGAACGCTAGAGCCCCGGAGGAAGGGCAGAGCCTGGGCCAAGTTTGTGGGGGGGGGGGGGGGGGGCACATAACTGATTAGCATTGTTGCCTTTAACAACTCACTTGAATTTCATGCCTTGGGGAAAATAAGCATGTAACTGGTCATCAAATATGATAGCAACTGGCAAGTTGGTGACTTAACTGTTGGGGGGCAGATGGTGTGGGCCCAGGTAACCTTTCTTTTCCTTCACTCGACACACGAAACTAACACAATTTGCTGCTACGCATCTTGGCAACTACAAAGTCAGAAAAAAGCAGGTCAAATAACACAATATTACTGCAAATAAATACTTTCGAAATGAGCTACCGTACACTCATAAAACATTCGCCCTGAAAACTAGAAACTCTCCTATGAAATCCGTCCTAAGGCGGTTCATCCTAAAATTAAGAAAAATATTTTCTCATTTATGGAAGACTTTCAAAGTTTCAGAAAAATTTTGCATAAATGAGAAAGAGTTTTCTTAATTTTATTACCAGTGTATTTTATCATATTTGGTTTCTTCCCAACACGCCCAAAATCTGAAGTTAAGGCCTCAAAACCGCTTTTTGATTGGAGTAAAAAACACATATAAATTGAAATTACTCACTCAAAGACCGTCTGATTGTGTTTAATCTTGGCAAATTCCGATAGCCACGAAAGGAACCTAGAATATTATAATCAATGCACATTGGTCAGAATCGCGAAATAATTGGCTTAAGTCGAATATTACAGATATCGAGATGAAACTTGGTAAAGTAACACAAGACCCGCAAAAACCCGCAAACAAGATTAATATTATCTTTTAGTATACACTTTCTACTTTATTTTAACATATAGTACATAACGCACAATTACGCACAAGGTTAGTTTTACTCCACAGAAGACAAGCACTTTGGTTAAGTTTTCTCTGTATATGGGATAAAACAAAACAATTCACATTAATGAAACATATTGAACATTCTCAAAAAATTTTTCCATTTAGACATCCTACATACCCTGGCCTTCAATATTCATTATTTGCAATAACGTTTTGTGCAAATTTAGGTGATGTGCAAGTCCACAAAGTTAGCAAATAGTTGTCGCCAATTTTATCACAACAATCACTTAACTCAACAGATGACTTTGTTAATCGATAACAATTTCAGGGTTGCCAAACAATCGAAAATATTATTCGATTCTTTGTATATAGACTATGTAGTTTAAATGTGTATTATCAAAAATGAGTTTTGTTTCCATGAAATTTTCGACTTTATGCCAATTATTTCGCGATTTTGACCAATGTGCAATGGCTTGACAGCTTTAACTGGATGGCTGAGAAATGCGGGTTACAGATCTGGCTTTTTGAAAACTTCTACTTTGGCCTTCACTGGTGTTACTATTTTATTCCATGCCAATTTCTTTTAAGTTATATTAAAATATCCCATTTAATTCACCGTAGAACAGGATGTTGTTTCTATGAATTCTTAAAATTTTACCACCTAATGAAAAAGTTGAATAACTTCAAGAATTTTGAAGTTGCTCAATATATACACTCTTTGAAATTTTCATAAAGATCGGATAATAAATGGTAGAGTTATAAAGGTTATAAAAAAATGTTGCATTCTTATCTGAGCCGCTAGCGCTGTTTGCTAACATAATGTTGAATTATTCAAATTAATGTTAACGCTCTGTTAATTAACATAAGGAGAGATTATGAATCATTAATTCCAGCGAATAAAGGGTATATCTAAGGGTAACTTACGCTATCGTTAATAAATAGCTTAGGAAACCTAGATTAAAGTTGTTCCAAAATTAAATTACTTTCGGAACAAATTTAAGAACCTTTTTGAGGGTAAGACTCAAATACTGGACTCAAAGGATGAAGATTCGGTTTAATTAAGAGCGATTCTTCAACAGATACAAGTTTTGAAGTTCATTTCGGTATGCCCGCTACTATAAAAGTACAGATATATGACTTTTCGATCAGATTTACTCAAAGAAGAGCTTTAAGAGTTGAGATAGGCTGATATTTAGGGCGATCCAACTATCAAAATGGCTTTTGAAACTTTTTCCAGACTGCCTTATTTCCTAATGGTTGGAAAAAGTACATTTCCGTACTGATTTAAAAGCAAATCGGGACTTGATATTTAAGAAGGGTCTTAAGGCTTGAAACTCATAGATATTAAGGACGATCCTTAAACACAAATGGGATTAGGTCAACATTTAAGGGTAAAGACTAGTTGGAAATCTGGGCAATCTTTGACAAGAAGTGTGATTTTGTCATTTTTTTAAACTTGCCTTATCTTTAAAAGTCCGAAAAATAAATTTCCGTATAGCTTTTAAAAAATATGGGGTAGTGTTGCTTAAATTCGGGTTTTAAGAGTAGAGGTTTGACCGAATTTCTGTTGATTTATGTGTTATTTAGTCATTTTGCCAAAAACGAAAACAATATTCTTAAATTGACTTAAATTCTGTCAAATCTCTAATCTTAAAGCCCGAATATAAGCAACACTCTCCTGTAAAGTTCTCAAACAAATTCCTTTCCGTGGAGATTTCCTTGAAGATCGATATTTTCTACGAAAATTAAAACAGGCAACGATAAATTAAGACTGAACCAATGAACGGAAGCAATGAAACGAAACCATGTCATAGTCCGAATCATTGTCTCAAAAACTGTGTAAACGACGCAGTTCTACATTTTGTCAGGGCTGATTCAGACCTGAACAGAAGGAATAACTGAATTTCATGCCTGAATTCAGGCATGCTGTAGAACTCACCCATGAGTTCAGCACTGAAATCATGCCTAAAATCAGCTAAGGTCATGACGTAGTAGGACATGTCTATGTTAAATTCATTTTAGGACTGATTCAGGTCTCTATAGAACTGAAGGGAGCCAATGAATCGTACCAGTGGTTCTGATTGGCTTACAGCACTGTTTAAAAAATATATTTTTTTTAGTGAGTTCTTCCATAATTTCATTACTACAACTCAGTTTTTGGTTTTGAAAAGCCAACGAATTATACAAATTTTTATACTCTGTATACAAAACTATGTAAAACCTATAATGAAACATCTCCAACCCTACTAAATATATGCCTATATGCTCTTGATCAGCATCAACAGCCGTGTCGATATAGCCATGTATGTCTATCTGTCCGTGTGAACAAACAGACCTCAGAGATTGTAAAAGATATAGGTTCGACTCGTAAAATAAACCTCTTATTTTATTCAATTTTTGACACGCCCACTCCGGCCCCCTCAATTTGAAAAAAAAACCTCATATATCCCCCACAATTTTAAAGACAGAAGGTTCGTTCCTTCTGGACATATTAAGTTATTAGTATTATTTATCGATCTGGCAATAGAGTGGTGAAGTTCGTATAAGCGGTAGTCGAGTTATAAGCAAAAGAATACTCGCTTCTGCAGCACAGCAACAGCGCTGCTTTTAGCTAAATCGTGTGCATACACTTTCGTTGGTTAAAAGTATGTTAGAGTCGGGCTTAATCTGTTTTCTTTGTTGATTTTGAATCGTTTTACTAAGATTGGATTTGCACGGTGAAGTACACTTCGTAAAGTTGTTGAAAAAGCAATCGGTTTGTAAGAAAGAGGTGAGTTTTTTGAAAATTTCAACAAGTGTGCTTCACGGTGTAGGTCCAGTCTTAGTCAGGACTTACACTACACACACACACATACTTGCCTACCGTTCTGTTAAGATGATACAGTTTGCTTAAATCCGACTTGTAATTCTCAAGTTGGCAATCCGAGCATTGTCGGTGTAAAAAGGGCCACTGATTGTTGGTGCTAGGAATAAATTTAGACAAATCAAAGTGCTAGGTAATTGATTTGCAGACGTTTTGCAAATAAAAAAGAGATATGCCCTAAGAACTTTTAAAGTGGCAACTTATCTTTGTCACATTGTCGAGCCGTAAAGGAATCTAAAAAATGAACAAATGCCAACTTGGATATTGATTGCCACCAACACATAATTGCCTTGCTTTGCTATAACCTTTGCATCTGCTCCTCCTTAGCAGAATGTAAGGAATAAAGCAAAACTACAGACGGAATTGCTTCTTTGCCAATCAATTGAGCTACACCAAAAGCAAATATCATTAGACATAATCACCACAACCTTCGCTAAGACATCTTAGCATTTCCCTTGCCTTTCAAATATGAAAGCCTCCGGTTTAATATGTAGCTTTGAGCATAACCTCAGCTGCAAATTATCGGTTGTCAAATCAGATTGCCACATTTCGTGGCGGATAAGGGGACAGATTGAAGGCTGCTGCTTGTCTGTTGTGTAAGCTTCAATTGGGTTATCAACATGAAATTCGGCGAGTTCTAACTTCATTTGCGTCAAGCAAGTCAGGGGTCAAAGTGGCATATTCACCTGCTTTGGTCGATTGATGGGCCACAAAATCTATGAAAGACAGTCGTCTTGTAAATCAATTTAGATTTGTAAAAGGTTTTCCTGCCTTTCAAATAGTTAATTCGGTTTCAAGATTTCTTTTCGTTTATTTATTTCTTCATTCTATCGTTCTTTTTTATACATTTTTTTTTGGTTTGATTTTCTGTTGCAATGTTTAGTTATTTAAAATTAATTATCAACTAAATCCACTGAGTTCTAGTACTCAACGGAATAGTCAAAGGTGCCAAAGTGCTCGTATTTTTTCTCAAAGTACTTCTCAAACTTGTCCTCAAAGTAGATCTTAACATCCTTGAAGTAGCCGTTGGGCACAAAGAAGGTGTACTCTTCAATGGGACGGTCGAAGGGATAGCCGAAGGGATGGCTGTCCACAAAGCGAGTGCCAGAGCCAACACCCGACGAGTAGGTGTAGTCGTAGGTATCGAACTGCTCGTAATCCTCGGTGTAGGGGGAGACAAAGAAATAGAACTGCATGGGCATACCGTGCTCCCAGCCCTTGGGCAGGACCAGACGATCGGGGAAGGCATTGTGGGGCTCACTGGTGGCCAAGGGGAAGTCGAATTTACCCTCGCTGGCGAACTTAACGTACTTGTACAGCTCGGTGTAGGTGGCGCGATCGGCAGCGGTCCAGGTGAAGTCCTTGGAGCTGCGCTTGATGGTGTTGACGCCGGCCACGAAGGGATAGACAAAGCTATCGATAGCCACAAAGTTCTTGCTGTTGTACTGCAGAGGAATCACGCTGCCATACTCATCGAATTTGGGTCCCAGGAAGATGCGTACGACACCCTTTTGCACCTTGTCGGAGTCAATGGTGAAGTCAAAGTGGAAGGGCTTGTGGTTGAGACGGGCCTGGCGGGCCAGCAGGGTCTTGTCCCACACGAACTCGCCATCGACAAAGGTCATCTTGTCGTTCAACAGATTGGTCACATCGAAGTCCACAATATCGAAGTAGGTCACCAGCTTGCTCACGCTCACATCCTTGATGGCAATGCCCTCATAGTGCAGATCCTTCTGGGTGTAAGGCGTCAGGTAGAACTTGAATTGGTAGAAGACATCGGTGAACTTCTTGTAGAACGAGTAGAAGAAGGGATCGCGCATCATGGTCTCGAAGTTCAGGAAGATATTGGGGAACACCTCGAAATCAGAGTAGTCCACATCGGCGAAGTACATATGCGACAGCACATACCAGTATTGGAAGAAGTACTTGTCATAGGTGTCCACATTACCCTGCAGGTAGTTACCAATAAACTTGACCGATTCGGGTTTGTGCAGATCGATGACCACACCATCGGCGGTCTTGTAGTAGCCGGTCTCCAGAACCTTGTAGATGCGACTGAAGAAGTTCTGCACCTGGTAGAGCATATCAAAGTTGCCGTAGGTCTGGTACTCAAAGTAGTTCTTGCGGTAGCTGTAGCCCACACCGTTGTAGTAGATCAGCTGAGGATCATAGCCATGCTCCACCTGTTTGTACCAGAAGAACTCGGGGATGTCACCATAACCATTAGCCAAACGCTCCTGGTAGTAGCGAGCCAAAATCTGCTGCACATTGTAGATCCACCACTCACCGCGACGATCCTTCTCCAAACCGAACTGCTTGCCATCCAGGAAGAAGGCGTAGTCCATGTTTAGATAGTACCAGTACGAGTTCCAGCCCAAATCCTCGGTGAAGTAGCTCATTTTGCTCTCGCCGTTGAAGAAATCAATGTCACGCGTATAGTCCACCGGCATGTAGAACTTCTTCAGACCCTGCATGGCCTCCACATACTTGGGATCCTGGCTGAATTTGGCAAAGTTCTCGCGCAAGAAGTACTTATCCTCCACATACCAATGCTCACCCAGACCCATCATCTTCCACCACTGCCAGGTCTTCCAGTCCTTGGTATAGAAGTAGCTGTTGTCGAACGAGTACTCGCTGTAGTCCTTGTACAAAATGTCCTTGTACTCCTTCTCGTACATGATCAGCTTGCTGAACACCTCATAGTCGAATTTCTCAGCCTCATAAACGAATTTCGAGTTGAAGAAGTATTGTGGGAAGATCTCGTAGATCTGGGGCAAGATCATACCCTCGAATTCGGGCTTATGGATGACAGCCAGAGTCAGGGCATACACGAACATACCCTCATTCACATGCATGCGGGCCCAGGCCACATTCTGCACGAAAGTCTCCCAGTCGTTGGCATAGTAGAAGAAGTTGAACAGACCCCAGGCCTGCTTGTGATGGGTCTTCACCAGAGCACCAAAGAACTCACCCTTGGGCAACAAGGCGCCCAGCTTGTAGGACTCCCAGAATTTCTCCATATAAAAGTCGAATTTCTGCAAGAAATTCGCATTGGGTAAGTCTAAAGGAATGCGTATGGCATAGAACCACTCACCTGGTAGTGCGTCTTGTCCATGACGAAGCTCTGTCCCGCCTTGATCCATTCCTCAAACATCAGCGGATCCTCGATACGGTAGAAGATCTCGAAGAAGAACTTCTGCTTGGCCAAAAAGTCCACGCTGGCAACCTTCACCTTAGGTGCGGGCACACTAAAAGCGGCCACACAGCCCACCAGGGCCAACAACACAAGTGTCAGTTTCATCTTTCGCTCCTTTCGCTCAACTGCTCCGGTTTTTTTGGTATGCCTGTACCTTGAAGACCTAAAGACTGTTGCCATTTGGTGCCAAACACGCAGCTTTTATACCCCCACAGCTTGGAGCTGACCCGGATCAGCCTATTGCAAAATGCTTATCAATTGCCTGAGAGACCACCTCTCAGGTGATAGACAAAGCCGAAAAATTCTAATCTCTTAATGTTCTTGAACCGAAAATGACACTGATGCTGATATGGTCCTCAACTGCATAATGAGATCGAAGTTCTATTGCAATGAAATGGAAAGTTTTCCATTGCTGTCGATTTCAAACTAATTTGCACCATTTGTTGAAATTAAAGTCATACTAAGAATTTAACTACATGCGCTTCAACTCACATAAATTTAAACAACATACAACAACAACAAAAAAATACTACAATAAAAAGGCGTGCGAATGGTTTGGCAAATCAAAGTCAGCGGCGCAGCCACAATGGGGAAACATTGTTTCACAAAAACAATGAAATACATGACAGTAGTGTGGACAGAGGAGGCAGTGAGGCAATAAAAGGCAAAAGTGGAATATATATGCCACAAAGCTGGAACAGATGCCAACGAACTTCCCGCCGCCTCATGCGAGTCCACTTGAAAGTTTTGCTCTATTGTTGCAACTGCAACCAACCAACCTCCCTCCATTTTTTTCTAGCATACTTTCTCTAGACTTTTTCTGTTTCGGGCTCAGTGAATCTTGGCCAGCTAAAGCCAGTTCTGACAGGCTCTCGAAAGCCAAAAACAAAAACCAAAACCTGAAAAACTGAAATAAAAACTCATATCCACTGTAAAAAAGTTTTTCAAATATAATTGCTGCGCCTTTCTGTAAACTCCATTAAATTTTATAAAGTGGGCAAATTTGTTCAGTTTTTCTTGCATTGTATTTACACATGTATGTATGTATGTGCTTGTATGTGTGTGCCCATATAAACGCTTATTGATTAATAGTTTTATTGTATTTATGTACAGCTGGCCATTAATTTTGCATGTTAAATAAAAGAGCACTCAATTATGTGGGTCGAGTCCCGCTCCCCTTCGGGTAGCAAATCGTTCATATTCATGGATAGAACAATGAAGAGCTCTCTGGTGCATGGCATTTGGCAGGCGCGCACATAAAGTATGAAGTTTGGAAAACAAAAAAAGCACAAAAATTTAATTTAAATTTTAAACCGAACCGATACGGTTTTGGGTCGAAAGATACTTTGATGAGGTTTATCATTACCAGCACACTCAAACAGCATTCTGCAAAAGATCATTGCCCATTGTCTATGACTTTCGTAGCTGTAGAGTTTGGCAAAGAAATTATTGAGAATTATTTGAATTTCGATCAACGTATTAAATGATCAAAAACACTTTGTGGGTAGTCAATTTTACTCCTATTATTTGCTTAAATTGATAAATCTGTTTGTTTGTTGCCAAAAAAAAATGATATGAACAAACATTTTTCGAACTTTCGGAACTTTTGATACTCTGTACGAATGGTCACAGAGTATATTATATTTGTGCACATTTATGTAACAGCCAGAAAGAGGCAACTCTGTTATCAAATCAAGTTTATTTTAAAATCTCTCTCGCAATTTAAAGAGAACGTCACATATCTGACAGTTCTAATGACTTTGTACCTTCTACCCATATTAAGTAATCAGGATTATTTATCAATCCGCTGAAAGATTGATGAATCTAGGTTGAACGATACTCGAGATCTAAGGAATACAAAAACGAGAAAGCTAAGCTAACTTCGTCTCGCTAAATATTTGCAATAATATTCTTTTTCCCATTTTACGACCGATCGTCCCTAAGGGAGCTATTTGATATAGTCATCCGATTTGCAGTCCCGCAATTTAGAAAAAACGTCATATCTCCCACATTTTTGAAGATAGATGGCTTGTTCCTTCTGGACATATTTAGTTATTAGAATAACTTATCGATCCGCCAAAGGAATGAAGAAGATCGGATGAACGGTTTTCGAGTTATGATCAAAAGACAAAATTTCTTGGTACAGAGTATGTTAGAGTATGTTATAGTCGGGTTGACCGACTTTCTTTCTTGTTAAGACTTATCTTTTGTATGGCAGCCATATAGTTGTCCGATTTACAATAAACTATTGCAGACTTATAAAAAGGCATAATAAACATATGAATACATTGTTATGCAGACGTTGCCATTGAAAAGAAAAAAGTTTTTCATACTAAAACTAGTTTTCCGACCGATTATTCCAATGGGAGCTATGAGATATATGAGATCAGGTCGGTTCCGACATATTAGTTAAAAAGAAGACTCTGTACAAAATTTCAGCTAGATAGCTTCAAAACTGAAAGACTAGTTTTGCGTATAAACAGACAGACGGACGGACAAAGCTGAATCGACTCAGTTCGTCACCCTGATCAAGAATATATATAGTTTATGGGGTCGGAAATGAATATTTCTATGCGTTGCAAACTTCTGGGCAAAATAAAAATGCCCTTTGCAAGGGTATAAAAAGGAGATCATCATCACAAAATAGCGCTCACTTCACAGCAACGTTACTGATTTTGTCATCTTTAAAAAAGTTCGGTTCAATGATGCCACCGGCCCATAATCCACACCAAACAGTGCATTTTTCGGGACGCACTGGCAGTTCTTGCAATGCGTCTGGCTGCTCTTAACACCGAACACGGTAATTTCGTTTGTTTCACGTATTCATTCAACCAGAAATGAGCTTCGTCGCTAAACACAATTTTCCCATTAAAAAGTGGAATAACCATGCACTAGTCTTGATAATAAACTTCAATGATCCGCAATCGTTGTTCGTTTGTAAGTCGATTCATGTTAAAATTACATATCGAACTGAACATGTTTGACAGTATCATATAACACGAAAACAGCTGAGTTGCCAAAAAGAAAGTGGCTACAAAATCACCCCTTATTACTATTTTTTCACCATATTTATAACATAGTTATATACAGGGTGCGCCATATAAAGTGTC
The DNA here is from genome assembly GCA_035044985.1 of Lordiphosa fenestrarum. Taxonomy (NCBI): domain Eukaryota; kingdom Metazoa; phylum Arthropoda; class Insecta; order Diptera; family Drosophilidae; genus Lordiphosa; species Lordiphosa fenestrarum. The sequence continues at coordinate 510,926 of JAWNNO010005633.1, forward strand.
GGTATGGCAACACTGAATAAATATAAAAATAAACAACCGATTGCTATATGTTGATCTTGTTCCTTTAATTTGGTCCTGTACAATTTATTTCGACTACTTTTTGAACACAACATCAATCAAGTGGCCGCCTTTATTGGCCACAACAAAATGTGCCCTTTTTGCGGCATTTTCCATCACTTTTTCGTGCGTCTCAGTCGATAAATTGGCGATTTCGGCACGAATGTTGGCCTTAAGCTCTTCAATGGTCTGTGGATCGCTGGCGTAAACCTTGCTTTTTAAATAGCCCCACAAAAAGAAGTCTGGGGCGGTCAAATCTGGAGATCTGGGTGGCCAGTCAATATCGCCTCTTTTTGATACCGGCCCAAACAGTCACTTTTTGGTCGTGTAAAGGTATTTCATGGATGCGGTGTGGATTTTCCGTGCCCCATATGCGACAATTTTGCTTATTAACACCACCAGAAAGCGTGAAATGGGTCTCATCGGTCATCAAAATTTGTTAGCACAATTGAACGATTATTTTCGATGAACAGCGTCACTATTTCGGCACGTTGTTTTGGTGTGAAGCGTTCCATGGTCAAAATTGTACTAGATTGATGTTTCCAAAACATGTCTAACAAAAGCAATCGGTTGGTAAATGTCAAAGTTATTCAGTGTTGCCATACCGACACTTTATATGGCGCACCCTGTATATCATTATTCAAAATTTTATCTGCTGTGTGGAGTTATAAATGAAATTATCTCCATTCTTTCAAGGCTCTAAATTTTTAGTATGTTGTATTTTTAGTATTTTTGAGTTCAATTTAATCATAGCAAGATTCTTCGCAAATGATATCAATCGCGTTGCATTCAAATCCGTTCTGAGTCATTTGTATTTTAGGACATTTTTTGTCATCCTGTCTGTGTATCAATTATAAAATCTTTTAGAATCTTTTAAGCTAACATTTGAAACTGTTTTTGAATTATGGTTCTATCACAGTGGCTTAGGCAAGGCAGGGTGAATTTTTGGGGGTTTTAGCTTCTCCCCTTCATTGCACATATATTTACATACTACACAAAATAAAAACAATACAATTGGAATAAATAGTTTTTAATATTTTATTTTAAAATATTTTAGATCCTTTGGATGATTTTCAGCTCCGTAGGGTGAAAATTTAAGATCAATTTAACATTATATGGATATTTTGATATTCAAAATTGAATATTACAGAATATGCATTCCAAATGGATACCGAAATCGTACAATGTATATTTTTAAATAAGTGCCCCCTTGGATAAATCCAGCGCCTACGCCACTGTTCCATTAGTTTATTCCATTGCTTGACTTTCCCCAAATCCTTGCTTAATTAGCGTCTTCTCTTTTTCAAAACTAATCACTGCACTGAACTATTTCTAAAATAGAGTTCTCAATTAGTTTTTAATTGAGTAATGGGTATATTGTATTCGACTTCAACATTCATTCACATATTTAGAATTGCTGATAATGTTAAATTTTAATAAAACTTTTGACCGCCTTCAAGGTGAGTTCGTGTATGTTTGTTTCTAAGGTATACTTAGTGGTCATGTAGTCTAGATAGTTTTGGTGTGAGTCTCAAAATAACTTTTTAAATGACTAAGCTAGGGAACTGTGACACTTGCCACAGACACAAATCACTTTGTGTTTTTTTTTTTTTCAAATTTATAGCTTTAAGCTTATCAATTTAAACGCCTGATGGGGCATGGGCCATTTCTTGATTAGAAATTTTTTGTACATCATCTTGCTCGCCCCATCATGGCATACCCAACAATGAGGCGTCTGAATGCCTTTAGAACCGAAACCTGAATGGAATACTTAAAAAAGGGAGATACCCAAAAAATAAATAACCATAAGCGTAACTTGATGCTTATGGTAGATGCTAGCGTTTTCATTTCATTTTCATAATTTTGCCATTTGGCAAATATCTCACGCATTTGCAATTATGTGCGGATTTTTCATTTCATTTCATTTCTTCATTTCATTTACGTTTCGGACTTGTTACTGTTTCGGTTGCTGCTATTTGTTGTTTGTTGCACATTTATGCGCAACCGCATTTCAAAAGCAATAAATTTTGCCGCTTTTCGCTAAAGTTGCAGGAAAAAATAACAGCGAGCGCTGTGAAGGAAAACTTTGCTCATTTGCGACCGCTGCATATTTTGATATCCGTTTTTTCTTTCCTTAGAGGAGAAAATAAATTAAGAATTGTACATAACCCGAAATTAAAAGTATTTTGTAAAACTTTCAAAAGCGAAACCAAATTGGAGCAAACCAAAACGCAAAGAGTCAGTGCAACTTTGAAGGTGTCAAAGAATTTTATACAATTTAAGGTAGAAACTTATTTTATACTAATTTATTTCTGAAGTAACTTTGAAGGGGAGAGAAAACACTCATAATTTCCCAACATGTTTTACATTTGGCTAAGCAGAAGTTTGATTAGTTCAAGAGTTTTCTCGAAGGTTCAAAAGAACATTCGGCCACATATAACCGTTCTTACTGCTAATAATACCAAAAGTCCGTTTATCTTTGAAATCTTGGAATTATTCTTGAACAAACGATGGCCTAAAATCATAATTGTACAAAATGTTTTACGAATTTAAAGATTTCATTTAAAATATCCAAAATTTATTATGAATTCCTAAACTGAAACAGCCTTCAATAACAACCACAACAAAACGAAAGAGACAGTCGGTTATTGCACGAAATCATTCGACGCGCAACAACAAATACTATGCACTCAATGGGATGCCAATATGTTGTAGTGTTCAAACTGCAAGAGGCATAGGAAAGAAAGAGAAGGGAGACACAGTCGAAGTTGCTGCTATTTAGTTATGAGCAAACTGCTATACGCGAAACTATAACGAATGCAATCGATGCATATAGACAAAGTGCTAATTTTACTATTTCTTAATGAACATTTGAGTGAAATTATCTGCTTATGCTAGCACCAATAAAACTCTACAAAAATCCTCTTAATATTAAGTATATTTTGCTTTAACTTTGATCTGGCATTAAACCACATGCTGTTCATACAAATTTGAGAAGGCATTCAGCACCGATAAATAAACAGAATATAAAATAAAGTTCAACCGAACTTGACTTAAGCGCTACGCTTCTCTGCGAGTCATCCGAAATCAGAAAAGAAGATAAGAAGATTTGAGAAAAGAGCTAAAAAATCTGCTAGTGACATCTATACTATTCTATTCTATTCTATTCATCTATAAATTGACAGATCCAGTGGCGTAGATAGCTTTTCACGAGTTTTCTACATACAACTAAGCTGATGTTCAATGTTGATCAGCGCATATAAAAACGAGAGCGTAAGTTAAAGTCGGCCCTGCCCGACTTCGAAATACCCGTTACTCAGCTCAGCTCGGATAAGTATGCAACATTTTTTTAACTCGGCCATTTATTATCCGATCCTTTTGAAAATTTGTGAGATTGTAGATATTGGCCACATAGACTACACTGCAAAATCTGAGTTATTCAACATTTCTTATTGCGGGGGCGGGAGGGGGCGTGGCCAAAATTTGAAACAAACTTGATCAGCCTACAGACAATACTAGCTTACATCTAAAATTTGGTTGCTCTAGCTCTTCTAGTCTCTGAGTTCTAGGTGTTCAAACAGACGGACGGACGGACGGACAGACGGACATGGCTATATCTACTCGGCTGTTGATGCTGATGAAGAATATATATACAGGGTTGCCCATATTCGACGGACCCATCTGGCAACGCCATAACTTTTGACAGAGATGTCAGATCGCTTAATGACATACCGCGTTTGAAGCGTCAGTCCAAGCAGATTTTTACCATGGAACAATACACGCCACGCGAGCGCTCTGAAATAGTTGAAATTTACATTCATCAACAGAACAAGTCAATTGTGAAAACTCAACGTGCTTTTAAAAAATTAAAATTTCACATTGAATGGGACCGTAAATAAGCAAAATTGCCGTATTTACGCCACTGAAAATCCTCAGGAGATTCAAGAAGTGCCTCTTCATGACGAAAAAGTCACAGTTTGGTGCGGCGTTAGTGCGAAAACGGTCATTGGGCCGTTTTTCTTCCAAAATGAAAATGGCCATGCTGTTACCATCAACCAGGAGCGTTATCGCGACATGATGACCAATTTTGTGATGCCAATTATTCGTCGAAAGCGTATGAGGCAGTTCTGGTTTCAACAAGACGGCGCTCCACCGCACACAAGTCGCATAACAATCGATTTTCTGAAGAAATTGTTTCCGGGCCGTTTGATGTCGAAAAGTGGTGATTTGGACTGGCCACCGCGTTCGCCCGATTTGACGCCGCCTGACTTCTTCTTGTGGGGATATTTGAAGTCAAAGGTTTACGTTAACAAGCCAAGGACCGTAGAAGAGCTCAAGGACAACATTCGTGAAGAAATAGCCGCTATTCCGGCCGAAATGTTGGCGAAAACGGATGGAAAATGCTGCAAAAAGGGCACAATACGCCATCAACGCCAGAGGCGGCCATTTGAGAGATATCATATTCAAAAATTGATGTAAACAAATCTACTTGGAACAAATTAAATGATTAAGATTGCCAACCGCCAAATTTTTATTTTTTTCTTTGATTTTTTAAAAAAAAACATGGGTCCGTCGAATATGGGCAACCCTGTACTTTATGATATCGGAGATGCTTCCTTCTGCCTGTTACATACATTTGCACGACTTTAGTATACCCTTTTTACTATACGAGTAACGGGTATAAAAAGAATGTGAGAAATTCTCTATTTTTATGGTGTTAAGATAAATCTGAATCTTCTAGCTAGAAAATCTTGTTTCAGTTTGCAATGTCGAAAAAAAATGCTTAGCATTTCTTTTGAACAGATCTGGACAGTTATTCAGAGCATTCAATGAATATTTAATTAAATTTTTTACCCATATTTTTGCTCGGTCTCAACAGCAGCTGGCCCATTAACTAGAACTCCTAGGCAGAATTCTATAGAATTGGCTAATTTACTGAATCGAAAATATTTTCAAAATATTTTTTAGTTGCAGCAATGGATTACAAATCCTCTCCGAAAGTAAGAAGCATTTTTGTTTTCAACTTCTAGTATCACATTATATCCCTGTCCGCTACCATTCGATTGGGTTTCGTCCTAATTTCAACAAGTTTAATATGACCGAATTTCTCATTGAAGTCTAACCCATTTAAGTAAAGTAAATTAATAAACGAAGTAAAAAGCTTATTAAGAATTTGTCTTAAAGGTACTATACGTGGGGCTTATTAAAATTCACGGCTTCATGAACAAAAATAGATTCAAAGAATATTTTATAGCTTAATATTTCGTAGCCCATTGCTTTAGATTTAATCACTTTAAAGCTGATGTTCCTGGGAATTATTGGATTCTTTCATAGTACTTGGTACTTATTCTGACATGTCCATAAAGTATATTTGATACTGAACCATTAATATACATAAGCATAGCATACTTAGAAGGGCATTTATCATGATAATTTTCGTTGTGCATAAGCAGGTTATGTATTACTACGTTTATGTTGGAAAAATATCATGGTTTTTAACGCTTTAAAGTATGTAAATTTTAATATCGCTAACAATTATCCATTTGAATGAGGTTCAATTCACAATAGGTTCACTTTTACCCATAGCTGTTAAATTGCAATTACGATTAGTAATCAATTAAATTATTTTTAAAAATAATTGTAATGATTATATAATCCGTAGGTATAATAATGTCTGACTTCTAATTGATTACGATTAGAAATAATCAAAAATAATCGGGATTATTGGCAATTACCAAAAAATAATCAAAATTAATCAAAATATAATCCGATTATTTTTATTGATTATTTTTGATTATTTGCCAAAAATTTAATATTCAGCCTGTAAATACACAGTCTAATTTTTATCTAATTTGCAATAAGTGAATTAATTGGATACATTCGATGCTTATATCTATATCGCTGGATTTTTGGATCCTAGAAAGTATATTATATATGGTATATATAAAATTCAATAGTTATTGAATGGCTGATGGATCGAAAATGGCTTAAAACTGCTAGTTTTTGTTTTTGCACGATTTTCTTATATTGTCTTAAGTGTATTTACAGGCTGAATACATAATTTTTGGAAAATAATCAATAAAAATAATACAAAATATATTTTGATTAATTTTGATTATTTTTTGGTAATTGCCAATAATCCCGATTATTTTTGATTATTTCTAATCGTAGTCAATTATTAATCGAGATAATCTAAAAATAATCGTAATTCAATGATTATTTTTAATTTTCAATTAAAGTAATCAAATATCTAATGACTATGATTAATAATCATTATTTAACAGCTCTGCTTTTACCCCATTTAAACACAAAAAGAATATCATGATAAATGCCCCTAAAAGTATGCCAACTTCATTTCCTTAAATAATTCTCTATTTTAATAAGTAACTGAGAGTCAGTTATGCCTGCGTCATACATAATCCACACTTTGCATTCACTAAGATTGTCGGACTAACTGATGGTATTCAAAATGAGTTAGTAGTCAGTCAACTATAAGAGAATTGTTTTCCTGAACTAGTAATATTAATAGGCATAGCATAGTTTGAAGGGCATTTATCATGATAATTTTGTTGTGTATAAACAGGGTATGAGATTGTCTGACTAGTTTTAGGAGTAGTTAACAAATGAGATTTTAGGAAAATATTATAAAATATTATATTATATACATTTTAATTTTATAAATCATGACTTTTGAGCCTCAAAGTATGTTGTCTGTGAGGCTCAAAAGTTATGATTTATTATTTAAGCATAAACGTAGTATATTAGAAGCTATTTACACTAGGAGTGCGTTATGCGTTAATAGCTAAGAATTAGCTTTATTCCCGTTCAAAAAATGCTAATTGTTGGCTATTAACGCATATCGCACTCCTAGTGTTAATCAGCTTTTATACTCTGTACAAAAGAAAGTATATATATTATTGCTTATAGCTAAAGCATAGTTTTAGCATTCTTAACCAGAATGCTACGAACCATATATCTATTAAGCTGTGGGAGATGTGACGTTTCTTTATCTCTTACCATCTCTGAGATCTGTGCTTTCATACGAAAAGACATGGCTATATCGACTCGTCTGTGTAGATGGGGGGATTAAGAATTGATATCTTTCTGCCTGTTACATACATTTGCACGACTTTGGTATACCCATTTTAATCTCCAAATAACGCGTTCGGGGGATCATAAATATGCCCATATATTTTCTTTGGCAAACTTTCAATTACTTCACTTTCATTTGCTCAAAAGTAGACTTTACTTTTTGCTGCCCCCCTCCACTTTCTCTATTTCGATTGTCTTTGCACGTTTCTGTTGCCTTTGGCGCTCTCTTATCTTTTACTTTCAGTTTACTTTATTTCTTTTGTACTCTTTAGATGTATCTTTTGTATTTCGTTTATGTGCGCCCCCATCACCCCCGCCTCTAACTGAAAAGCCTCTACTACTTCTACCATTTTCAAAGCGAGCTTTTCCACTTAAGACCTTGGCTTCATCGGCTTTTGTGTTTAAATAAATAAATCTAAAGTTGTGGCGGACAAATCGCTGAGCAGGCAAAACCATTTTCAATGCGAAATTCAAGAAAATAAAAATGCCACAAGTAGTCGGAGAGCATCTATAAATATGTTTTGTGGCCAGCGCCCAACAAGTTGGTTATTGTACAAACAAAGCGGGGTGAAGGAATATGATGATGAAAATGATAATAATAATGATGACATTGACGATTTGAGTGCCTGGCAGGGTTCTCAAATAAAACAAATGCTTAGCCAGCAAGTAAATCTTTTTTGGGGCGTGGGATGTGTGGGAGAAGATGTGAGCTTTATGCAAAAATGTTCTACTTTGTTTAGTTTATTTTGTCAATATGTTTCAAACCCAACACGAACTCGACGTGATTTCAAATGGAGCGAGTTTCCCTTCTTTTTGTAAAAACTTATGAGTCCGCCCCCCCATACCTTAAAATGAGTAGAAAACTAATAAATTTTCAATACTTAACAAATGTAAACACTAACCGTTACCCTTAACATTACTTTTGCTGTTGTTGTTGCTGTTATTGCTGGCTTTTCACCGGTCCCCGCAGGCACTTGAAAATGTCTGTGAACGCATTATTATTTCTGTGTTTTTTTTTTGTTTTGCTTGTTGTTTGGGTGGAAATGGCACAGCACATGGCGAACCTTAACAAAGTTTCAGTTGAAAATTAAGTTGCCTTTCTGGCTACTGTGCGAATTCAATAAATTTGCCTGAGGGCCAAAAGTAGCAAACAGAAGCAGGCCACAATAACAGCAAAAGCAGCGGCAGCAGCAGCAGCAGTAAGAGAAACAGGAAACGGCAAAGGTGGGGAAAAAAGTTTGTTCAGGTTATTTTGGAGAGGGCAGATTCTGTTGCAAACGGAACCCTCGTACTCTAACTTCCCCCCACCACATGCACACATGAAAAATTTACCGCACACGCTGGTGGAGAGTGTGGGGGGAAAAAGTGCGTCCCGAAAAATATTTTCCTTTGCGATTCTCTCTCTCATTTTCCGCCACCTGCCACCGCCACAAAAACAACAAAACGAATGCCATAAACAAAAATATCGAACCAACCTAAGCGAATCTGGGTTACAAACTTTTTCAAATCGAATTTTTGGCCTCCAGTCCCCCAGTGAGAATTTATGCCAACTCGAATATTTCCATTGATTTTACTCTGCTTGATTGCCATCCTTTTTTGTTGGTCATTTTGTTATTTTGCATCTTTAAATGTTGTTACAATTGCAGTTCTTCCGTTGCTGTTGTTGCTGTTGTTCCATTCTGCAACTAGCAAATAAATTGCTGGCATGATAAAAAGCAGCTGCAATGAAACCAATTGCCTGCTGTGCGCCACCAACCCAAAAAGGCAATATGCATACAATTTTTTTTCTCTCTCTCTGTGCTCTATTCTATTCAGTTCCCAATTCCCAGCCACCAACATTCGTTTATATGTTTGTGATCAAAAAAAAAAAGCAAGCAAACAAAAAATATGCAAAGAATATCTACTATTTTTTTGGCTGAATGGGTTGTACATTACGTAAATTGAGCACTAATGGCTCTTCGAATTGAAATCTAATCAAAGAAATGAACAGAGTTCAGAAGTGTTTTGGACTGTGGTATAAACCAGCAATGCGTTATGAGCTTAAATCCAGCCGCAAGCACTAGTTAAGGCCCATTTTCTAATCTACTACATTGAGCTATTTGTTTCATAAACCTACCAAAAAAGCAAAATGTTAGTTTTGCTATGTAGAAAAAGAGAAATCGGACCTCGGCATATAAATTAACAGAGCTTGAACGTTAACATTAATGTTAACTTTAACATTAATAGAACCAACTGTACTTCCAAATCCAAAAACTCTTCGACTGTAGTTTTTAATACTCTTCAATAATAAGCAATTATTTGTTATGTTCTGTTAAACAAAATCCTGAGAGATTCAAAATCTGGTTCAGTGATACACTCACTCCTAGGAGACTTTATCTTAACGGTGACGTCCTGGTACATAAAACCGAACAAAAGTGCCCAATAACCCTTAATAATCAGCTTACCTATACCTTAGAAATGTGTGCTTCGTCTTCAAATCTGTGGAGCACAGTACATAGAACATCAACCACTCCTTTTTTGTCAGCCTTCGCCTGAAGCTCTTCCCAGCCAAAGCTTTCCTCTTATCCAAGTTTCGTTGGGTCCACCAGGTGTCCGACCGACTCCGATTTTGTTTGCACTTTTTCGCAGTGTAAGTCCTTTCCAGCTCCATTTTATTTTGCTTATTATGCTGTCGACACTCTCCATAATTGCTCGCCTGAGTAGCTCGGTGTTCTGTATTCTGTTAGGCGAGAATATGTAGTTGCAGGCATTGGTTAACAGATGTATGAATTTTCAACACTATAAAAGTTGGAGGGACCATATAGAAGCACTGATATTACCTTCAATTTGAAGTGCCCCATTTGGAGCCAGTGTAGATGTGACGAACTCGGAAGCGAGTACTGCGTCTTTTGACCGATGTATCCAGCTTTTGTATTTGATACAGGACTTTTGCTCTTTTATTACGATTTCCAAAGCTGAAACAAACTTGATCTGCGTACGGTACACACCTACCTTCATGCAAAAATTTGTGGCTCTATCTCTTATAGTCTCTGAGATCGACGCGTTCATACACAGAAGGACGGACGGACGGTCAGACGGACATGGCAATATCAGCTCTGCTGTTCGTGCTGACCAAGAATATTTATACTTTATGGGGTCGGAAATGTTTTCCTTCTCCCATTTCTCCCATTTTTAATGGGAACAGGGTATAAAAATATCGTTTGGATGATTTCGGTATCCCTTTGGAACGGATATTTCCTTATATCCATTTATGAACATTTAAATCCATTTATAGATATTCAAATATACATTTAAAGTTAACGGAGCTTAAAGTTCATCCGACGGAGCAGAAAATCATACAAAGGATATGAGAAAAGGTAATCTATCCAGTCCAGTTGTATCTTTTGGATTGGATTTCTTTGTCGAAGATATAATAATAACTTAGAGTATAGGATATAGAATAGGAGAGTTTTTGTTTTTTAAAAGAAGCCTGCTTAACTTAAGAAACAATTAAGAACTTCTGCATTTAAATAAAAGTCGACATTCTATAGATATGCAACAGAACTATCAGCTGTAGTTGGTTTGGCAAGCCATTTTAACCGCAAATGACGAATCATCCAAAAACGAGAAAAATTGATGAGATAAAAAAATAGTAGAAACTTTTCTGCTTATCAAGTGGTAAACCATTCCAGATCTAGTGCATAAGCGCATTCTTAGCTGAGGCTTTTTCGCGGTTATAAAACCTGAACTACTGCATAACTATGAGTGTGATAATGCGAACTATACAACTCAATCGATGACCAACGGCAAGGAAACTTGACCAGAGCATTTTTTTAATCATTTAATCGAAAACAATACTAAATCAAACCCTTATTAGAAAAGGTGCTAAAAGACTTTAAGCATGTCCACTGTTAGATGCAATGCATAAGTGAGATTACGATAAAAAATGATTTTTTTTCAAATTTAAAGAGCACTTTCATCTTAGACTTGGGTCGATGATCATTTATCATACTCGAAGACTCAAAGATTCGAGATCGTATTGTTTTGAAAGTTATATTGAAACCATATTCAAAACTATATGATAAGCTAGGCTTTGCGAATCATTTGATAAACTTTAGAATCGAGGATCTAAAAACATATCGATTTATTTGTGACGATTTAAGGAACACTTTTTGAGAGCTTAAAAAAAACAAATCCCTTTTTTTCGCCATAGAATGACCAGATAGCCGTAGATTTACTAGTCAAAAGTGCATAGTTTGTAAGTTTTTTGAACCGACACGCCATCTTGGCTTCGGTGTTCAGGTTCAACAACATATCCACACTTGGTTCGGCTTAAGGTTCGGCTCATAGTGAACAATATGTCGAAATTCCGTGCAAATAGCTCGGCTTAAAACTGACCTGCAGCCCTGGCTGAAATTGAATATATACACTCAGAGAAAAAATAGACAATTTAATACTTAAATTTTTTGATACAAGAATTTTCGAGATCAATAGTTTGAAAAGAGCGAAAATTCTCGATCCAAGAGGGTAATTCTTGATCCAATTATGATTTTTTGATCCCGGTTTTCTTAATCCAAGAGCTTCAATACTTGATTTAAGTACGAATCATTCTTATATCAAGCAGAATTGTTCTTAAATCAAGTGCAAAACATAATCAAACTCGCGATTTCTCATTCTTGAATCAAGAGCATACAGCATTGTCAAAAACCGAGAACGTTCTTTCTAGGATCTAGAGCTCATCAGATTTAAGAGTAAGATCGTGTACTCTTAAATCAAGAGCTTCATAGATTCCAATTTAAAATCAGTTGACTTAAATTCATTTCATCGAAAATTGATTGTTAATCGATGCAGCAAATTTAAGCCGGCTCGGGGAATACACAACTGTCAGTCGAACAGAGTACTCTCCATGCCAGCAATGCCATAAATGGTTGGGAATTTCAAAGCAATATGAGTGCAAAATCGATTGCGCTCGTATAGCTTCCCCCTATACCCTTCTCCCATAAAATACAAAACTGTAAGAGCAGACTCAACGCTATTCTCTCAACTGTCCCTTCTCTCAATTTCTTTACCTTACTCCCCTCGCCTAAAAGCACCAAGCTGAGAACGAATTTAGCTCGATTTCAAAAGAGAAAATCTTGAAAATTCAAGATCGAATACATTTTTTTTCAAGAGAATTTGTTCTTAAATTATTCGTTCTACTTTTTTCTGGGTGTAGTCTCTTACTTTGCCACTTTAAAACTGATTCCTAAAGCTCTCATAAAAATCATATTCTCACAATGCAAAGGAGCCGGGCGTCGCCTGGGTATACAGATGGTATAGATGTATAAATACCTCCACACACTTGTGTTGTTTGCTGTTTATCTGCTTTTCATTTCAGCATTTCCTTTTTGCAGTTTTGCCTCTAAAGTTTTTTTTGCTCTCCTCTTCGCTTGGGATTGTTATTATTTTGTTCATTTTAGTGGTAGAAATTGCAGTTTGAAACATTTACTGCGTACCTCTCCGCCAGCCACCCAAGCCGGAAAAACCAAAGCAAGTTTCTGTCTGTGAGTTTTGCCATGAAAATTAATTGCGCACTTATTTGAGAAAGAGTTCTTTTGCTTTTCTTTGGAGTTTGAGTTTTCCCTTTTGGCCGTGTGGAATAGTTAACTAACCGTCTCTATTGAGTGTGGGCTAACTGAGTGCAAGGTGAATAATGGGGTGGCTCCAGTGTTTATGCGTAAGTAGAACTCGGAAAGATTTCCGTCAAAAACCCTTTCTCACAATCTCCGGCTTTGCTCTTAATTCGACCGGAGATGCATCGATGGCAATTGGCAGCGGCTTCTGACATGTCCTGCTTTATATTTGTCCACAAAAGCTGGCAAAGGACTCGAAATGCTATCTCTTTTTTTTTGTTTTTTGCTGCCTGGGCCAGCGTCCGCTTTATGGGTCATTGGAGCAACCATGGACATGATGCAGGCAATCATTGGAAGCGAGTATAACCTACATGATGATGTCAGTACAGGGCAGCTGGGCCACGTTAAGAGGAGCCAGCGAGATGAGTGTGTGTGTGTGTGTCTCTGGTTGACATCCAAACGGCATCATTAAACACGAACAAAGTGCCATCGTCATCGTCAGTGGGAGCATCCGTTGAAGCCATCAGACAATATACATAAACTTTAGCACGTGCTCGCCAGAGAAACACTGCAAGAAAATGGGGAAATGTGAGTCTCTAAAATAGTCGGGTTCCCTCTAGGGGCATAGATAAGACAAACTACTCTCAAATTTCTCTCAATGCATTTTGCTGCATCACATACTCGCTTTTATGCCTGTCTAGAAACGCTACATTTTGAATTTCGTGTCGAGAATTCTTTAGTTTCCCATGTGACTAGCGCTTTCCCCCAGCTGTCTTTCGCCTCAAGTTGAGCCCCATGTACACGGGCACCACTTCAAGTCATTGTTTGATTGTGTGCGTGCCCCAGTCAGCCTTGATCAATTACAGGGTTGGCTCATATTTGTGAGAGCGTACATACATATCATTGTCATTGTAATAAGTGACGCGTGTGCTTAGTGCACACACACCCACACACACCTGAGACTGAGCCTCAATCTTCTCTGGCACATCATGTTTGCGATTCATTCAGGCATGCCTTACCGCCTGGCCCAGTTTGTTAGTTGGATAGATGTGGGTGACTCTCTCCTGCCGCTGCTGCTGATGCTTCTGTTTGTTTAGGCACATGTAAGGCATCTTATCTGCGTCATGTACCCTGCTTGCTACTGCAGTGACAGAGTCAGGCCAGGATTATGTAAGTAAACACAGGCAGACACGGACCAAAAAGTCTGTAGCCCACAAATTAGCAGAAGAAAAACGTATAAGTTCTGGAGCTTCGAATTCATTTGGCAAATAACAACAACTGGCCACCAAGAGTGGTATGAAATTTTAAACTCTGCCAAATTCTTGAACCTTCAGTTCGGCTCTTTAACTGCAACACCTGTCAATTGGTTTCCAACAATTTGTTGTCATTAAGCAACCCCCAACTTCGACATCGTCTGCAACTCTGACACCGACAAGCCGCAGCCGACAGAAGTTGTGCATCATCATCATGGGCCAATGCACAAAGGATATCATCAGGCTCTCTCGAGTACGCGAGAAGCGTAAATAAATGCAAAATAATACAATAATAATTAAAACTGCATATAAAGTAAGCGGGTGGATTGGGTGGTTGGCTTGGTGGGGATGCGAAAAGTATGCTCCATGACTCTGGCATTTCCACTTGACGCAAGTTACGTTAATTGCTGTATAAATGGCATGTAGTTCATATTCTGTCACAATTCGTGGCCACCACAGGACAATCGGCAGGTGGCAGGCGCCAGGCGGCAGAAAGAAGCTGGCGTCAGCTTTCAGCCTAAATGAATTTAAAGGCTTTTATGGCTTTTCTTTAACGTTTGTCAATTAATTTCATTATGCATGAAGCAGGCGACTGTGTGTACTCGGCTCGGCTCTTACAGCTGGTTGAACGACGACAGCTGGAGGGGATTTGTGTAAAAAAAAGAAGGTATATACCTTTTATTTTTAATATGTTAGTCAGAAATTTCGGCCCCAAAAAGTAGGCAAGAGAAAATTTCAATTAACAACTTGACAGGATTTTTTTTTTGAAAGTTCTTTAGTACTTGAATTTTTGAGTAAATTTTGTTGGTACTTACTTCAGAAAGAAGACATGGAAATCGATATTAAAAACTGATACTTTTGGATTGAATATTCGTTCTAAATCTACCGGAATCAAGCCAAAACGTTGACAAAATAAGAGTAATTGCGCTTTTTCTTGAACTCGTTTCAGTGCACAAAGTGTATATTATTTGGTGTCTTTTTCGAATTTCCAGGCCTAATTTTTTAGAAACTCCTTGAAGACTAATTTTGGCCACATTTTGGGAATATTTTGCAAACATTTCCGCCTCATTTTGGAAACATTTGGAAACTAGATAGTATAAGCTAGGCTTGCATGGCCTATTCTGAATATTAATATAAATAGTGCGTTACTTCGTCCAGAAAGAGAGATAGAGAGAGAACATTTCCCTATTAGCAGGAGCCCTGAATAGACACTGTCTAATAAGAAGACACGCCGAAAGGCTAAGTATCAGATACGTTGGCCGTGTTCAGCAGAAGTATTGATCACTAAGCAGCTATCAGAATAAATGATACATCGAATTTTTGGACGAATACTTTTAAAGACAACTTGTTGCTCCGTGTCGACATGGAAATCTATAGATATATATAAAATTGAAAGTATGTTTGTATGTTTGTTCCTTATGGGCGTCTAAACCGCTGAACCTACGCTATGTCTCATGTCTGTGACTTGGTCCAAAAACCGCTAAAATTTCAAAATTCAACCGTTCATCCGATTGTGTTCATTATAAAAAGTGACTGCCATTTCTGTCAATTAAATTTTGATAAATTTGTCAATAAATTTTAAAAAAGAAATCATATATTGGGCAACGTGCTCCAAGAGCTTCGAAACGGCAAACTCAAATAGCAAATGAAACGACTGAAGAGCGTGAAAATCGCCTGAGTGGGGTTCGAACTCGAGCGTCCACTGTCAGAGCAAGTGAAACAGCTGGGGAGCGAGAGGTACGTCTCCGAGGTCTTAGAACTCGAGCTTCTACTGTGAGAGCAAATGAAACCACTGAGGAGCAAGATGTCCGCCTAAACGGTGTTCGAACTCGAGCGTCCACTGTCAGAGCAAGTGAAACAGCCGAGGAGCGAGAGGAACGTCGTGAACATAACCGAGAACGCAATGCAGGTCATAGAAGAAGGAATGCTTTAATTTTAGAGGCATTCAATTATGATAAAGACGTTGAGTATTCCGTTCACCCGAGCGTTATCTTAGGACCCGGGCAAGGCCGGGTATTCAGCTAGTTGCCTAATAGTTGTCAAACTAAAGTTTTTAAATAAAGTGCATAAAAAAACCAAGTTTCGCGTATCGGTATCGAAAAAACCTATCGATACACAATTACAGCTGTAGCACTTGAAAGGAGCGTACTATTTCCCCGATACATGCTGCTCTATCATGAAACCACATCACTGAAGTTCAGCAGAAAGATCAGAAAAAAGTATGATTGATCAGGGAGCAGAGGTCTTCTGCTGAACGCGGCCAATGACTTCTGTAGAAGCTGTCATTTAGCGAATGAAGATGAGAGTGGACAACACCTCTCTTGTCACTATCCAGCGCTAAGCAGAAAGCGACTCGCCGTTTTGGTTCCTTCTTTCCTAAACGATCTGTAAGAAATCTCTGAAACGGATGTTTACTCTTCGCTCAAATTCGTGCTACTTCTCTCATTTCAACTATTGAAACTTAATCAGGCTCGAGGTTATGATATGTTTTAGGGTCGAATGTACTGCCTTTTCAAGAACCTACCTATCTAACGATTCCAAGTCGGTAGTGGCTTCCTCATGCCAGCATTGCTATACCTGTTTGGGAATTCCAACGAACCATAAGTGCAAAAACCAATACCAGAAGTTGTTGAATAAGTTGTTTATGTTTTCAAACAACTGTTCGTTCTTGGTGCTCCTCTTAAAACGGGCGCTTTAGTCGTAACGGAGTGTGACCAGATTTTTAACCGGATCAGCTAGATTAAGTAACAAAGGTCTGTACCAAAGGTACACTGAGTATATTAAGTTTGTGAAAAAGTATGCAAAAGTCATAAAGAAGCAACTCCGACCGCATATATGAGTTTTCTTGATCAGCATCACGAGCTGAGTCGATATACACTCCCCGAAATTTAATTAAAGCTATATTTGGTTCACTAAAAGGTGTTTAGAGCATGTTAATTAATTGCTCGTTTGCTAAAAATACTGAAAGATTTTCAGTTAAAGTTAAGACAACAATATCCAATTCTTTTAGTTAAAACTAATCGATATTTCTTCTATTTTTTTATAAAAAAAATTCAAGTGGACAAAATAATTTTTTTCAAATGAAATTAATAATGTGTTCCGCCTCCCAACTTATAATATTTACCAGCCCGGGAACATGGTCAGGCAACGGGTTGATCATGTTTTGGAATCTTTGATTCCGGTATTTTGATCCATTCATTGGTAACAGCCTTTGGAAGTTTCTCAGTCGAGCTGAACTTTCGTCCGCCATCATAATCAAGACATGCTAGGTTACCCCTCATGTTCTTAATTTTCCGTTCACTCCTTTAATTACCGAACCTAAGGTTTTCGTTTGGTAAACAAATTTGACATATTATTTATTTATTTATAGTTTAACAATCATCTGTGTAACTTGAAGTGGCCTGCTTAAAAACGATAGTAAATTAATTTTTATTACAAATAAGGAGTGAGAAGAAAAGATATGGTAGAACTTATTATAGCTAAGACAAAGGTTTCGGAATGGCTCGTGATGAGCGTAGTTAGTCAGGCAAGGCTGAAGGTAAATTGGATGAAAATTTCTAGTAGCGCGTTGTGGAACAGCAATATTTACACTGGATAACAAAGCGATAGAGTCAATTTCCCCAATTACTAGTTTATGAATAAACAGGACACTATGGTAAATTCGGCGGTTATAAAGAGGAGGCAGGTTAATAATTCTTAGTCTGACTTTGTTAGGAGGAAGATTATGTTTAACCTAAGTCGCTATAAGATCATTCAAACGTGGTCTTTAAAATAAAAAGCTTGCCTCCACCTTCATAAATATTTGCTATTTAAAAACTTTAACTATGACATATTTCCTTAACGAAATCGTCATATGCCCAGCTTGGATATGATAATAGTCTGATTCCGTCAATTGTTTGATAATATTGCTAGAGCTCAGCAAGCCTTGTGAATAGTTTATGAGCAACTAAACAATTAAGCCAATTTGAGTAAGTTTTACTTCAAAAGAGGAACACGTAAACGCAATGCATGTTCGAGATACTCCTTGATATTCAGGACTAACATCCGCCCGCCTACTTTCAAATGTTTATCTACTTTCTATGAAAGTAAGCAATGAACACATAACTCGGATATCCTTATGCCCGCGCTTAGCCAGCTAATTTCAACGGCCTATTACATGCCGAAATCTTTATTTCTCACATACATATATTTTTTAATACTATTTCACACAAAATTTCGCAAAACATGTATAATTTGATTTGTGTGTTGTGACTTTTTCCTTTTTTTTCTGGCCATCCAATCAAATTGTAATTCACAAATGGTAGATGAATTTAATTTAATTGGCCAACGATTTGAAATATTAATGACGTACAAATATTTCATTGTAACGTCAAAAAAGGGGTGTGGCGGGCGTCAGCAAACACAATGGGCAGAAAATTTGATTTGTTCAAATTGTTTGCTTTACGAAAACCGATATCATGTGGGGAAAAAACGGTCAATAATTGTGGGGAAAATTCTATTTAATTTTTTGTCACGAAAACGGAATATTTAATTGGATAATTTTGGGATTTGTGATTATGCAAGTGAGTGTTTCTGGTAAATGCTCTAATTAGATACACAAACTGTCAGATAACCCCAACATAAGGATGATTTCCGAAAGGAAGGGAAGAGCAAATTGCCAGACCATGAGAAGAGTGGTATAAGGAGTATCCAAAAACCGAAAGCAAAACAAAGCCCAAGCCAAGCCAAGCCAAGCAAATCAAACAAACATTCGCCGAGATAAGACAACCTGGCCTGGCGTTTGCGTCTGCCCACCACACCGTTCATCTTTGATTTCACTGGGTTTTTTTTTGCTCTTACCCCCAACCAGACCAGGCTCCTATGATTTTTCCCCCATTTGTGATGCCGTCATTTGCTTTTCGCTCTTTTCGTCCTTTGTGTGTGTCCGAGATTCTGGCCGCCGCTGTTGTTGGGCGTTCATTTCAATTAAATGCAAATCTCAACTGAGGGACTTTTTTTTTGGCCATTGAAGGACGCACTGTGGATAGGATGAAGGCGCTTCCTGGTGGGATGGCATTGCAAAAGTCGTGAAATGTTTTTCACGCATCGTTGCATTTTGTTTTCCGGCATGATGGTCTTTTTTGTGCGTCGCCGAAGAAAAAAAAACAAGAAATATCAATGACCGTATAATTTTTATGAGACGCCGCTTTTTTTCGTGTACAATTTGACAAAATATATAGACATATCTGTGCACTGCACATATGTACAATAATGTACATTGTATATACAGTCATAGGTAAAAGTATTTTGACAAAAAAACATTCTGACATAAACCATTATATATTTAAAAAAAAAATTATAAAGTTTATCAAATACTTGTGTAATATTAAGCTTTGAATAAAACCTAAGAAGTCCACAATCAGCAGCTTGGGCTAGAAAATATTAAACGAACTGTCCAAATTGACATAAGTATTCTGATGACACTTGATTTATTCTCAGCACCAAACCCTAAATGCCAAAAGAATGAAGAAAAGAAAAGTGTTTCACGCTGAACCCGAATCTAGCTTTATAAATTCCATATCTCTAATGGATACACTTAGGCTCGGCCAAAGTTTGTATACCCTTGCAGCACGTTTCTTTTACTAATTTGAAGGACATTTCCACTGAAAACAATCAAGTTTTTCCCACTTTTCTGACTCTACTTTTCTATGACAGCTATGCTATATAGGTGTCCGATTTTGACCAAACTTAGCGGAATCATAAGGAAGCATAACAAACTAAGAACTGCAAAGTTTGGAGGCGTTTTCTTTGATAACAAAAAAGTTTTTCTCATTGAAACTAGATTTTCTATCGATCATTCCTATGGCAGTTATAACCTATAGTCATCCGATTTGCACAAAACTTGTAAGAATTGTGTTAAAGCTTAAAAATAAATATATGCCAGTTTTAAAGAGTTTTACATTGTAAACCAAAAAGTTTTTCTTACTAAGACCGTTTTTCTAACCTTACCTTTGTATGGCATCTATACTATATAGAGGTCCGATTTCGATTAAACTTGGTAGAATCATGGAGAAGCATAGAAAACTAGTGAATACGAAGTTTTACATTAAAAACGAAAAAGTTTTTCTCACTGAAACTAGTTTCGCGATTGATCATTCCTATGGCAGCTATATGTTGTAGTCATCCAATCCGGCCGGTTCCAACAAATGTGCAACGTATATGTACCAAAAGAGTTCTTATACAGTTTGGTCGTGATAGCTTTAAAACTGACGAAGGAGATAGCATAAAAGCAGACGGACTACGCTAAATCAACTCAGCTAGTCATGCTGATCTAAAATATATATATTTTATGTGATCGGAGATGCTTTTTTCCAAGCGTTACAAACATCTGAACCATTTTAATATACCCTCAGCAAGGGTATAAAGATGAACAAATCCTACAAAAATATCAGGTTCATTATACCCTTGCTAAGGGTATTATAATTTTGCCCAGAAGTTTGCAACGCACAGAAATATTCATTTCAACTATATATATTCTTGATCAGGGTAACTAGCTGAGTCGATTAAGATTTGTCCGTCCGTCTGTCCGTCTATATGTCTGTTTCTACGCGAACTAGTCTCTCTGTTTTGAAGCTATCGAGCTGAAATTTTGCACAGAGTTTTCTTTTTGCTGCATGCTACTTATATGTTGGAACCGACCGGATCGGATGGCTATATTTAATGCTCCCATAGGAACAATCGGTCGGAAAACTAGTTTTAGTATGACAAACTTTTTCTTTTCCATGGAAACGTCTCCAAACTTTGTATTCATAGGATTTCTACGCTTTTTTTATAATTTTGACAAGTTTGATGGAAATCGGACAACTATATGGTATAGCTGCCATACAAAAGATAGGTCTGAAAAACAGTCTTTGTTAGAAAAACTTTTTTGTTTTTAGTGGTAGCATCCTGCAATCCTATATTTCCTTGTTTTAAATGCTTCATCCAATTCTACAAATTTTTGTCCAATTCGGATGACTATATCATATAGCTGCCATATAAACGATCTGTGAAAAAATGGGTTGTTGTGGGAAAAAAATTATTTTTGAAAATATTTAAGCGAGTACTTGCCAGGGTATAAAAACTTCGGCACAGACGAAGTTAGCTTAGATTTCTCGTTTTTTTGCATAATTTCATAAAGATCAGGTAATAAATGGTCCAGTTTTAAGGTTTATACAAAATGTTGCACACTTTTAAGAGCAACATCTGCTTATATAATTTTGAGATCTTAACATTAATGTGAATGATCTGTTAATTAACATAAGGAAGTGCTATTAAACAATAACTCCACTGCTTAACGGGTATGTCGAAGTTGGGCAGGGCCGACTTTAACTAGTTGTTTAATTGGCTATACACAGCGCAAATAGCCAAGCCGAGCTACTCTCAATCTCTTTGACTTACGCTCTCGTTTTATATGGTGTTTTAAAATAATTTTTGGAACCTAATAACTCGCAAACGGAGACGTTTCTTTCACCGAAAGATTGTTATGCAATCATTGTTAAATTTTAGAACAGATTATTAAATTATGAGTTTTAACCTGATTAGAAGATAAACCATACAACAGTTTTCTGCGAACTTTACACATATTCCGAAAGAATTTCCCACAATCATATCTTGTGGCCATTCCTGATGTTTCTGATTTGGAATTTGGTTCCATTGCAATGCTCAAGGCTTATTTTAAGCAAATGCACCAATTCCACCTGGTTTTTCCAAAACAGAAACCTCAGGAATGGCCCCCAGATATGACAAATGCAAAAACAAGAACCTACGAATTACTCACTTTCAGCATAAGAAGATTTGGGCTGTGCGCCAGTCAATTACACGACTTGAACTGTTCAAAATCAGTTTAGAAAAATACTTTCCTGTCCCTTTTTCAGTCTTGATTAAGTTTCCCCTACTTGAAAAACTGTACCCTGCCGCCCACCAAGTGCATCTTTACTGCCGAAACCGTTTACATATTTTATACATTACATTTTCCTCTGTTTTTTCATTTTTCTCCGCCCAAGAAAAGAGCAACATTCTGTCTTGCATTTTTAATAAATATTCATTGTCTCTGGTCCCACCCCCACCTACCTATTTCTCCACAAGAAAGTCGCATATTTATGAATCCTTCCCGACAGTCTGCAGGGTCTGTTGGTCACCACTCACAGTTCCCACGTATAGCTTACATATTTCCCTTGCGGTGTCGCTGTAAATTTGCTCAAGAACTCAACGAGTGTAAATGAAAAATTCATTAAGAAATATTTAATAATCAGCTTATTTTTCACTCTGCAAGTTTAAATAGCAAAAGAAAATACAAAACATAAAAATGCTCAAGCAAATGCCGCAACAGAGGAAAATTATTTAAAAGGAATTCGCCGTTTAAATGCATAGCCCGAACCGGAAGTTGACCATTAAGTTGGCCAGTCCTTGCGTTGTCACGTTCGCGCTGTGTGCCCCAGGATGGCAAAGTCAAACATGGACACGTTGTCACCGCAATGCAAAATCCCCCAGCAGAGGAGTCAGCAGCACACAGCAAAAGCATTTGTAGATTTCGTACGTCAGAATTTACGTTATTTTCGTTGAATTTGCATAATTTGAAGAGAGACAGAGAGAGAGGGAGAGCGGGTCCGGTTGATTAAAGTGATAGACTCTGTCAGTTTTTTTCTTTTTACGAGCTGCTGTCGTCTGGCTCGGCCTTTGTTCACTTACATGCACATATACGCATATGGGGAAATGGTTGTCGAGGGGGCTATGGAATTGGACCCAAAACCATTTCGCGCCAGGCATTTGGAGTTGCCATTTGCTTTTTGTGCTGCAAAGTCAAGGTAAATATTAGATTTTCGGTTGTGAACATTTTTGTTTTTCTGTAGATACGTAAAGCAAATATTAGGTTACCATTTTGTGGGCTTATAAAAGTTGTGCAGGGTCGACAAAAATCGAGCAAAAAAAAAAACACCTGCACACTGGTATTAAACAAAAGTTGAACAAATTCGAAAACTAGTTCAATGTGTTGCATATTTTTGATGATTTTTTTTGAGATTTTAGATTGAGGCATCCAATAACAAAGTGCAACACATTGCAAACAACATTCCGCTGATTTCCAATTCAAAATTTGTAAATTAGAGTTAAGCTGAACCGATTAAAAACATTGAAACTATATACGAAACAATTTTGTTGTGACATTCGGCTGAAAAATATATAAAAGCACTCCACTCCTGCTTTTTTTTAACTTTTCCACTCATTTGCCAAATATTTGTAGCTTTTTTTTCTTCCTTGGCTGCTTTTAATTAAAGTGCCAAATTAAAAATGTCGCTTCATCTACCGCTGAAACTTTCTCTTGTACTTTCTCTCCCGGCTCCAGCTTGAGTCTCCTCACATATCCCCATGTGACACGTTAAATGTCAGACAAACAAAAGGCTGCTTCTCTGCGCTGGTACAAAAAACTTTGCGCTTGAAATGTTCTTTTTTTTACCATTAATTCAAGCTGATTTTTTCCACTCTGTTGAAATGAAAAGTGAGCAACTGAAAAAACGAGTCCAAATGCATTTTCAATAACCAACAGGGGGTACAGGTACTGGTTGGTATACACTTGCCCTTTTCGACTCAACTGACACAAAAAAAAAAAGTCGTTCCTGTTACTTTTTATACTGCCATTTGCGGTTGACCGCTCGCAGTTAAAGTTAAAAGTTGGGTGGAAAAAAATTAAGTTGCAACATCATTGATCAAAATGTCGGCGTTAGTCTAATGAAAGGGACAGCCAAAAGGCTTGATGAGGGATATAAAGAAGAGGAAGCCAGTTTAAGGCAGCTCTATCAGAAGTTATTGTACATTGGGAAATAAAAACGTAAGAGGAATCGGAATTTTTAACCGGTATCGTTAAATCATTTTCAACTCCACTGAGACAACATGAAAGAAAGTCGGTCAAGCCCGACTATAACATACTCTGTACCAAGAAAATTTGTCTTTTGATCATAACTCGAAAACCGTTCATCCGATCTTCTTCATTCCTTTGGCGGATCGATAAGTTATCCTAATAACTAAATATGTCCAGAAGGAACAAGCCATCTATCTTCAAAACTGTGGGATATATGACTTTTTTTTCTAAATTGCGGGGCGGGAGGGGGCGTGGCCAAAATTGAAAATAAACTTGATCTGCCTGCAGACATAAGAAGCATATGTCCCATACATGTCAAACCTCTATCTTTTACCATCTCTGAGATCTGTTGATGCTGATCAAGAATATATAAACTTTATGGGGTCGGAGATGCTTCCTTCTGCCTGTTACATTCTTTTGCACAAACTTATAATACTCTGTGTACCTACGGTACAGAGTATAAAAATCAAACTAAGGGCTAGTCTCTTAACTTGGACATAACGGTTTCAAAAGTCATTTAAATATTCTTCTCGACTTAAGTGTAAAACCATCTAACCTCTTAAGGTTTTCAAATCCTTGCAGAGGATATATTAAAATAGTTCGGATGATCATTGCTGCCAATTTAGCTTTTTTCCCGTCAAATCTAGCTTTTTTCGAAGCCCAATTGCGGGAAAAATATGTGAATAGCGGGAAGCGGGAATTCTGGCTTTTTAAAAATGAATTTGGATTTTTTTTCGCTTTTTTTTAATGCTGGCACCAATTTCATTAAACATGTAGCAGCACGGATGCAACTTGCAAAAACAAAAAAAGTTTGGTATCAAAATATACCATTTTCGATAAATCTGTGAACAAAGTATACAAGTTTTGGTAGAAATATACCAAATGTGTGTAAGAGTGGCAGCTCTATCATACGTTTATATCGATATTTGCCAATATCACCCCACCACTACTTTACGCAAACTGTCATCACAATCACTGTTGCCCTGCAAATGTTTTCATTGCCATGGTCCAACGCGGAGGTTGAGCGCGAATTTAGCCAGCTTAACTTGGTAAAATCCAAGTTAAGGAACTCAATGAGCTTAAGCACGATAAACAGTATTCTTAGCATAAGGTTATATTTTATTGTGAGTGAAGGGATGATACCGATTTATATATTATTTATTTTAATATAACACACAGATATGGTTTACGAAGACTGGGCAAATGCTGCTATTAATATAAAGTCCCTTCAAATTATCTTCGCATGATCGGTACCAACATGTCGTACGATTGTGAAACCGATGCTTATCGCGAAGAACTAGACGACGTGCTGAAAATCTTATAAATAAATAAATAAAATTTACCATAAAAACCGCTTTTTTTACGCTTTTTTCAGAAATTTTTCAGCTTTTTTTGCCGTTGCTTCCATCCAGAAACAGCTTTTTTTTCTGGAAAAAAATTGGCAGCACTGCGGATGTTTGTAACGCATAGAAGAAATCATTTCCGACCAGTATATATATTTTCTTAATCAGCATGACGATTTGAGTTGACTGAACATGTTCTTCATTAGTTGTTCATTTTTGTTCAGTCAGAGTTGTTCAGTTGCTCTTGTTCTGTGAGTTGTTCACCCAGAGTTGTTCAGTAGCTCAGTGAATCTTGTTCTTTCAGAGTTGTTCAGTGGCTCTTGTTCCGTGAGTAGTTCATTAAGAATTGTTCAGCCACTCTTGTTCTGTCTTTATTGCTCCGTGAGTTGTTCAGTATCTAGTTCAGAGATTTGTTCAGAGAGTCCAGTAACTAGTTCAGTGAGGTGATCAGTGACTGTTCACTTAGATCGGTGACTGTATGGCAACTCTGTGTTAAGCAGTCTTCTGGCGTGGCAGTCTCGTCCGTTGTTTTTATTGAGCATGTCTTTGACCAGAAAGCACCTCGATGTTTGGAACCATCTCAACGAAATGGATAATAAAAAGGCAAAATGTAAATACTGCAGCGTTACGTTAAGTTGTAACTCACAAAGCAATCTGAGCCGCCACCTTAAAAGCAAACACCCGGCTGCAGTGGAGCCCCCTCCCACTGAACGGAGATACTGACTTAGATCCTGTTTTGTTGTAAACTTCCACTCAGCTGCCTCTTTTATATTCCGAAAGCAGGGAATTCGAACTTGAGAATTACATGCGGTGTCTTTTTCTATTTTTCTAAATTTTGCGGCGGTTTTCTAGACAATTTTTCTATATTTTAGGGCGATTTTCTCAGCATGCCAAATATTAGTTGCCCCTTTTATATTTCGAATGCACGGAATTCGTACTTGAGAATTACAAGGGGTGTCTTTTTAATATTTTTCTATTCTTTAGGGCGATTTTCTAGACTTTTTTGTCTATATTTTAGGGCGAATTTCTAAATGGCTTGTCTAAATTTAAGAAATGTGCTACCTAAAATTTAGGGCGTTTTTCTAAATTCGCCCTATTTGCAATGTATTTTTTTCTAAATTCAAGGGCGAATTAATTTAAGAAAGTATTTAGGAAAAAATCTAGAAAATTTACCCTAAATTTAAGAAAAAATAAATTTAATTTCTAAATTTAAGAAATTATTTTCTAAAAATTCTTTTTTAGGGCTGTTTTTTCTAAGTTTAAGAAAAAACTGTATAAAAACAAGAAAGAAATATTATTTAGGGTGCATTTCTGAAAACTAGAAAATAATTTTTTTGAGTGTAAGAAAAAGTTTTTTGTTTTCAATGTACACCTCTATAAATTGGCATATATTTATTTCAAAAGCTTTCACACAATTCTTCAAAGTTTTGTCAAAATCGGCTGACTTTAGGTTATAGCTGCCATAGGAATGATCCGTCGAGAAACTAGTCTTAGAAAGAAAAACTTTTTTGTTAGTTGTTAGTTTTATATGCTTTCCCATGATGTCACCAAGTTTAGTCGAAATCAGACATCTATATAGTATAGCTGTCATAGAAAAGTAGAGTCACAAAAGTTGTCTTAGTGAGAAAAACGTATATGTTTTCAGTGGAAATGTCTTTCAAATTAGTTAGAAAAACGTGCTGCAAGGGTATACTTTCCTCTATTTTTTTTTTCTTAAAACCATAATACTACAACAACTGTGATTAATAACTTATTGTCTGGCATTCGAACTCACAACCTCTGGGAATAGAACGTTGGACCCCACGCGAGACGGTGCTTAAAATCACGGAAAAGAGTTTGTACTTGTATATATTTTATAGACGGGAAAAGGGGATGATCCTTTTGCGTATCCTTTGGATGAATGGATGATCAAATGGATATTTAAGACATATCCTTCCCTAATGGTTACGGGAAATCATCCAATGGATATTTTTTCATATCCCTTTTTTCTCTATGTACTTTATAGGCTTGGATATGTTTGATTCTGGCTGTTGCATACTTTTGCACAAACTAAATATACTCTATGTACCTTTAGTAAAATTCTATTATGTATATGAAATACATTTTTCCGACCTTTAAGAACACTTTAAAATTTCCATAAATCTTTGCTTAAGCAGCAAACCGTGTTTAAAGTTTCCTTAAATTTTTTGCGCAGTGTATTATTTCTACTACCTTTAAAATTACCTTGTGGACTCCTTCTACTTTGTAAGTTTATCATGGCTACCAAGTTTTGCGGCAAGTGACAACCTTTAGCGGTTGGTTGGGTTTTTCCCCCTCCCCGCCAACTTTATTCTTCTTCAGGCTTTTAGACGGCTACAAAAAAGTAAATGCAAATATCTAAAGAAAAACAAATGGCAAAAACTTTACTTCCTAGTTGCTGTTGTTGTTGTTGTTGCTGCTGCTTTTGCAGCTAAACGGGCAATCCTTTGTGCAGCTGCCCGCATACTACTTACTAACCCATCGCTGTTTCTCATTTGCATATCAACCCAAGTCCTGAGCTTTGCCCGACAGCTGCATTGTTTTCCCTATGCGCCACCATTTTCAGCATTTTCATTCTGTCTTTTCCGTCGTCTCAACTGGTTTTTGTCGTCGCTAACGCCGCCTAATTGCCTAATTAGGCATTTGCATGTTGCCAGCCAGCCACCCCCCAAAAGGGGGACCCCGCCCCACCCTTTTTTTATCTACTACAAAATTTTTAACATTTTTTTCTGCGGTTTTCTGTTTTATTTGCAGGTCCTGAAGATATACTCAAATTTCTGGGCAACGAAAGTGTGGTGGATCACTTTAAGCTCGTCACCAAGGATGGCAACAGCCTGCTCATCGGTGCCAGGTGAGTTGTATGAAATGTTGGGTGTCAGAGCGAAGGTGAAACAATTGCCGGAGAGCACTTAACCCCATTCACTTTGTTCGCCTAGTTTTTCACGATATTTTTTGTAATTTTTTTTGCTTTGTTGTGTTAGGCTCAAAAGAAAATTTTGCTTTTAACGCTGGCGCAGCCGTTGCTTGTTGGTCAAGAGGAGAAACTGAGAGAGAAAGCGAGAGAGATTCTCAGCGGGAAATGTTGTTGGTGGCACTTAAACGATTTCTATTTTCTTTGGCTTAAATGCTAGAAATATAGAAAAGCTGAGCTGAGCTTATTAAAGTCTTATGATTACTTTCTTGAAAGTGGAACTTGAGCCCAGGTCTATCACCATGCCACAGCCAGCGATCAGGTCAGGTAGCAAGTGCCCTTCGGTGTTTTTTTTTCGGTTTACTTAACAAATTCACTTTGACTTCACATATGTACATATAAAAATTTGCCGTTTTGTGATACCTGAGAGGAAAGGCAACTTTGCTGTACATTTTTCCTACATTGTTCATGACGTTTCACATGCAAAACGCGTGTCACATTCGCATTTCCGCCTGTCATGCTAGTTTAGTAGAGGCTCCTCCCCTCGTTCCCTAACTACCCTGCCGAAAAAAACCCTAAAACCAACATTGTACACACACACACACACACACGCACACATACACGTGGCTCTTTTTGGCTTTCACCAACAGTTGCCGTCGTCGTCCCTTTGGTTACTTTGACTCTTTTTGGTTAGGGGTCGGGCTCTGGTAGTGGGCGTGTGTGCGTTCCTTTTGAAATGTGGAACTTGTTAAAAATCCATTAATCACGTAAGTGGCAACTCTGGCAACGACAACGTCGGCATACAAATGCGTTCATGCGTGCAAAAAGTCGAGAAGCCGCTCTCTCCTCTAGCTTAGCCCACCCAGCACTTCACTTCACCCAACTACAACCATTTGTATCCTGTGTATGGTGCTCATTTAATAGAATTTCTACTTTGGTGCGTTTTGCATTTTGCTGCCTCATTATCTTTCTCTTACTTCCTGAATCAATGGTATTAACTGTTGGAATGAGAAGTCAAATAAAAAATGTGTGGAAATTTTGTTTCTTAACATTTCTCCAAAGTGATTTTTATATCATGCTTCGCACTTTGTTGTGGTTAACTCCACAAAAGCAGCAGAGCAATTTGTCTAGATAGCTAATTCGAGCACCTGCCTGTCCTTATAAGTTGCCATAAGCTTGTTTTCTTTGTGGAAACTTTAAGGCTGTTGGTTAAGGTGAGAGGTGTCTGGGCTACACTCGGTAAGAACAAAGTTTTTTGATTAAACCAGAGAATTAAACTGAATCCTGTTAAAGATTTAAATATTTTCTATGCGAAAGGTATTTCTATTGTTTAGCTTGAATTGAAACTCTGCGATACTTGCTTAATAATTTAGCATTTCTTAATGAATCGTATACTCTAAGCAACAAAACGATTAACTCTAACTAAAACGTTCTTAAAAGTAATTCGATTAGTCGACTTTTAAGTACATATCGCTCTGAGGTGTTTTTTCAGCACAAATCGTTCCTTAAAACCAACATTATCATTTAAAATGCAAAAATGACAAAACAAATTATTTGATTCAAGAATAAAATATATAAAACTAAGAACATTTTCTTCTTTAAACAAAAACCAGCTCACACTGGTACAGAATAGAAAAATAATTGGCAGAAACTAATAAACTTCCCCCATTTTAGCCAACGTTTTAGAGATATCAGCTTGAATCTTGGCATGGTAGTTAAGAAGAATATATGCTTTAATATGGTTACGAAGAACTACAGTTTCAACTAGTGGCAAAAGGAACTCGTTCCGAACAATTCTTTAAAAGACTAGCAGAAGAAAAGTTTTCATTTCGATTTAAACTTCCGATTTGTCTAATTTTTTGTGATAAACAAAACTTTATGATATGTTGCTCGTAGATGTCTCAACACACAAAGAAAATATAGAGAATTTCATTCTTGGATCAAAAATTTTCGAATTTTCGAGGTTAATAGTTCGATAAGAGTGAAAATTCTCGATCCAAGAGTGAAATTCTTGATCCAAGTATAAATTTTGTCTCGGATTTCTTGATCCAAGAGCTTAAATACTTGATCTAAGTACGAATCATTCTCATATCAAGCAGAGTAGTTTTTGAATCAAGTGCTAAACAAATTCAAATTCAAGATTGCTCATTCTTGAATCAAGATTGCTCATTCTTGAATCAAGAGTATGCAGCACTGTCAAAAACAGAGAACGTTCTTTTTAGTGTCAAAAGCTCCTCAGATTCAAGAGTAAGCATCAGTATTGGTCTGTCAACTGTCAGTCGAACAGAGGTCTCTATGCCAGCTATGCCATAAAAGGTTGGGAATTCTAAAGCAACATGAGTGCAAAAATGCGCTCTCCGCTCTCACATAAAATGCAAAACTGTAAGAGCTCTGCAGAGAAAGTGTCTAGTATAATACCAGAAGTATACCAGTCTCTAAAAACTCGCAACTGGTTCGTATCCAAATCAATGTATTGAAGTCGTCCATTTAACACAGGCATGTCATAGGCAAAAGACAATTGTCCCCAGCAGCAGCCATTTGCAACCAGTTTAGTTCCAATTGTCCCCTCCTGTAGCCATTTCCAACCAGTTTAATACCATGAGGTAGCATGAGCTGTATGTGCTGTACTTTACAGTTAATTATATTTTATTTCACAAGTCTTTACTTAACCATTATTTGCAATACATTCATTGTCTTGATACAAAATTTTTCAAATTCACATTGTCTTTGCATTAACTTTGACTTAATCCTTATTTTTCTACACTTTGAATTAATTTCCACTTCTAATTTCTTCCGCACTCGCGTCAGTTTTAACTTAATGGGCTGCAGCTGCTCAGGTTAATAATTAACTTAAAAATAAACACGAAAAGCTTTGCCGTCTGCCGCTGCGCAGTTACCCAACTCACCCGAATCTAGCTTTTTTGTTACCAGTTAAATTCTAGTTGCCTTACAACTAGGTATAGGACAATTTTTTTTTGTTACTAGTTGACAGTTTCTCTGCAGGGAGCAGACTCAACGCCATTCTCCCTAAATGTGATTGCTCTCCTCTCTCAGTTTCCCTACCTCACTCCCCTCGCCTTAAAGCACCAAGCTGAGAACGAATTTAGCTCGATTTCAAGAGCGAAATTCTTAAAAATTCGAGAACGCATACATTTTTTTTCAAGATCGTTTTTTCTTAAGTTATTCGATCTACTTTTTTCTGGGTGAACAACCAGACATTTTAAATATGGGAGCTCTCAGACGGCTATTTATCTAAAATCCAGGAATCGTGCCTCATTTCTTCGGGAACTGTTCCACTTTGATTGGTTTTTAAGATTTCCATAGTCGACATCTCTTTCAAAAATGGTCAAAAATTTTCAAATTCAAGTCCACTTTAGTTAAGTTAGGTTAAGTGGATGCCTTTGGAAAATGCCTTTGGACAAAAAATGACCAAGAATTGTTTTTTCTAAGTCTGTTCGATGAGTATCTATGATCATCCTGTATGCTTTGTCATAGCCGAACTGAGAGAAACTTGTAAGCTATTGTCTATGAAAGATTCAAGATTTGGTCGCATTGATTTAATTTCTGGGAATATTTTTTCGACTGTTGGGCAGGGGTTGACTTATATGAAAAGGGAAAGGGGGGTAGAATCGAACAAAATATCAAATGGGGTATCGTTTTCTAGGTTTGTGGGTGCTTCAACTTCCTTATCGGGCTATATCAATAGCGGATCGTAGGGGAGCAGGGGGTAAAATATTATAAAAAATCAAAGGGCGTATCGTTTCATAGGTTTTTGTGTATATAAGTAATTTAGTATATAAGTAATTCATCAATGAAACCTAATCAGCTTTTAAACTGATCACATAGGATAATTTACGAACAAAGATTTTATAAAGCTCTGAAAGTTCTTAAGACAATCTCAAAACATTCTTGGCATATCCAAATCTGTTTTGAAATTAAGTATTTCGCTATTGGATCGAATAGTTCGGACTGTAAACAAGCATTCAATTATTTTCGTTAAGCTCTTAACTCTAAAAGCTTGATTCTGGCACAAATAATTTCTTTAAATTTATCAGTTTAGAGGAGTATAGCCCATGGCCTATGCGCGCAAGGCGCATTCGTTGTCATTTTAAGCATAAAACAGGCCAAATTCAGTTGCCACAAGAGCTTCGTACTTCTCTCTCTCTATGTCTCTTGCAAACTCAAACGCAAGCACATCTGCAGCGTAGATTTTGTTATTGGCAACAAATGATTTCATGTGCAAAAAATCTACACCCGCACATCACCATTAAAAACTATATTTTGTTTCGTGCTCGCATTGACATTGTACCTAATCCAAATACGAAAGGTTTTAAGTTCTCCAACAAATTCGTAATATTCGAAAAATCTAGGAACCGCGTACTTCCAACATTATTCTGAATGGATTATAGTTTAGATATTCCGATTTATATTCTCTTTGTGCGCTTCTTTTTCAAACCGTTTTCTTTTTGCTAATAAATTTATTCAAACAAGCTCTTATTTATGTACATCAAAGCATTCACTTATCACGCTCTAACCAAGACCCTGTGACTACAAAAAATTACACATAAAGCAAACTTCAATTTACTGTGCGCACACACATTGTGTTTAATTTAAGTGAAAGATGCAAGTTCATGTTCTCCTTTCTACATATGTGCAAAGTTTCCCTGCGTGATAACTTTGATTTTGTTGAGGGAGAAAAAAAAAGGAAAAACAAAAGTTTGCAGCAGGTGCTCTCCAGATATGAGAGGAGATGATGTTGTTGTTGAAGTTCGGTCTCAAGCAGTTTCGAAGACAAAAACCGGAGCACCGCAAAGTGTGTATTGTATAAATTGTGTTCCGGGCAGAGACCGCAAAAGATGCTTTCCGCTTACTACAAATGTCGGTTGCTCAGGTTTATTATTATGCCCGGGACAACACAATGGGACTATGCACAGCTGACTGGCACACATATTAAAATGTTGCATACTTCTTCTGGCTCGTCGTATGCCCGGCCAGGCATAATAAACTTGTGCGTTTGTGTCGACCTCAGGAATTTGTGCCAGCCTTGTAAGACAAGACGTCAGCACACACACACAACCAGAGACAGAGAGAGAGCGAGAGAGGGGGAGAGAGAGAGAGAGAGAGCCCCAGCCCAGACAGTGTGCAAAACTTTCGAAAATTGCAAATAGTTTTTGGTAATTTAATATTAACACGAGTTGGCAGTCCACTTTCTGTACTTCCATTTTGTGTGGCTTTTGTATGCACATAAAATTTGCAAAATGGTGCAAAAATAAATTTCACCAAAAGATGCTGAGCGAAAATGTTTGCTTTTGGCAATTAGTTGGGCATGCGCTCATATCATGCAGCAATTTTAGATAAGAAATTGAGTGCACTTTTGCTGGGAAAAGTTATACGAGCTCATATAAGTTCTCAATCGCGAGAATATGAAGTAATAAAAATGGATTTCAGATTTACAGAAAATCGCGGCTGCCAGATATTTAATAAATATCATTTCGATTTTGATACTTATACGTGTTACTCCAAGGTTAGGATATACTAGCAGGCAGATGAAAGCATCTCCGACCCCATAAAGTACATATATTCCTGATAAGCATCAATAATCTATAGTCGATATAGCCATGTATATCGTCTGCATGAACACCTAGATCTCGGAGACTAGAAGACCTGGAGCGTCCAAATTTTAAATGTAGACTTTTATTGTCTGCACGCAGATCAAGTTTGTTTCAAATTTGTGCCACGCCCCCTACCTTCCCGCAATAAAAAATGTTCTAGTTCATATTATGCACTGTTTATGTGTATTTAGTTTATGTGCCCAATATCTACAACCTGCTTTCCTAAAGATCGGATAATAAATGGCAGAGTTATGCAGGTTATACAAAATGTTACATACTTAACTGAGCCGCATGCTTTGTTTTTGCTTACATTATGTTGAAATATTCAAATTGATGTTAATGCTCTGTTAATTAACATAGGGAGTGGTTATTAAACACCAATCCTTCTGACTAAAGGTTATATCGAAGTCGGGCAGGGCCGACTGTAAGCTACGCTCTCGTTTTTGTTTAAAATTTTGAAATATAAATCTCAGATCTATTTTTATCAGGGATGCAAACCGGTTCTGAACCGAACCGGTTTTGAACCGAACCGCTTATTCCAGCTGGTGAACCAAACCGCAAACCGAACCGGCTTCCTTTAAGAATTGCTGAACCGAACCCGAAACCACAAATAAAATCGGTTCGGTTCGGTTCAGCTCTCTGACGAGTTTTAAGACGGGAGTCGCTTTCCTCTAGCCACTGATACTTATTATTTTGGGAATTTGAATCGTTTCCCCAAGACAATTTTTCTACATATCGTTCGACTCTCTACATTCTTACCTATGCCGGAACTTTTAAGGATGACCTAACGAAAATTTAAGAACGAGTAATTCTGCAAGTCTTCTGTAATTGCCCTCCGATCTCTTAATATACTTACCATCAATGTACAATCTTTCCTCTAGTGGACAATATTTGGAATTTTCTGTAATACATTCACCTTAATTCAATGCTAACCAGGAAAGTTTTTATACTTTTCTATTCTAATCTTTTCTGGCCGATATTCTCTGTTTTCAAAGATCATTCCTCTAGGATCTTGTAGACGAATCCTTTGAATCTGGCACAATAAATTTGCGACATTCTTCTAAGGGTTTTAAAGATAATCAAATGGATTGTAAGAATTCAATTTGAAAGTGTGCGAAAGTCACATGACAATAGAAATCATAATGTACCTTTGTGAACCACTGTTTTCAAATAGGTCTAACTAGAGTAGCTGCATACCGCCAAAGTCCTTAATATTAAAATTCTTAAAATACCTAACTTATAGTAAAGTACATAACAAAACAAATACATCGATAAATCGTCATTTCCTAAAGCCTTTAAAACCCTTTAAATTGGTAGTGTCCATTCTAATACGCTATCATTGGCTGAAATGAGACCGCTGTTTAGTAAATTTTGAAGAAACATTGAAATATCATTAAAGTAGTTTACCCAGCAGTTCACACTACTAGCTTATCCACATTGTCTTTTCCGATGAAAGGAGAGAGAACCACTTATGCTGCTTTGAAATTCGATTAGAAACTATATTGCTACAGTAAAATTCATCCTGGAATATTGCATTTAGCCTAAGAAAAACATTGTTAAATTGGTTTGTCAATTCTTTACTGACACCCCAAGTCCGAGCACCACATCGGTGAGATATTTTTCAGAATCGTGGGTGACTCAGAAAACTCCACAGATATTGCCGTCGGTTGGTTTCGATTATGGTCTAACTAAAATAACAGAGTTGCATATCGTCCAAATAATATACTATATAAAAGTTCTTATTCATTACTGTAACCGGTTTTTGTATTAAATTGTCATCCTAAATGTAGGCAACACTTTTTTCTAGTCCCGACCAACAACTGGGGGGTGCTCTTATCAGCTCAACTGTTTCGCTTATAACTCCGGTGTTTTTCTGATTATACTTTTCAGAATAGATAGATATTGGGCCTAGCTTGATGTATACTAAACCACGAGGCATTAACTTGAAAATTGTGGATCTAACGCCTTTTTAGGTCTAGGATTTCTAGAGGAGGTCTAGGTTTTTTGGTGATAAAAGGAGGACGGGGGGGAGTTTTCCAAATCTGAAACAAACTTGATCTGCGTACGGTCAATCTTCATGCAAAAATTTGTGGCTCTATCTCTAATAGTCAATGGGAACATTGAAAATGGGAAAAGGGTTAGACTTGACAATTCTGGAAACATCATTTGTGTCCATGATAACGGGTGATGGTTTGAGAATTCGGTTTGGTTGGTTTTTTAAAATCTCCAAACCAAAAACGACTGGTTTGAAAAATTGCCTGAACTGAAACCAACTTGGGCCTAGTATCTATCTATTCTTATAAGCTCAATAAGATCCGATAAAAAAACTCCGAAGTTATACACAAATCAAGTAACCTTTGAGGAGCAGAGGGTTTCAGCATCCTAAGCTAGGTCGTGCGTGACTACGCACATCACACACACCGTGAGTCCATGTTTACATTCGGCTAGAAAATTAAAGAAACTCGACTACAGCGCCCTTACTTGATCAGGATCACAGAGGAATAGTATAACTGTTCGGATACTTATAGCGCATAGAAGTGCGCATAACCGACCATATAAAGTATATATCCTCTTGATCAGCATAACGAGCTGAGTTTATTAAGCCAAATTCGACTGTACGTCCGTCTAATTCTATGCTGTCTACTCCGTTACGTTTAGAGCTGTCTGCGCCTAACTTTGCAAGAAGTCTTCTAGGACAAATACGCTGCACATTTTTTGGAACCGGCCGAATCGGATGTTTATAACTTATAGCAGCCATAGATACTGTCGGACGGAAAACTAGTTTTAGTGAGAAAAACCTTTTTTGTGTTCCAAGGGAACTTCGTATTTAATCTATTAAATTAAACGAGCTTGATGAAAATCATATAAATATAGATAGCTGTTATACAATAAACTGTTTAACCAAATGATCATGATCATCAACCTGAACTGTTCACCTATAATATCAACAAACTGTGCAAGGGTATACGAACTTCGAAGTTAACTTTTATCTTTCATTTTGATATTGCATTTCTGCTTTGTAAATAAAAACTCCGAATTTGAATTGTTAAGCTAACTTAAATAATCTTCCATTAAGCGAAGCCCAATGATTGATACAGACCTCTTTAACTCGCTTATTGTCCCCCATTCTCTTATATATCAATGTCACTGCAAATTTTCTCTAATTGTGTGTCCTGAGAAACAACTTTTATCCTTTCAAGTTGGCAAGGTGTCACTTATGCAAATCAGCCAGGGGTTGTCTACCCCAATCTCAATTCCAGACTCCAGATTTCGCTTACTTTGTGTGTGTGTGTGTGTGTGTGTGTGTAGGTGTGTCCTTTCCATGTTCTGTTATACTCTTGTTCAATAGGGTAAATGCATTTTGGCTTGATTTGGTGTGTTATTTTATTAAGAGAATTTAATTTATTATTGATGTCATTTTTTGACCATATTAAAATAAACCAGAACTCTAATTCAATTCAAAATTTCCCATCTTAAACACAATTTCATTGAGTTTAAACAGAATCAAAGAATTATATCACATACAAGCGACCAGTTAAGGCATACCAAACTATATCCTCTGATCCTGACTTGTTAATAGAAGGACACCCAGTCGTAATTCAGCGTTGAATACGAATTCCATCCATTTCGTTTGGTTGTATTTCTTGATACTTTTATTTTTTTTTCGTCATTTCCATCCAGCCAGCACTAAGCGCTCGACATGAAAATTGGGTTAGCACATTAAGATAGAAAATATGTGTGCAATGTCGTTGCGTTGCCAGTGGCTGTCACCGCATTCAGGTTGGCAATCGAATGAATCGCGACAAAGGCGGAAATAAAATTGCTAAGCGAAAAAACCATTTCAGAAAACGTAGAATGCCTGGCAGTGCCGTGTGTTCTATGGAAACAAAAAAAAAAAAAATAGTACACACATATATAGGTACGTATGTATGTATGTATGATTCTATGCATGTATGCCAGCCTATCTCTTGGCTTTTAACGTCTTCTACAATGCCTGAATTGTTGTGCAAGTACAGTGGTATGTTGAAATTAAAATCATTTTTATGCCCGCACAGGCGGAGACGAAATAGCCTAAAGTCTACTGATGATGGTTTCCAGTTTAATCAAGCTTAATTCAAAATAATTTGGCAGAGCTCCGATTTGAAGGTCCGAACCTTAATTTGCTTACCATTGGCTTGGAACCATAAGCTACACATTAGTTCGAAAATTTGTATCTCGGGTTTTTGAGAGAAGGTTTTGTTTCATTGCAAATACTACTTT
Organism: Lordiphosa fenestrarum; assembly: GCA_035044985.1. Lineage (NCBI taxonomy): Eukaryota > Metazoa > Arthropoda > Insecta > Diptera > Drosophilidae > Lordiphosa > Lordiphosa fenestrarum. The sequence continues at coordinate 548,937 of JAWNNO010005633.1, forward strand.
CTACATTGCTATCATGGTTTTGGGTTTTGGTTTTTCCGGTCAATAAGTTTTGGAATCGAGTAATTCTGAATTTATTTCTAAAATTTAACTTTTTGTAAAATGGGAAATTCGCACCATATCAGATGTAATGTCCGAACCAATATTTTAGGTTCGTGTCCGGTTGAGGTGAAGCGGTTAGTATGGCGGTACGGTTCCGCTTCGGAACATCTACAAAACATTAGTTTCGCTATTAACTTTGGCACAACCGATCACCTCCAACTGCTACTTGCGACAAAAACTTTTCACTAATTAATAGTCGCGCACAAAGATTTAGTTACATTGTCAAAACCTTTAAGCACCATTGATCCAGGATCCAGGATGATTATTTACGTAGGAATCTGCAATTAGCTTGATGGTGTGACTGCATTGTTGTGTACTTTTGAGATGCATCGGGAGGCTTTCGAAGCAGTACTGTCTAAGGAACTTTTCCTGTCCATTTGTACAACAAAATTCATATTATTCTTCTAATTATTATTCTTACTGTTGATTATTAAACTATAATCAATCACTGACCTTGTGCCGGCCAACAGCCACTTTGACTAAAATCAAAATATGTCACTAAGACCCAAAAACATGTAAGAAAACCAAAACTTTATAAAGCTTCCATGTTTTATAAATATTTCTATAATTTTAAAATAGCAGACATTACACGCTCTGAGATGTGTTTTACTTATCCTGGTAAATCCGGCCTAGGGTGTAAATTTCCAGATAATTCTACATGCAAAAAACTGGTTTTCATTAGAAAAACTATAGACTCGGTTTGTAAGGATAGTAGGAGATGGTAAGAAGTAATTTTTCGATGTTGGCAAATGTGCCCCTAGAATGGAAAAACTAATTGAAATGATACTATACTCTCTATTGTAACTACAAAGAGTATTATAAGTTTGTGCAAAAGGATGTAACAGCCAGAAGGAAGCATCTCCGACCCCATAAAGAATATATTATATATTCTTGGTCAGCATTAACAGCCGAATCAATATAGCCATGTTTGTTTGTCCGTCTGTCTGTCCCTATCAACGCACAGATCTCAGAGATGGTAAGAGATAGCCCAGCAAACATTTTATTAAGCTTTTGATCACATTCGAGTCTTTTTGGAGTCCTCGATCTGATTAAATTAGTCATAAATGCGCTTTTTTTTTGATCAGAAACTTTTGTCGGGAGAAAATCGTACCCTAGCCGCGACTTATCTTGAGGAGCCGATTTTAACCCGTTCTTCTGAACAGTTTTGACTAATTTTGGAGTAATTTTTGAGTCTTTTTCAGGAGTATTTCAATAAATCACACTTTGAGCAATAAGTACGACTCATTTTCGAGTCTTCTCTTAAACGCCCAACATACTTATCCCCTTTTAATCATTAAAAGAGCTCGAAAAAGACTCATCAAGCTGATTTTTGTTAAAATGATCTTCCATATGTTAGGTGGGAGAGGTTTGGCGCTGCTTTCAGCTGCTACTGCAGCATCAAAATGTATGCTGACGGTATTATTTCGTTGGTATAGACAATGTTATAGTCGGGCTTGACCAAATTTCTTTCTTGTTTTATCTTATTAACTTGAAACTCGGTTTGAATGGATAGTATGGAAAATAATTAGAAAGTGAACTATTGAAAAGCCATGAAAATTTATGCATTTTGAATTCACACAAACCAGTTTTCGAATGACGTAGAAAAATCTACAGTCATATACCATTCAGAATTGACAATCCTAGCCTTAAACGGAACATTGGCCACATGACTCATTCGGAAGGGGAAATAGGCCGCTTATCCTAGAGTTCTTAAATTTTACATAGTTTGTGAAAATGCCCGGAAAATGTGTAGGGCTAAAGTTCTTATCGTTATCGAATTGTCGTAATCTTCGGATTATGCGATATAATTCGGCAAGCACACATAATTTTCAACCGATTTACTTGAATCTTGGGTATGTATGGTTAGTATGCACAGAGGAAAAAAAGGATGATTTCCGGTATCCATTTGGGAAGGATATGTCTAAAATATCCTTTTAATCATCCAACGGAGCTAAAAAAATCCAAAGAATATGAAAAATGATGATCCTTGTGAAGTGATTTTCGGAAAACATGTTTTCATAAGTTTAACTTGAAACTAGGTATGTAAGAAATGGAAAACTCTCATATTATGACAAATAATTTGGAATAAATTCTTTTGATTTCATCCCCATAAAACCGTCAGATCCAAAACCCAAAAAACCGTCAGATCCATAATTTTCAAATTAGAGCCACGTGGTTTAATATGCATCAAGCATTTTTTGCCGCTCATACTAGTGTGTATTATTAGGTATTAACAGTACTAGGCTGTGTCAATTTGGGCTTACCGATAATGTATAGGTGTTCTAATGGAAGTTATTAATAAGAAATTGTGAGAATTTGGAGTAAATAGTGTTCTGCTAGAGTCGCCGTGAGTTGAGGTCCTTGGGTAAGACTCTCTTTAGCCTTCTCCTTTGTCGTACTGCTTGTAATCTGCGTCTTCTTAACAGGTTTGTAGCCAATTTGTTGGTGTGTTGTGACAGCTTATCAAGGTATATCGCAGCCTGCTTATTGATTATATCTCCAACTATAGGATATTTTCAATATCCCTGGTTCTCAGGTACCATTTAGCACCCGTAATACGCCTAAGGATCACTCGAATCTTTGTGAGGTGGGACTTCGCCGAGATTCCATAAATTTGTAGGCCGCATTTCCATACAGGTGCCAGAATAGCCTTGTAAATTAGGACTTTGTTCCTGAGTGATATCCTATGCGCCGTGCTTTGGCAGCCACTGCCTGAGCTGATGCCTTAGCAAGGTGTCCGAAAGTCAGTCTTCTGTCCAGTGTCCCCCAACGTATTTATGTGCTGCCTTATGCTCCATAAGCTGACCGTGGAAGAATACTCCCGGGCAGGTGGCACGACGGGTGGAATAAGTCACCAGAGCACACTTGTCCGTGTTTATGGCAATGTTCCAACCAGCGGCCCAGTTGCTAAACCTATTCAGATACTCCTGAAGGAGATCAGTGGCTGGTCTTGTGTTGCGGGCAAATATGGCGGTGTCGTCAGCAAATGTTGCAATAAGAAGGTCTTCGGAGTTTTCCAGCGGAAGTCTGCTGGTTCTGGGCATATCGTAAGTGAATAGGAAGTATAACGTAGGGCCCAACACGCTTCCCTGCGGTACACTAGCCCGAATGGTTTACATCAAGCTAGGCTCAATATCTATCTATTCTGAAATGAACAATCAGATCGAACAAAAAACAACGGAGTTATAAGCGAATCAATTGAGCTTGTAGAAGCGGGGGGTACCGCATCGTTAGTTAGGTTTAAAACCGCTAAAAAGGACAAAATATTGTTGCCTACCTTCAGGATGGCCCTTTAAGAGCTGTTACAAAAACCGGTTACATTCAAATACAAAAACAAATAAATGCCGAGTGGCATTATTGTGCTTTACAGCTCTGAATCATAAGTTAGGTTTCATAAGCTATCAAGCTCAACAATGAGGTGTTGTATCTTAAGATGTTCGGTTCGGTTGGTGGTTCGGTTCGGAAACCAAATTCCTAGCGGAAGCATTAGAAAAAGGTTCTCCAATTGAACCAACTGGGAATCCTAATCTGCTCCACTGTAGCGCCCATTTGGCAATTCAATTTTGTTCTATGCAATTTGCAGTGCAGTGCACACTCATACACTCACACTCGTTTTTGGTGTCCATCTTTTATTTCATTTTATTTTTCTTGCGGCTTGGTGCAGGCGCGCGCGCTCCTTTGTGCAACCGCGCAACAATCATTTTTGCACCGCAAATTCATTTCCGTTTGTGCTCGTTTTTTGGCCATGCATATGTGTGTGTGTGTGTGTGTGTGCGTGTGCAACAATCGTTTGCTAATTTCAGACTGCGCCAACAACAATAGTAGTGTTGCTGCCTACTTTTTTTTGGTGGCTACCCCAAAATGGATTTCATGGCAATTTCATTAAGACTCTTGCCGGCTACCATTCCATACCGATTGTATGTAGAAGCCATAGATACGCTTGCTTTCACCATGTCCTTCTTTAGAAAGTGGCCGCCATTGTTGCCATTCGAAGGGGCATTGTTTACGGCCATAGAAATTTACACCTGCCATCCAACTGGCGGCTAAAAAGATGATAGCAAAATGCTTGACAGAAGTGAATTGATGCTGGGGCGTACAATGCTGCAGCTGCCTGTGTTGCTTGGTGGCATCAATATGATGAGGCCATTGTGTAATCGGAAGCCGTTTATCAGTTGGTTAATAATAGTATGGATAGGGGTAGGCGATAGGTTCTCCATTGTGCCAGCACAAGACAGTTTGTTGGCTGATACTTTGCCATTACAAAACCTGCGCAAACTTAAACCAGAACGGATAGAAGATTCAACTTAGAAACTTACGAGTTTTTCTTTCTAGCCTTTCAGTTTTGAACGCATTCCAAATCACTTGACTTATTGATTAACCATTAATGTGACATTAATTAGCCAAATTGCATGTGCCCAAACTGAAAATGGTCCATCTTAAATATGCATCCTCGGAGCCATTTGTGCATTTCAAAATGACAGTCCATCCAGTTGAGCCAACTTCTCAGTTGGCAAATTAGAGTTGGCCGGACTTGTGGCTTATATTTTATGTAGGTCTAATTGGTTTCCATTTGGATGGCGGCCTTAATCATGCTCACCTCACTCACCCTTCCCCCGCATTGATGAAATGCCATTTGCTTTGTCATGTTCCCTGTCTCCCGTTCCAAAACAGACATTAGACATATGACCACAAGGTAAAGTCAAATGCCACCTGGTTAACTGTTCAAAAGCTTTCCCGTCGTCGTCATCGTCGTCGTCGTCTACACAGGCCGGGCACATTTTGGTTTTTGGCATTTGACAGTTTCGACATTTTCTGTTTGCGTTGAGTGAGTGGTCGTACCCCGAGTGGAGCGGCGTAAAGAAAGAAAAACCTTGGTCAATAACATGAAACTCAGACCGTCAATTTGATGCACCAGAATGCACCATACAATTGAATCCCGAATTGGCTTAGTCAGCGTGGAGTGAAGTGGAAGCCTGACAAAGTCAAAAAGCCAATGAAAAATGACAAAAGCTCAGCTGGAAACTCCCGCTGCGCTTCAATAATTCCAATGCAATAACGAAAACATCCATTTTGAGACCCAACAACCAGCCACCACAACAACAAAATGGCTAAGGTAAAGCCTCCGAAGAAAACCAGAAAAGTTATCTTGATTTTGCTTAGCTGTTCAGAAAAGTCGTTTACCTTTTGTGTCACACATTTCCTGCCGGCATGCCCAACCCCCCCCCCTCCCCCCTTTTTGGGCGGAAGAGCAGTTCTGAGTGCTGAAATGCAAAGTTCAATGACGTGTGACATTGAAAGCTGGAATTGACTACATACAGCCAACATTTTGGAAAGAAATGCTGGAAATGCCGGGACGATTTCTGCTCATGAAATGGAAATATCTAAAATAACAAGTTTTATATGGCTTTTCAATTTACCAGCCGGAAAAAAGCATCGCCCTACACCCAAAAAATGTAATTTCTAATTTTTAGAAATTCGCCCTAAAATAATTTTCCTTTCTTGTTTTTTTACAATTTTTTCTTAAAGTTAGAAAAAACAACCCTAATAAAGATTTTTTACAAAATAATTTCTTAAATTTAGAAATTCGGTGTATTTTTCTTAAATTTAGGGTCATTTTTCTAGATTTTTTCCTCAATACTCTCTTAAATTAAAGGCGAATTCGCCCTTGAATTTAGAAAATAAATACTTTGCACTGTGTCTTTAGGGGGGAAACTGGTCTAAATGGTGAAAAAATTGGAGTAATTTATGAATTTTTTGTAACTCAACAAAAAGATTAATCGAAAATCTGTGAAAGAGGTTTTATAATTTAGGTTTTAATATACAAATACAAATTTTTTCGTGTCAATTAAATTCAAAATGGCAGCTGTCCAGCATTTCTTCGGAGGCGCCTCATTTTAAGACGGGTCAATGGCCGAAGATGTAACCTCCTTAATTTTGGTCATGCTACAAAATTCCGAAAATTTGTAGTTTCTATATAACAACAGCAAGAGACGTACGTAGGAACAAAACATTAAAATTTTCACTATAAAAAATCGACAAAATTGTTGATTAAAAAAAAACTATGCAATATAAAAAAAAATCCTACGTACTTCTCCGGAGAAAGGTATTTCGAATGTACTGTCAAAATTTCATATAGATCGGTGAAGATTTGCTCGAGTTATGTCTTCGGCCAGTTCAAAAAAAGAGATTTCGAGAAAAACGCTTTTAAAGTTTTAAGTACTCGGGGCATACCTGAGAGGCGCTTCTGTAGAATGGAAAGTTTGGGCATTTAGACATTTTTACCGGCATCCATCCTTTGGTATGTTATTTTTAAGACCCTAAAGTACCTTTTAAGACAAAAAAAAATTTCGGTTTTTTCAAAATTCTAGACCAGCTTCCCCCCTTAAAATAGGGCGAATAGACCTAAATTTAAGAAAGCACTTAGAAATTCGCCCTAAAATATAGAAAAAAAGTCTAGAAAATCGGCCTAAAAAATATTAAAATATTAAAAAGAAACCCCTTGTAATTCTCAAGTACGAATTCCGTGCAGTCGGAATATAAAAGGGGCAAATAACATTCGGCAAGCTAAAAAAAAGCCCCAAAATATAGAAAAATAATCTAGAAAACCGCCCTAAAATTTAGAAAAATAGAAAAAGACACCGAATGTAATTCTCAAGTTCGAATTCCCTGCTTTCGGCATATAAAAGAGGCAGCTGAGCGCTTAGCATTTGACTGCGTTCTTTACTGTGACTCACGCGAGTGCTTGGTAGTCGAGGGCGATAAAATGCCTTTCGTGTTGAAGTTTCCCCGAGGTCCCGAGTTCAAGTCCCAGGCAAGGTAAAGTAAGAAATTAAAATATCTATTACAATGTGATTTTCAGAAAGAAACTTTAGTGAACCAACAGAAAGAAAATATCCTATAAAAATAATATATAATGGGTTAAACGCTTCTTAGTGTAGTAGTCTTCTTCTTGTTCTGTCTCCCAGACTCCCCCACTCCCTTTCCTGTCTAGAAAATGCTTTTCTACAATTAAATATTTTCTAGCTTATAGTAAATATTTTCTTAATTTCAGAAAGTCTTTGTCTTATTTTTAGAAATAATTTTTCTAAAATATTTGGCGAATCGCCTTTGACCCCTTTTTAAAGTAGAATTTCTAAATTTTAGGGCGATTTTGGCTGTTTTTTTTTTGAGTGTATAAAGTATAAAGAGCGACTTTTTACAATCCAATTCCACAATCGGAAGATTATATTCACAAAAATCACCTTGATGAGTCTTTTCCGACCCCTTTTGATGATTAAAAAGAAATGAAATGAAATGAAAAATCGCAAGAAATGCGATTAAAAGAGACTCGAAAAAGACTCTTGAATACGCTTAAAATGTGATTTATTGAAATACCCAGCAAACATTTTATCCAACTTTTGATCACATTCGAGTCTTTTTCGAGTCCTCGGTCTGATTAAAATAGTCATAAATGCGCTCTTTTTCTGATCAGATATTATTCTTTTGTCGAGAGAAAATGGTACCCTAGCCGTGACTCATCTTGAGGAGCCGGTTTTATCCCGTTCTTCTGAACAGTTTTGACTCATTTTGGAGTAATTTTTGAGTCTTTTTCAGGAGTATTTCAATAAATGCCACTTTGAGCATAGGTACGACTCTTTTTCGAGTCTTCTCTTAATCGCCCATCCCCTCTTAATCATCAAAAGAGCTCGAAAAAGACTCATTAAGCTGATCTTTGTTTAAATGATCTTCCAAATGTTGGGTGGGTACGACTTAAAACGACTCTCAAATGACTCGAAAATGATTCGAAACTGCTCAGAAAACGGATTAATAACAACTCTTCAAGAAGAGTCGCGGCTAGGGTACCATTTTCTCTCGACTAAGGCATCATTTATGATCAGAAAATGGGCGCATATATGAATATTTTTATCAGATTGAGGACTCAGAAACACTCGAATGTGATCAAAAAATGTTTGCTGGGATATTACCAAAGGAAAATACTTTGGCCACGCTTATTTACCTTAAGTGCAAAATTGTACTGTTAAATAACCGAATTCGAAACACCTTTTATTCGTATGGCTTATCTTCGGTGGATGAACCGCATTGCCTCTAGGAAGAATCGCATACTTATTTCCAGGAAGAATCGCTTTCCTATCGCTAAGAAGAGGCTTTTTCCTGTTCTCAGGATGAATCGCTTTCTTATCACTCAGAAGTGTCGCTTTCTTATCGCCCGGAAGTTATCGCATAGTGTCACATTTCTTCCCATAGGGAGATGAGAATGCGATAACGCTAAAGTTAAGCGATACCTACAGGCGAATCGCATTCTTATCTTCCGCGATAAAAAATGTTGTCTGGCATACTACGTTTATATATGTACACAAAATAAATCTTGATTAATGCCCTTTAAAGTATGCATCGTTTTATAAAAATAGTTTTGTTAGTTAACATTTATCCACATTTTGTTGTTTTTAACAAAGCATAACCCATAATCCAATAATCTGGGCGAATAAGCACTGTCGTTTATCTATGACGCTGCCATAACTAACTAGCACTGGCTTCGTTTTAATAGTTAATTACTTTAGGAAATAAAGTTTGCATACTTTAAAGGGCATTAATCAGGGATAATTTGGTGTGTATTAACATAGTAACATGTATATTTGACTGTTCATTGTGAGATAAAAAGGGTCTTAATTTTTGATACAGGTATAAGGAGTTCCAGTGTAATTATAATTTGGTTTATATTTTTGAAAAGTGGAACCAATTCTTACGAAAAATAAATTATAATTTGTATATTTTTCAGTAATAACAGTTGAGTTATTGACGCATCAATCGAAGTTTTCGTTTGGTTTCAATGCGTTCATAAAATTGACACTTGGACATAAATTATGCATCTTGATACATGGTTAATCCTTGAACCACTGAGAAAACACAAAATAATTGACCAAATTCAGTAAACCAAAGTTTTTTGGGTTATCTGGGTGTTCCCTATTCTTTGTGGTCGAACATCAAAATTCGCAAAACCGGCCATTTGAAACTCTCATGAAATGTCAGTGATGGGTGGTTTGAAGAGATAATTTTTCAAGAAAACAAGTTTAGGTAAAGTTATTACAACTTGTAGGATTCTCTAGGCGACCCGTATATACACAGAAAAAAAAAATCAAGCCATCCGTTAAATCCATTAAAACTATCCCAAAGAAGTCCCATGAAGTCGGTCAATCCCGGATTTTCTCTTTCCAAGTACGAATTGGATTGACTTGATCTCGGATATCTCGGCTCCAGAACGACCTTTGATTGAATTTTCAATCCGACTCTCGAGATAAATTCATGTTTTTTTGGGATTGACTTTATCTCCCCATTTTTTTTCTGTGTAGGTACTATGAGTAGGTAGTATTATTGACGTTGCCTTGAACTTCTAGTTAAGGATTATAGACGGACCGGTTCAAATCAAAACTGAGTTCGACGGCTTCCACCTACTTATGTATCTCCTTGAGCTCGCGTTTCATAAGGTAGCTGGGGTTAGTCGTTTGTCATCAGCATGGGCAGTTAATTTAAGGCATTCCAGTGGGAATCCCACTCAGATTAAACTCGCTTACAGATGAAAGGATGGGTGTGAGTTTATCTCCAAAATCACATGTTAGAATGAGTTCTCTACAGAGGCCATAATTGAGTCTTTGAGCATATCTATATATTGTTAGCTATCTACTATTATAACCCATTATTATTCATCTTAAGCCCAAGGAAAGGGTTCAGCTGGAGGATTTTATGTCAAAATAATATTCACAAACATTGCAATATGCAGATGAACTTAATTTTTCTCCATCTCCATACATTTGCAATAGATTATCCAGTTCATTTGTTGCCACCCTGTAATCCAAGGAAAATTAATGCCATTTAAATGTACACAAACACATTTATCAATCAATCCTAATAAATAATGAACGAAAATGTCGTTACAAATGAATTACCATAATTCAAAATCCATTGCTAATGATGCTTAAATTTCCACATAATTCTCATTCTTTTATTCCCCCACACAGAAATGTGAGGCGGCATTAAAAGAAAAGAAAACAACAAAATAAATAATAAATTTGCCAAATTAATAAGATTTTACACATGGAACATTTTCCAGAAAACAATGGCATGAGTCAAAAGAAACGGCATTGTCGGGCCTACCTTAAAAAAAATATTAAAAATAAAACAAGCCATTTTAGGAATCGCTTCTTTGGTTTCGTCTGGGTTGACAATCAAGGTCGCCCACAAGGCGTATGAGTAATTTGCATCTTTTTTATTGTGCTTGATGTGGTTACTGCTGCTGGCGTTCTTCTCGCTGCTGTTGTTGTTGTTGTTGTTGTTTTTGGGGTCTAGACTTGAACCAAAGGGATGCTGTGGCTTTGTCTATTTGATACATTTGTGGGTCAAACCACAAAATGCTGGCGACTAGAGTTTTATGGCTTTTCTTGAAGGTTGATTCAATATCTTTTCTCGCTCTGCAATTTCCCCCCATTCTTTTGGTCGAGACCACAAGGCTGTTATTTAAGTTGGGTAGCTTGAGTTTTGTATTTAATCAAAAACTCTAAATAATTAAGCGACAATTTAATTAAATGCAAAAAAAACAAAAGCCGCTTAAAAGTTGCCAATTCTAAAATAAAACTCTACTTATATAAATTGTACAAATAAATAGCAAATGTCACTTCAAATAGCTGAACATTTTGAATTGGTTTTCGATTTATTCATGAATGCAGTTGTTGAACCAAACCGCGATTCATTTCGAGGCGCAACCGCAAAACATTTCAAACTGGTTGGGAGGACCCATCAAATGGCTCAGTGCACTGCGTGTATTTGTCTGATTTGTCTGATTTGCCTAGTTATCGTTAATAACACGTCATGTATTTAAATACATATATAGAAAATGTGGCGAAATTCGACATTTTAAAGTAAGCTGCTTAAATTGGATTTTTTCATCATCTTTCCACAAAACTGCAACTCTCTTCAACGTGTATTTAAGTTGCATTATAATCAACTGCTGCTGCTGCTGCTGCTGCATGCTGCCTGCTGCTGTTGCAACACACTGCCACACACAACAGGCGCAAAGCAGTGAAAATCCTTGCGTAATCGTTGCACTGGCAACAACAGCTAGCACAATCTGCAGTGTGGAAAATATTTATGAGCGCGGTTTTTACGCCAAATGCGTTCTATAAAATGCAGTGCCCCGCTCTCTCTCTCTCTACGCCCATCGGACTCCACTGGATTTCCTGTATTTCTCTGCCTTTGCTTTGCCAGGACATTTTTGCCAAAGCGTGTAAATAACATTGCATTAGTATGCGTGCGTGTGTGTGTGTGTGTCTGTGTTAAGCAGTGCGTTAAAGTGTTTATGTGTTTGTTTACCTACATCTAAGTGTGGTTCTGTGTATGTGTGTCTACCCTTTTGATACCCTTTATGCCAGGGCCAAAACCAACTTGTACTACTTGTTTGGAAAAGACCGAAGTTTCTTAACACTTTTTGACGGTAGCTTAATGTAAATCCATCAACAGACCATTAACATTATGTTAAGCTAGCATTGCTAGAAGCAATATCTATGGAGTTCCTCCTACTCTATAAATTGATCCTCTATTCATGGGAAAAACGTTGTATATGCTTTTTGGATATCAATTAACAGAGCTTAAACATTTATGTTAAAATAACAGAGGTGGCACTTATTTCGTAGTGTATCCTATTACTCAACAAAGTTACCCTTTACTCATGGGAAGAACTTTTAATCATGATGATAAGTTGCCAGAGCTGGTGTATCCCTTTACTTAATAAAGTTACATTATTATTATATCAGCTATTTGGAAATCAATTACACCAATAATATCTTGGTGTATGCTTGGTGTAGTTGCCCTCTTCCCATGGAAAGAACTTGTTTGGAGATCAATTGATAGAGTTTTAACATTTATGTTAAGTTAACAGGCTGGCAGCCATATCTTGGAGTATCCTTTTACTCAGTAAAGTTCTAATGAGAAAAACTTATCAGAATATTTTGGAGCATTCTCTTACTCAATAAAGTTATCAGGGGAAGAACTTATCAGAAGCTTTAGGTAAGTCAATTAACAGAGCATAAATGTTATGTAAAGCTAACAGAACTGGCAACAATGTTTAAGTAAGTTTAAGTTTACTCTATAAAGTTACGAACAGAGCATTATCATTATGTTAAGTTAACAGAGCTAACAGCAATATGTTAGTATATCCTTAAATTCGATCAATTTAGCCTTTACTCAAAAAGAAAGTCTCTCAAATGCTTTTTGAAAATCAATCAACAGAGCTTTAACATTTATATTGGGTTAACAGAGCTGGCAGCAATATCTTGGTCTATTCTTTTACTCAACAAAGTTACCCTTTATTCATATGAAGTTTTAGCTTTCTGTTACTCAATTACCAGAGCATGAACTTAATGTAAAGTTAACAGAGGTAGCAGCAATATCGAAGTATATCCTTTTATTCTGTTAATTTACCCTCTAATTATGGAGAGAAGCTTTATGTAAGTAAATTAACAGAGCATAAACTAACAGCAAATTCTTAGTATATAGTTTTACTCATGGGGAGAACTTTTCATAAACTTTATGTAAATCAGTTTCCTGCATATTCATATTATGTTGAGTGGAACCGTTTCGGTTCAGGTGTTTTGAGCACCATGAACCGAACCATCTAAATTTAGGACGTCAGTACTTGAAACCGAACCGAACCATTTCTTTTTTGAGCGAGAGCGTAAGTTAAAGTCAGACCTTCCAGACTTCGATATACCCGGTATTCGGCGGAATTAGTGCTTAATAACCTCTACATATGTTAATTAACAGAACATTAACATTAATTTGAATATTTCAACATTATGTAAGCAAACAGCGAATGCGGCTCAGATAAGTAGGCAACGTTTTTTTATAACCTTAATAACTATGCCATTTATTATCAGATCTTTATGAAAATTTGTGCTTTTTCACAGCCAACTCAGAGTAAACTAAGTAACTCAAACAAGTGCGGCTTTAGTGCTGGATAGTTTGGTGCATTACCTAACGAAGATCCGTTTTGTATATGATATCTTACCTCTGAATAGTTCCACTATGAAAAGCGAAATAAATCAATATTCAACTTGGAACATGGCAATGCAAACTTTTTATATGTATCTAGAAGTGCTTTTTAGATGAACCAAGGTATTTTTTGGCGAACTTATGAATGAAACCATTTAAAATGGTGGTGTATTAGACATTATTCAATGGTTGTCGAAAGACATTTTAAGTAAATACATCGAAGGCCCGTCAGGCTTGAATTTCAGCGACAATCATAGAAAATATAGACAACATTTCTCAGAGAAACCAGAAGTTATTAACCAAGAACCGATCCTCGAACCCAACCTTTTACTTTACGATGTTTTCGAAACTCCGCGGCGAACCTTTTGCTGAACTTTTAAGGCTGGCAAACTTGGTTAAGCTAATAGATTTAGCCTTTAGCCGGACATGAGAGAAATCGAATAGAGAAGAGCTCTAATTTTACGCCAATTCTATAGAAAGATGCGAAAAAATTTACATTACCACAGTTAAAATACAAAAATTGTTCAGCTTGTAGTTTGCATTCAGAGTGTAACCAGCTCGTCGCCGCGAAGTTCAGACGTCGGTCAGTATATTTTGGCTTTTAAGTCGTTTGCATAAAATTAGTGTATCTTAGGGTTCCCTTAAAGGGTTTTCTCCTTTTGGCGTTGCCCCCTTTAGTGTTGACTGTTGCCACCTGCTTCTGTTGCCTGCCCCCATTATACCTGTCGTTCCTTTGCGCTTCTCGTATGCTAATTTCGCTCAGCACATTTTATATTTATACGCTGTGTGCTGACAACAGCAGGAGCAGAAGCAGAGCAAACTGCAGAGTCACCAGTCAACCAAGTGCGTTGTAGCCGCCGCTGCTGCTGCTGTTCCACACTCGTTTGAAGTTGCCTTTTGCCGTTGTCATAATTGAAATGCGCTGCATAATTGCCAAACAATGGCCCGGGTCCGGGAGTCCCCGGTCGCTCTAGCCAGGCAATCACAGTTGGCCATTCGACTGCCTAACAAAGTTGACTATGTGCGATTTTGTTGTTTTTGTTTTGTTTTTGAGTTGCATTTGTACCAAGTCCTGAAGCAGAAACAGTGCCATCCAAATAACATACAAAATGCTAGTGGGACTTTTGACTACATTTTGAGATAATTGGCCAAATTGGGGAAAATTTGATTCTAAAGATATGTGTGCTATTTTTAAAAGCAGGGTAAAGTGGCCAAATATTTGTTGGCAAAAAGAGAAAAGGGGAAGCAGGGAGTTGGTAAGCAGAGCTACCCAGGGGTGCGCACCAGTGTGGGGTTGTTCATGAGTGAGTGAACAAAAATGAGTAGCTCATCAAACTGAACAAGTGAACATGCTCTTTTACAATGGCTCTTTATTGCTCTCTTACTCATCTACTTATCACTCTTGTTCCAAATAAGAAAAGTAAAATAACTAATTTAATTGAACAACTGAACCATAAAGCACTTGAGTGGCAAACAAGATCAACTAAGCAACAAAGTGAGTTAAGTAAAAGCCCGAACCGAAACCGTAATGTACGTTAAATTTGAAGTATGTTTTGTTCTTAAACTAAGAACGATACATACTGAAACGAAAAACGATAATATTATTAATATAACACGAAATGTTCCTTAAATCTAAAACTTTAAGTACTTTCACTCAGTCAAAAATTTATCTGAAAAATGTTTTTAAATTTAAGCCGGGTATCCAGCACAGCGGAAACTAAAAATTCCTGCCAAACTTCATATAAAAACAAGAAAGAAAGTCGGTCAAGCCCGACTATAACATACTCTGTACCAAGAAAATTTGTTTTTTGATCAGAACTCGAAAACCGTCCATCCGATCTTCTTCATTCCTTTGGCGGATCTTCAAAACTGTGGGAGATATGACGTTTTTTCTAAATTGCGGGGGCGGGAGGGGGCGTGGCCGAAATTGAAAATAAACTTGATCTGCCTGCAGACATAAGAAGCATATGTCCCATACATGTCAAACCTCTATCGCTTACCATCTCTGAGATCTGTGCGTTCATACGGACAGACAGACAGACAGACGGACAGACGGACGGACGGACGGACAGACGGACAGACGGACATGGCTATATCGACTCGGCTGTTGATGCTGATCAAGAATATATATACTTTATGGGGTCGGAGATGCTTCCTTCTGCCTGTTACATACTTTTGCACAAACTTATAATACTCTGTGTACCTACGGTACAGAGTATAAAAACTGTGCCAGGAATTTTTAGTTTGCTTTTTCGTTTGTTGTGTATCCAGCAACACGAACGAAATCCACACTTGTATAGATAGCGGCGTATCAATAGCGGCGTTTCGGAAGCGTGTGTGGAACGAGAAACAGCTGATATTCAGGCCAGGAATATATTGCTGACAATTATTTTGGAAGTGATTAGGCAAAAGATGGAGGCAAAAACTGTGCGCAAGACTAAAAGGAGAATTGAAATTTTTAACGTAAGGAGAAGATAAATAAAATCAAATAAAAGCAGTTGAGGCAAGACCATGTCTTTGGCGAATCACAGAGAAAAAGCATTTTGAAAACATTTCTGCGAAAAGTGCTTGGGAAAGTGTTGCTGCACAAATAAATAAAGAATATTATGTTCAAAATTATTAAATTCATTAATGTTATAAATGCTTGCTAGCGACTGACTGTAACAACGCTTGAATATAGAGAACAGAGAGAGACACAGAACGCTTGACAGTTTGTTTCAATTGGGTTCCACACACTCAAAATAAATAGCAAATTCCTGGCAGGAATTTTCCGCAGTGCTGGATACAGGCCTTAAAGAAAAAAATGTTATTGAATTGTGGAACAAAGTACACCTACCAGGTTATACATGAATCGACTTTTGGTATCGGTTGGGCTGGCTATCGCGAGCCATATCAAAGCAACGAACAAAGATGGTATGCTAGCTTCCTAAATAGTTAAAAAAACAGCTTTCGTGCACTAAAAATCCCTTGACCGAAACCTTAGTTCTGAAAGTATGCAACTGGAAATGCTAATTAATTTAGGGCAAATCTTTTCTTAAATTCTCAAGTGGTTTTGACACTTTGGTTGCTGACTGGCTTATGACCTTTGAATCTTTCCAGCCTTATTTGTTACAGTACAGAGACCTCGGTTTTAGAACAAGAACGTTGCATACTTATCTGAGACGCAAGCGCTGTTTGCTTATATAATGTTCAAATATATAAATTAATGTAAGTGCTCTGTTAATTAACATTGGGAGAGGTTGTTAAACACTAATTCCCCTGAAAAGCGGGTATATTATAGTCGAGCAGGGCCGACGTTAACTTACGCTCTCGTATCTTAATAGTTTTGTCCGCCCTTTCAGCAAAATCCTGTCTACGATTGGTTGCGTCCAGTGGCGACTAGTATGCGATGTGAATGGCAAATTGCTACTGTCCATTGCTCTCCTGCTCTAGCGTTTGTGCACATCTTAAACTGCCCCCTGATGCTTTTTTTGTTTATCATAATGTAATAGATTCTAAAGACTGTAAATTAGAATATCTTGTAATTATTTTAAGAGTTAACCAGGTGTATCTTGCGATGTATTTTTACTTTTTATTTTATTCAAAATGGTCAAAAAATAACACCAGTTTACTGTAAACACTCATAAGAGAACTCAGATAGACTCAGATGCTTCTCAAATTAACACTTGAGTGACATCTCATTTGAGAAACTTTTACTGAGATATTGGACAAGAGAAAATACCAGGGATTCTGAACCGAACCGCTTATTCCAGCTGGTGAACCGAACCGCAAACCGAACCGGCTTCCTTTAAGAATTGCTGAACCAAACCGAAAACCACAAATAAAAACGGTTCGGTTCGGTTCAGCTATCTGACGAGTTTTAAGACGGGAGTCGCTTTCCTCTAGCCAATAATACTTATTATTTTGGGAATTTGAATCGTTTCCCCAAGACAATTTTTCTACATATCTTTCGACTCTCTACATTCTTACCTATGCCGGATCTTTTAAGTATGACCTAACGAAAATTTAAGAACGAGTAATTCTGCAAGTCTTCTGTAATTGCCCTCCGATCTCTTAATATACGTACCATCAATGTACATTCTTTCCTCTAGTGGACAATATTTGGAATTTTCTGTAATACATTCACCTTAATTCAATGCTAACCAGGAGAGTTTTTATACTTTTCTAATCTAATCTCTTCTGGCCGACATTCTCTGTTTTCAAAGATCATTCCTCTAGGATCTTATAGACGAATCCTTTGAATCTGGCACAATAAATTTGCGACATTCTTCTAAGGGTTTTCAAGATATTCAAATGGATTATAGAAATTCAATTTGAAAGTGTGCAAAAGTCACATGACAATAGAAATCTTAATGTTCCTTTGTGAACCACTGAACCGAACCGGAACCGCGGTTCAGTCAGTTTCAAAAACTGTGTAATTAACCGAACCGGCGGTTCAGAAACTGTCTGAACCACTGAACCGAATCAGTAATTATATTAGATTTGCTTGCATCCCTGGAAAATACAGCCTTAGGACTATTACTATAGATATATCAAGAAGACATTTCGAAAATATTTTTAAATAAAAAACAAAGTGCTAAAAACATCTACTATGCAGTGACCCATATTAAGGATCCAGACCTAGGTGCAACGATTTTTTTTCAAGCCAAATATAGCAACAGGGGAAATCAGAACAATTGGTGACTAAATATAACAGAGAATTTCTTGAAAATAGTTTTATTATTGGTGTAATTTTTTCGATTTATAAAAGATATAAATGATATAGAGAATTACCATGGTTGACCACATTTTCAGCTTGGCTACAAAAAAGGTTTGATCAGTAGAAACAAGTCTATGCATTGTTTGTTGCTTTCAAGGCTACTCAGCCAAAGATGATCTAGATTGAATTATTCTTAAAAGTTGAAATAAAATTAATAAGTCGCATCTGTATTCTACATGAAGGTCTCTTGTTCGTAAAGCTTTAAATTCGTGTTCATGTTAAAAAGGTACAAAAGATAAATGAACAAGTACACTTCATCCATCGATATAGCCAAACCCGTCTGCTCACCCGTTTGCCTCTTCTTATAAACGCGCACTTCTCTAATTTAACTAGAACTGAAGTTACCGAATTTGATATGTAGTCATGCTCCCACAGTGGAGTCATTTTGAGATATAGATTTTTAATATGTATAGTTCTCAGCTAAATTGATCGATCCACCAAGCTTGAAAAACCCCAGATATGCAAGATGCAGAGTCGGAGGAAGTGGATAAATAGAATGGGAAACCCACTCGCCTGAACCCAAGACCCTTAAACAACAAGATGAGTAACAGCCATAGAAATGAATGTCAGGAATATTTGCAATGTGGACCTTCGATTTAACATAAGTGTGCTGTCTGTGTGCATATCGAGAGTGAAAATGTTAAAATTTCCCCTTCTCATTCACTTGCTTCAAGTTGTTGTTTTAGAGACGTTAAGAGCCGAATAGACCTACAAACCGACCATTAGGCATATTCCTGAATGGTCACGAGTTTAGAAACTAGAAATTCTTCTTCTTTAAATCGAAAAGTTAATTTCCTTACTTTAGCCACAAGCTAATTGCCAAAGTGAAAGCGTATGAGTTTCTTTAGAAAAACATCTCTACCCACATCTGCATATATAATTCATATTATTACCACAAAAACTTTCAGGCCGAAGTCAACTTTCCCACTTGCACTGCCAACCGCATCATTTGCAAACCATCTTCAACCCCCACCACCACCCTCTGCTCAATTTGCCATTCTCTATGCAAAAGTCAACTTTTAAAAATATATTTATTTTAAATTTTCCGCTCTCTTCTGCCGCATTCAACCAAAAAATGTCGGAAGTTTCGATAAGGTTGCCGCATGACACGGCAACCATAAAATGTTGGACCAAAGTGCACACACAGGGGTAGCCGGAGCCAGGGGGGAGGTTGGGAGAGTGGAGAGCAGGCCGGCCACACGTAGTAGTTGCGGTTTCAATAATCAATGAGTTGATTTTATGAAAATTTCTGCTCACCCCTTCCGCAGTCCCCTCCCTCTGCCCACCGCTCGGCACCTGCTTCGCTCCACTTCATTTGGGGCGGGGTGTGTGCAAAATTTTATTAACGAGGAATTTTGGAATTTTTGCATAAATTTCCCATTTGGCCGATGCAGGCGGCAACAGAATGTGGCGTGTGTTGATTGCGGCTCAAAAGGTCAAATGAATTTTAATTAAATTTTTAATTAACATAACCACAAGTCGTCGACTCAAAAATCATCTTCTGTTTCCTTCTTTTTATCTTTGCAGAAATACGGTTTTTAATTTAAGCATACATGATCTCGGAGAGCAGCAGCGCCTGGTGTGGACCTCACCGGAGGATGATACCAAAATGTGTCTCGTCAAGGGCAAAGATGAGGTGAGTACACCTAGAAAATGTATACTTTCCCGTTTCCATTTCCTTTTGAGTTTCCGTTGCAACTGCAAAACAAAAACAGAGCAATAAAATGTGCTCCATTGCCAGAGAGAGGGGCGATTGATTTATGCTACGTTCCTTTGAGTCGGGCAAATTTATTGAAAGCTCTTCCTTGACCCATTAAGAAGAGTGCTAACTGGGCAAAAAAACACCAGCATGGACAAGCCGCAAAGCAAATTCTAGCTTTCGCCTAATGGAAATGGCAAACATTTTGGCTTTCAAATTGCTTTCTTCTGCTGCGCTGTTGCGCCTTCCGTTTCCGGTCAAGCAAACACAAAATGGCGCAACCAGCTCCAAAGGAGAATTGAAGGACGTTCTCGTCTTGCATGCTCAAATGCACTCACAAGCCGGAGCTGGGTGGAGAAGCTGACGTAATTAGCCAACACTTGTTGTGGTGTGGGTGTGGCCGGCAATTGCAGCGGCAACAGCAAAAACAACAGCAACAACAACTACATTAACAGGTGTAATTTGTTGAACTCAATTTGCTCGCTGACTCCACTTGACTTGCCAGCAGCAGCAGGTTATAGTTATTTATAGCATTCAAGCAAAGAATTTGCTTTCTTTTCGCTCTTAGAAGGAGTCATAGCGTGTCCCTGTGCCATTTAATAAAGCAAAAGTCAAAAAAAAAAACAAAAATAGCTGCAAAACCATTGCCATTTTTAGTTTTAATGAAAAGTGCAAAATTTCCAATTTTAATTAGCTGACATTTCAAACTAATTTTCTGAATGACGGTATAAAGAAAAGCTGTCTGAAAGCTACAACAAATTTAGAAAGTGTACGCGAATAAGTCACGTAAGGCCATTCGTGAAAAGTTGGAAAAGCTCAAGCACTTCAATATGCAGTCATGCATTCTAAGTGCACGCTTTGTTGATGTTGCTTTTGTATTTCTAAGTTTTTGCCTGGAAATTCTGGCATTCTATTAATTTTTGACAACTTGTCATCAACTGATCTAAATGAACTTGGAATCCTTTTAAACCCTTGTACATAGTTTTGAATTGTACAGAAACAACACTCATGGATTGCTATGCTAACGGTTCTGGATAGTAGAAGGTTATTCTTCTAAAAGAATGACTACTTGATATAACACAGTTCGACAAAATCAAACTTTTGGAAAAAACCCGGTATGAGACCCTTAAATTCTGACAAAAGGCGCTTCTGTAAGCATCGCCTCATACCCAGTTTTTCATCTGTACCCTAGGTTCGCGTTCTATGGGTACTTTTGTACTAGCAACACCCAGCGACAACAATTTTGTTTTTTTTAAGGGTGCAAATTCTTATTTCTTAGTATATTTAGGTATTATTATTAAAATGTCTAGCTCTGTTTTGACACTGAATTTAAATTTGTATATAGACCTTGTGTCCGAAAAAATCTGGGCATTGAGTGATATTTCGGAGGACACTTCGATTAATTTTGATATGGGCCTTATGTCCGTGAGCTTTATGTCATGTCACCCTAAATTCGCCTTGAAAATTAGAAGTTCTGCTATGAAATCCGTCCTAAGACGACTCACCTTTTTAAGAAAAATATTTTCTAGCTTAGAAGTTTCAGAAAACTTTGTCTGTTTATTGGAAAATTCTTCTAAATACCAGGGCAAATTTAAAAAGGGCGGTTCTGCTAGTTTCAATTAGAAAAGAAGCTCAATTTTTCTGTATTTTTTTCTGATTTCATTCCGCATATTCTTGAGCCAACCCTGGAAAATATT